>CM038680.1:492075778-492421089 GCA_021605205.1 Aegilops longissima
GCCATTAACCGTGATGACGCCCGCGTGGACCGGGCATCTTGAGCTTACGGTAGGCATAATGTGGCACCGCTTTGAATCGAGCGAACGCGGTTCATCCGAGCAGTGCCTGATAATCACTGCAGAAAGGGACGATTTCGAAGATTAACTCTTTGGTACGGTAATTGTCTGGTGATCCGAAGACTACCTCAAGGGTAATGGGGCCTGTACAGTTGGCTTCCACACCTGGTATAATGCCTCTGAAAGTGGCTGTAGTGAGTTTGATCACCGAATGATCGAAGCCCATCTTGCACACTGTGTCTTGGTAAAGTAGATTTAGGCTGCTGCCTCCGTCCATAAGGACTCGTGTGAGGTGGAACCCGTTAATTATTGGGTCGAGGACTAGTGTGGCTGGATTGCCCTGATTGGCGTTAACCGGATGATCCATGCGGTATAAGGTGACCGGCCCTAGTTTATATTGTGGGACGACTAGTTCCGTTAAGTCGGCATCCCTAAGGGTGTATATCCGGTCCGTGTTGGGAATTTGGGTGGTGTTTACCACATTCACCGATTGAATATGTGGGGGAAATTTCTTTTGCCCTCCTGTGTTCGGTGATCTGGGCTCTTCGTCGCCATCACCGCTTTGAGACCCCCCCTTCTCCGTTTTTGACGCCTGCCCTACCGGCTTGTTTGAAGACCCAGCATTCTCTGTTGGTATGGGTGGCTAGCGTTCCTGCGGTGCCATGAATTTGGCATTGGCGATCGAGTATGCGGTCTAGACTGGATGGACCCTAATTGTTATTTTTGAGTAGCCCTTTCCGCTAACCGGACTTTGAGCCCCTGAAACCGGCATTAACTGTCGTGTCTTTGGTGTTTTCACCATATTTGCGATGCTTGTGTTTGTTGCGCTGTGGTTTGCCGTTGCTATCCCTGGCCTCTGATGAGCCAGGTTTGCTTGTTGTGTTGTTACTACGAGCCAACCAGCTATCTTCGCCCACACAAAAGCGGATCATAAGTGTTGTGAGGGCTGCCATGGATTTTGGCTTCTCTTGACCGAGGTGCCGGGCGAGCCACTCGTCACGGATGTCATGCTTAAATGCCGCTATGGCCTCTGCATCCGGACAGTCAACAATTTGGTTCTTCTTAGTTAGGAACCGGGTCCAGAATTTCCTGGCCGATTCCCCTGCTGCTGAGTTATATGACTTAAATCGTCAGCATCCGGCGGTTGCACATAAGTGCCCTAGAAATTTTCCAGGAATGCATCTGCCAGGTTCTCCCAACTTCCAATAGAGTTTGTCGGCAAGCTATTCAGCCAATGTCGAGCCGGTCCTTTGAGTTTTAGCGAGAGGTACTTGATGGCATGTAAATCATCCCCGCGGGCCATGTGAATGTGGAGGAAGAAATCTTCTATCCATACCGCGGGGTTTGTGGTACCGTCATATGATTCAATGTTCACGGGTTTAAACCCTTCTAGGAATTCATGATCCATTACTTCATCGGTGAAGCATAGGGGGTGTGCAGCGCCTCGGTGCCGGGCTATGTCACGACGCAGTTCATACGAGTCTTGTCTACTGTATTCGGCCCGGCCGGACTTGCTTTTAGTATATTCGGCGTGACGGTCATCGTCCCGCGTTGGGGCGTGCCCCCGTGATCCGTAGATCGATCTTGCATGTTTTGCTTTGTTTTCCAACACGTTTCGCAGGTCCTGCGTGTTGCCCCGGGACTTGGTATTTTTGTTTGAATGGCGGCGGGGTGCGGGCTGGACTTCGGGCTGATATGCCTCTCTGTCTCGGCCACGAGGTGGCCGATCCGCCGCATCATACGCTGGTGATGTAGGTTTCAATGCTACCTCCTCGAGTTGGGGTAGCAACATGCGCTTTGGGTAACTCTTGGTTGGGCGCTCGGGTTCGTATTCCTCGGCCGCCAGGACTTCAGTCCATCTATCCGGTAGCAGATCTTGATCAGCTCGAAGCTGTTGTTGCTTTTTCTTGAGGCTGTTTGTTGTGGCTATAAGCCGGCGCTTGAAGCGCTCACCTTTCGACGGGATCCTCGTGCACGATAAATTCTTAAATCGTCGAGGCTCACCTCATCTTCGGAAGGGGCATGTAATTGTCATCCTCGATTCTCCGTCACTACACATTAGGAGGGCTAAGCATTCATCCTCCCGCCGAGGTCCGACCGAGGGATTATCATTGTATTCGGCACTATCGAGACATTATTGTCTCTTGTGCGGTATCGCTGCTTTGCTATGGCGAGACTTAGGCGGCGCCCGCGGCGTCGGTGCTTGGATTGCTTCTTGGAGGGATTATCCTCCGTTCTCTTATCGCCATCCCCTTCTTTGGGGGTGTCCACCATGTACATGTCATATGATGAGGTGGCAGTCCAGTGCCCTGTGGGCGGTGGTTCTTGTTCATCTCCTGCATTGTCGTCCATACCATCGATGTCTTCCGAGCTGAAGTCGAGCATGTCGGTTAAATCGTCGACAGTGGCTACTAAGTGGGTGGTGGGTGGGGATCGAATTTCTTCGTCATCCACATCCCATTCTAGCCGAACATAGTTCGGCCAAAGGTCTCCTGACAGAGAAAGAGACCTTAACGAGTTTAGCAGGTCGCCAAGGGGCGAGTGCTGGAAGATATCCGCAGAGGAAACCTCCATGATCGGTGCCTAATCAGATTCGATTGGCACGGACTCAAGCGGCTCGAAGCCCATGGCCGGGGATGAATCCAATGGTTCGGCAACACGGGTCCTGTAAGAGGTGAAGTCAGTATTCGGCTCTATCGCCACTGAGTATGCGGCCTCTGTGGCGGGGTCCATCCACCCGTCCTTAGATGGCACAATTTGATCCGGATCGAGGGACGGAGTAGTTGCAGGGGCAATCTCCTGCACACTGTTCGACGGCAGAGCCAAGTCGTGCTCGTCTTGATTGTGTAGCGCACCTGACATGGGCTCGAATCCTTCAAAGATCAAGTCTCCGCGGATGTCGGCAGTGTAGTTCAAGATCCCAAACCTCACCTGATGGCCAGAGGCGTAGCTCTCGATCTGCTCCAGATGGCCAAGCGAGTTGGACCGCAGTACGAAGCCGCCGAATACGAAGATCTGTCCGGGGAGGAAAACCTCACCCTGGATCGCATCATTACCGATGATCGAAGGAGCCATCTAGCCTTACGGTGACGGCACATTAGAACTCTCAATGAAAGCACCAATGTAGGAGTCAAAACCGGCGAATCTCGGGTAGGGGGTCCCGAACTGTGCGTCTAAGGCGGATGGTAACAGGAGGCGGGGGACATGATGTTTACCCAGGTTCGGGCGCTCTTGATGGAGGTAATACCCTACTTCCTGCTGGATTGATCTTGATGATATGAGTATTACAAGAGTTGATCTACCACGAGATCGTAGAGGCTAAACCCTAGAAGCTAGCCTATGGTATGATTGTTGTTGTCCTACGGACTAAACCCTCCGGTTTATATAGACACGGAGGGGGCTAGGGTTACACGGAGTCGGTTACAAGGGAGGAGATCTACATATCCGTATTTGCCAAGCTTGCCTTCCACGCCAAGGAGAGTCCCATCCGGACACGGGACGAAGTCTTCAATCTTGTATCTTCATAGTCCAACAGTCCGGCTAAAGTATATAGTCCAGCTATCCAAGGACCCCCTAATCCAGGACTCCCTCACCGAGTGCCTCCCTCGTCGCGCTGGCCAGGTGAGAGGCCCTCCAGATGAGAGCCCCCGAGCCCGTCCTGAGGGGGGCGCCGGGTGCACCTTCCTATGCGAGAGGAAAGGCCACCCCAGCAGTGGGCGCGGGGCCTGAGGTACGATCGGCAGGCGCCCCAGCCTCCTGACGGCCCTTCAGGAGGAGTTTCTTCTTCTTCTTCTTCTTCTTCTTCTTCTTGGGGATGGCCTCAAGAGGCAGGACATCACCCTCGCCGTCAGAGTTCTCCACCATTGCGGCCTGGTAAGCACAATTGAGGGAGCACATCGCATCCTTTTCATCGTAGGCGACCGTGGTAACACCGCCACTTCCTGACATCTTGAGGACATTGTTGCCGTGGTGAGTTGCCGCCATGAACTTGGCGAGGGCCGGATACCCGAGGATGGCGTTGTATGGGAGGCCGATGTGGGCAATGTTGAAGTTGATGAGCTCGGTGTGGTAGTTTTCACGCTTGCCGAAGGTGACTAGGAGACGCATCTGGCCTAGGGTGATGGTAGAACCATCGGTCACCTCAGAGAAACGCCTGGTGGGCAGGAGCTAATCGTAGGGCACTTTGAGTGTTTCAAACATCTCGACAGAGAGGACGTTGAGCCCTGCCCCACCGTTGATGAGGGTCTTGGTAACAAGGACATTGCTGATGGTCGGCATGCACAGCATCGTGAGCGAGACAGTGGCGGCTGAGTACTTGAGTTGGTCCATGGAGTCAAAGCTGATGGCGTGCTTGGACCACCTGAGGGGACGCGGCGCCTCAAGCTTGGGGAGGGCCGCGTTCACCTCTATCATGACTGCTTGAAGATGCGATGAGGCGGAGCCAGAAGCTTCACCAGGATGTGGCGATCATGAGGCTCTTGGAAGCCCCCAGACCAATCGTCTTGTCGGTTGTCTTCGTTTCTCCTTGGGCGCGGCGGCAACAGAGGGAGGCCGGTGTTTCCTTGAGGGAGGTCCTCACGAGGCTGGTCTCGCCAAGGACCATCACGAGGCTGACCCTGCCAGTGGTCCTTGCGAGGCTAGTCTCGCTAGTCCTGACGGGGGTCGCGGTTGTCCCAATGGCCTCTGCCACAGCCTCCTCCACGGTCGTAGCCGCGGTCACCGCACTTGGGGCGGCGGCCGAGGCGTCCGTCTCGGATCGCCCTGAGCTCCTGGCAGTTGTTGGTGTTGTGGCTGTGGATGCTGTGGAAAATGCAGAATGAGCAGTTGCCCCTCGGGGGCTCGCCGCGGTCACGGTCGCGCTTCATCTTAGGCTCAGCCGCAAGCACAGCAGGGCCCTTGTGCTTTGCCTCCTTAGCCTTGGCTTTCTTGTCTTCAAGATTGACCTCAGGCAACTTGAGGAGGGAGAGGCGGCCCTCCTCGACCCTCATGCCTTGGTCACTAGATTGAACATCTGCAGGGTCGAACACAGGTCCTCGTGGATGGCGATCTCCTCCTTCATCTTCACATCTCAGAGGCCATCAGTGAACACCGAGATGATGGCCTCGTCTGACGCCTTTAGGATCTCGAGGTGGATGCTCGTGAAGCACTAGATGTATTTGTGCAGAGTTTCGCCAGGTTGTTGCTTCACGCGCCGCAGGTTGGCGACTGCGGGAGCGCGGTTTTGGGTGCCCTGGAAGTTGGCGATGAAGCGCTCGCGAAGCTCATCCTAGGAATAAATCGACCCCTCCAGGAGGTTCAGGAGCCAAAAGTGTGCTGTCCTTGAGGGCCATGGGGAACCAGTTTGCCATGACCTTCTCGTCACCACTTGTCGCTTCGATGCTCAACACGTAGAAATGGAGGAACTGAGTGGGGCCGAGGGTGCCGTTGCAGTGTGGGGGCAGATTCGGCTTGAACCTGCCGGGCCAGATGACGCGACGCAGCTCCGGAGCGAAGGCACGGTAGCCCGCCGCACTCACAGGTGCTGCGCACACGGGGGGAGCTTGGTCTTGACGCCCACGTGCCACGGGCTCTGGCAGCGCGAGGTCTTGGTGCTGGCGTCGAGGCGCCGGGAGCGCGCGTGCATCGACCAGCGGCCGCTGCCCACTTGGCAGCTTGCCTCATCGCGCGCCGGCGCCCTACGTGGCGGCTCGCGTTGGGGCGCGTCACGCCGGGGGGCCCAGGGTTGATGTCCCACCAAGGAGGAGGGGGTGCGCCGGGACGGCGCAGGAGCCTCTTCGGCGGTGTTGACGAGCTCAGCGATGCGGCCAAGCCAGTCGTTGGCGGGACGATAACGCAGGAGTTCACGTGCCATGAGCGGCGTAGCCTGCGCGTTCGCCGGCCCCCGGCGAGCATGAGAGGACGACGCCGTGGCTGGAGTAGGTGACAGAGTGGCGGTGCGGCCATCGCGTCGCACGCAGGGTGGCAGCGACGAGGCATGATGCTCGTGAGCAGCAAGGTCAGTGGCAGCGTTGGCCGTGGGGGAAGCAGAGCGGCGAGGAGCGACATTGCCCACGGGTGCCGTCTGGGCGACACGAGCGGCCAGGCCCTCCGCACAAGCACGGCGAGCGTCGACCATGGGAGCGACAGCACGGAGGCGGAGCGAACGGTGGAAGAAGGACCTCGACACGCACCTACCTGGCGCGCCAAATGTCAGATTCAGGGCTTCGAAGACCCAAGAAGGTTCAAACTCTGGGGCATGTGCGAAGAACTCAACCTATCTAGCTCACCAACTCGTCGCCCTATAGCCTAGCCTAGCCGGATTTGCGTGAACAAGGAAGAAGATGAACACGGCAGTTTACCCAGGTTCGGACCACCTTGCGGTGTAATACCCTACTCCTGCTTTGTGGTGGATTGGCCTCACGAGGGGCTGAGGATGAACTAGTATAGTGGATGAATAGCCTGCTGAGGGTGAGACCAGGGTGGCAATGAGCCGATTGAGGGTGAGAGTATGTCCTTCTCTATGGTGGTGGCTAACCTATATTTATACTGGCATGTGTCCTCTTCCCCAAAATTTAGGCGGGAAGGGATTCCACAGTGGCCAATTCGAAGGGGTACAAGTAGTACTTCTTATCCTGACGAAAGGTGGTATTCGCCTGCAAAGCTTCTGGTCGTGACGAACTGGTGGGCTCGATGATGACATCCATCCTGCCTTGCTGATGGTCTTGGTCTTGTTGCACCAGAATGGAAACCTTTAGCAGATTCCTCAGGAACCCGCGCATGTCCTTTCCTCCTTAGCACCAAAGTGGAAACTGTGCCTTCTGCACCCGCCTGGCCTTGGTTGTCACGGCTTGCCTCATCAGAGCCTCATGAGGCTGGATACCTGCATATAAATCTCCGCTCCTCGGGAGGCCGCCTAAGGAGGCCGCTCCCTTGGGAGTTTTGACGTTGTCCGCCTCGCCAGGCTTGGCCCCTCACAAGGGTCTTGTCTTGATGGTCTTGAAGGTGGGCCATACCAGGTCGTCAAAGGAAGCCACGCCGTAGGCCGCAGGCATGCAAGTCTGGGTACCCTAGTTCCCAGAATGCTGACAACTCATAAGATGGGTTCTATTTCTACAAGAATTTGATTTACATATCACTGATAGGAAAGGAGCTGGGAACCCCGTAGCTGACAACTTGCCTAGGTTATAAAATATCCTTGATGGCCCACAACCTATTAATGATAGTTTAGTGTCGAACAACTAGCTGCATTAAATGTTTCTCATAATACTCCTTGGTATGCTGACTATACTAATTATATTGTTGCTAAATATATACCACCTAGTTTCACATACCAAAAAGAAAAAGAAAATCTTCTATGACTTAAGACATTACTTTGATGATCCACATCTTTATAAAGAAGGAGTAGATGGTATTATTAGATGTTGTGTACCTGAGCATGAACACGGACAAGTCCTACGGAAATGTCACTCCGAAGCTTATGGAGGGCATCATGCGAGAGATAGAACTGCTCATAAGGTATTGTAATCTGGTTTTTATTGGCCTACTATCTTCAAGGATGTCCGTAAGTTTGTTTTATCTTGTGATGAATGTCAACGAATTGGTAATATCGGTAAGCGTCAAGAAATGCCTATGAATTATTCACTTGTTGTTGAACCATTTGATGTTTGGGGTTTTGATTATAAGGGACCTTTTCCTTCCTCTAATGGATATACACATATTTTGGTTGTTGTTGATTATGTCACTAAGTGGGTAGAAGCTATTCCAACTAGTAGTGCTGATCACAACACCTCTATTAAAATGCTTAAAGAAGTTATTTTCCGAAGGTTTGGAGTCCCTAGATATTTAATGATTGATGGTGGCTCACACTTTATTCATGGTGCTTTTCGTAAAATGCTTGCCAAGTATGATGTTGAGCATAGAATTGCATCACCCTATCATCCTCAATCTAGTGGCCAATTGAACTTAGCAATAGAGAAATAAAACTAAGATTACGAAAACCTGTCAATAGGTCCCGAAAGAATTGGTCTAAAAAATTAGGTGATGCACTTTGGGCTTATAGAACAGCTTATAAAAATCCTATGGGTATGTCTCCTTATAAAATGGTAAATGGAAAACTTGTCATTTACCTCTAGAGTTAGAGCATAAAGCATATTGGGCAATTAAAGAAGTCAACTATGATTTCAAACTTGTCGGTGAAAAGAGGTTATTTGATATTAGCTCATTAGATGAATGGAGAACCCAAGCTTATGAAAATGCCAAACTATTTAAAGATAAAGTTAAAAGATGGCATGATAAAAGGATACAATAGCGGGAATTCACAGTTGGGGAATATGTTCTTCTATACAACTCTTGTTTCAAATTCTTTGCAGGAAAACTTCTCTCCAAATGGGAAGGACCGTATGTTATCAAAGAGGTTTATCTCTCTGGAGCCATCAAAATAAATAATGCTGAAGGTACCAACCCAAAGGTGGTTGTCGGTGTCAAAACCGGCGGATCTCGGGTAGGGAGTACCGAACTGTGCGTCTAGGCGGATGGTAACAGGAGGCAAGGGACACGATGTTTTTACCCAGGTTCGGGCCCTCTCGATGGAGGTAAAACCCTACTCCTGCTTGATTAATATTGATGATATGGCTGGTACAAGAGTGGATCTACCACGAGATCAGAGAGGCTAAACCCTAGAAGCTAGCCTATGGTATGATTGTTGTTGTTGTTGTGTCCTATGGACTAAACCCTCCGGTTTATATAGACACTAGAGGGGGCTAGGGTTACACAGAGTCGGTTACAAGGAACGAGATCTACATATCTGTGTTGCCAAGCTTGCCTTCCACGCCAAGGAGAGTCCCATCCGGACACGGGACGAAGTCCACAATCTTGTATCTTCATAATCCACCAGTCCGGCCAAAGGTTATAATCCGGCTATCCGGATACCCCCTAATCCAGGACTCCCTCAGTAGCCCCTGAACCAGGCTTCAATGACGATGAGTCCGGCGCGTAGATTGACTTCGGCATTGCAAGGCGGGTTCCTCCTCCGAATACTTCATAGAAGGTTTTGAACACGAGGATCGTGTCCGGCTCTGCAAAACAAGTTCCACATACCACCGTAGAGAGAATAATATTTCCACAAATCTAATCTGCTGATGTATCCCGTAATGTGACATCACACCACAACCAAGCCTTTATTCGAATCATTTTTTACAGCCACCTCAGCGCGTTTCGCGAGGTGGTTTCCTCGACATGTCTTGTCAAAGCAGAGATCATGTCCCCTTATTGCGGGATTCTCATCAATACAGACGTGGGTAACCCAACCGCGCCATAAATTACGGCGCTTGGGGGATAAGCGAGTTTTACCAGGCTGGTGGGGACGCATAGTTTCGCCCGCCCATATAAAGGGATAAGGATTCACCTTTTCCATCCACGCCTTCTTCCTCCTTTGCTCATCCATTCTCGCACACTCGAGCTCCAGCGCCCAAGTCCACATTTTCTTCCTCAACCTTCTCCAACCATGTCAGACCGGGAGGCAAGTGGATGGTTTCCTCCGTTATGGAGGGACACGTCAAGAAGCTGAGGGGAGCCGGATACCTGCCCGACGATATCGCACACCGGCTCCCAGATGCGGGGCATCTTATCCCCACCCCCAGGCCCCACGCGAGGGTAGTGTTCCTTACCCATTTCCTCCGCGGACTGGGATTCCCTCTCCACTAATTCGTCCAGGGACTCATGTTCTACTTGTTGGGGAACGTAGTAATTTCAAAAAAAATCCTACGCACACGCAAGATCATGGTGATGCATAGTAACGAGAGGGGGGAGTGTTGTCCACGTACCCTCGAAGACCAAAAGCGGAAGCGTTATAACAACGCGGTTGATGTAGTCGTACGTCTTCACAGCCCGACCGATCAAGCACCGAAACTACGGCACCTCCGAGTTCTAGCACACGTTCAGCTCGATGACGATCCCCGGACTCATCCAACAAAGTGTCGGGGATGAGTTCCGTCGGCACGACGGCGTGGTGACGATCTTGATGTTCTACCGTCGCAAGGCTTCGCCTAAGCACCGCTACAATATTATCGAGGATTATGGTGGAGGGGGGCACCGCACACAACTAAGAGATCAATGATCAATTGTTGTGTCTATAGGGTGCCCCCTTGCCCCCGTATATAAAGGAGCAAGGGGGAGGTGCGGCCGGCCTAGGAGGAGGTGTGCCGGAGGAGTCCTACTCCTATCGGGAGTAGGACTCCCCCCTTTCCCTAGTTGGATTAGGACTTCGGGAAGAAGGAGAGAGAGGGAAGGAAGGGGGCCCCCTCCTTGTCCAATTCGGACTTGGGGGGGAGGGGCGTGCGGCTGCCCCTTGGCCCGCATCTCCTCTTCCTCCACTAGGCCCATTAAGGCCCAATAGCCTCCGGGGGGTTCCGTAACCTCCGTAATCCGTAAAATCATATTTTCACCCGGAACACTTCCGATATCCAAACATAGGCTTCCAATATATCAATCTTCATGTCTCGACCATTTCGAGACTCCTCTTCATGTCCGTGATCACATCCGGGACTCCGAACAACCTTAGGTACATCAAAACATATAAACTCATAATGAAACTGTCATCATAATGTTAAGCGTGTGGACCCTACAGGTTTGAGAACAATGTAGACATGACCGAGACACGTCTCCGGTCAATAACCAATAGCGGAACCTGGATGCTCATATTGGCTCCTACATATTATACGAAGATCTTTATCGGTCAGACCGCATAACAACATACGTTGTTCCCTTTGTCATCGGTATGTTGCTTGCCCGAGATTCGATCATTGGTATCTTAATACCTAGGTCAATCTCGTTATCGGCAAGTCTCTTTACTCGTTACATAATACATCATCTCACAACTAACTCATTAGTTGCAATGCTTGCAAGGCTTATGTGATGTGCATTACCGAGAGGGCCCAGAGATACCTCTCCGACAATCGGAGTGACAAATCCTAATCTCAAAATACGCCAACCCAACATGTACCTTCGTTCACACCTGTATAGCACCTTTGTAATCACCCAGTTACGTTGTGACGTTTGGTAGCACACAAAGTGTTCCTCCGGTAAACGGGAGTTGCATAATCTCATAGTCATAGGAACATGTATAAGTCATGAAGAAAGCAATAGCAACATACTAAAGGATCGGGTGCCAAGCTAATTGAATGGGTCATGTCAGTCACATCATTCTCCTAATGATGTGATCCCGTTAATCAAATGACAACTCATGTCTATGGTTAGGAAACATAACCATCTTTGATTAACGAGCTAGTCAAGTAGAGGCATACTAGTGACACTCTGTTTGTCTATGTATTCACACAAGTATTATGTTTCCGGTTAATACAATTCTAGCATGAATAATAAACATTTATCATGATATAAGGAAATAAATAATAACTTTATTATTGCCTCTATGGCATATATCCTTCAGTCTCCCACCTGCACTAGAGTCAATAATCTAGATTACACAGTAATGATTCTAACACCAATGGAGCTTTGGTGCTGATCATGTTTTGCTCGTGGAAGAGGCTTAGTCAACGGGTCTGCTACATTCAGATCCGTATGTATCTTGCAAATCTCTATGTCTCCCACCTGGCCTAGATCCCGGATGGAATTGAAGCGTCTCTTGATGTGCTTGGTTCTCTTGTGAAATCTGGATTCCTTTGCCAAGGCAATTGCACCAGTATTGTCACAAAAGATTTTCATTGGACCCGATACACTAGGTATGACACCTAGATCGGATATGAACTCCTTCATCCAGACTCCTTCGTTTGCTGCTTCCGAAGCAGCTATGTACTCCGCTTCACATGTAGATCCCGCCATGATGCTTTGTTTAGAACTGCACCAACTGACAGCTCCACCGTTAATGTAAACACGTATCCGGTTTGCGATTTAGAATCGTCCGGATCAGTGTCAAAGCTTGCATCAACGTAACCATTTACGACGAGCTCTTTGTCACCTCCATATACGAGAAACATATCCTTAGTCCTTTTCAAGTACTTCAGGATGTTCTTGACCGCTGTCCAGTGATCCACTCCTGGATTACTTTGGTACCTTCCTGCTAGACTTATAGCAAGGCACACATCAGGTCTGGTACACAGCATTGCATACATGATAGAGCCTATGGCTAAAGCATAGGGAACATCTTTCATTTTCTCTCTATCTTCTGTAGTGGTCGGGCATTGAGTCTTACTCAACTTCACACCTTGTAACACAGGAAAATATCCTTTCCTTGCCTGATCCATTTTGAACTTCTTCAAAACTTTGTCAAGGTATGTGCTTTGTGAAAGTCCAATTAAGCGTCTTGATCTATCTATATAGATCTTAATGCCCAATATGTAAGCAGCTTCACCGAGGTCTTTCATTGAAAAACTTTTATTCAAGTATCCCTTTATGCTATCCAGAAATTCTATATCATTTCCGGTTAGTATTACGTCATCCACATATAATATCAGAAATGCTACAGAGCTCCCACTCACTTTCTTGTAAGTACAGGCTTCTCCAAAAGTCTGTATAAAACCAAATTCTTTGATCACACTATCAAAGCGTTTATTCCAACTCTGAGAGGCTTGCACCAGTCCATAAATGGATTGCTGGATCTTGCACACTTTGTTAGCTCCCTTTGGATCGACAAAACCTTCCGGCTGCATCATATACAACTCTTCTTCCAGAAATCCATTCAGGAATGCAGTTTTGACATCCATCTGCCAAATTTCATAATCATAAAATGCGGCAAGTGCTAACATGATTCGGACAAACTTAAGCATCGCTACGGGTGAGAAGGTCTCATCGTAGTCAATCCCTTGAACTTGTCGAAAACCTTTCGCAACAAGTCGAGCTTTGTAGACAGTAACATTACCGTCAGCGTCAGTCTTCTTCTTGAAGATCCATTTATTTTAAATTGCTTGCCGATCATCGGGCAAGTCAACCAAAGTCGATACTTTGTTCTCATACATGGATCCCATCTCAGATTTCATGGCTTCAAGCCATTTTGCGGAATCTGGGCTCACCATCGCTTCTTCATAGTTCGTAGGTTCACCATGATCTAGTAGCATGACTTCCAGAACAGGATTATTGTCACGCCCAATATGCGATACTATCCTAAAGAGACTCGAAGGTCCCACCAAGGATAGAACCGCATATTGAAACGCTTTTGCAAGGTGGATATCATTACATCAACATTACATAATAGATGGGGATAGATCCAATACATAGAATGCCACACGAATACAACATCATCTTACAAGATCGACATCCGACTACGGATGTAACATAAACAGAAACTCAAACGACATCCACCCTGCTAGCCCAGGCTGCTGACCTGGAACATATCCCCTGATCGACGAAGAAGAAGAAGAACTCCAACACAAGATAAACATCGCCCTCACGTCAAGATCATCGCATAACCTGTACCTGCAACTGTTGTTGTAGTAATCTGTGAGCCACGAGGACTCAGCAATCCCATTACCATGGGTATCAAGACTAGCAAAGCTTAATAGGTAAGGAAGGGGTAAAGTGGTGAGGTTGCAGCAGCGACTAAGCAGAGTATGGAGGCTAGCTTACGCACATAAGAGCGAGAAGAGAAGCAAAGCAAGCGGTCGTCAACTAGTAATGATCAAGAAGTGATCCTGAACTCCTACTTACGTTAGACATAACCCAGAAACCGTGGTCTCCTCTCGATCAATCCCGAAAAGAGACACTCACGGTTACGCACACGGTTGGTGTATTTTTGAAGAATTTACTTCAAGTTTACTACAACCGGATATTAACAAATTCCCATCTGCCACATAACCGCGGGCACGGCTTTCGAAAGTTCAAACCCTGCAGGGGTGTCCCAACTTAGCCCATGATAAGCTCTCGCGATCAACGAAGGATATTCCTTCTCCCCGGGAAGACCCGATCAATCTCGGAATCCCGGCTACAAGACATTTCGACAATAGTAAAACAAGACCAGCAAGACCGCCCGATGCGCCGACAATCCCGATAGGAGCTGCACATATCTCGTTCTCAGGGCAACACCGGATAAGCTAAGCGTACATGTACCGATGTAACCCAAGTTTCCAAGGGATGGTCCCACACGGTGCTCTAGTTTGGACCAACACTTAGACAAGCATTGGCCCGGGGGGCTAAATAAAGATGACCCTTGGGTTAATTACTCCCAAGGGAAAAGGTATAGGTGGTAGGCAAATGGTAAAACCAAGGTTGCGCCTTGCTGGTGGAGTTTTATTCAAAGCGAACTGTCAAGGGGGTCCCATAAATCACCCAACCGCGTTAGGGACGCAAAATCCGGGAACATAATACCGATATGACGGAAACTAGGGCGGCAAGAGTGGAACAAAACACCAGGCATAAGGCCGAGCCTTCCACCCTTTACCAAGTATATAGATGCATTAATAATATAAGAGATATTGTGATATCCCAACATAAACATAATCCAACATGGAGCAATCTTCATCTTCACCTGCAACTAGCAACGCTATAAGAGGGGCTGAGCAAAAGCGGTAACATAGCAAAACAACGGTTTGCTAGGAAGGGTGAAAAAGGTTAGGGGCTATTCTGCAATTTGGGAGGCTTGAGCAGCAAGTGGTAGGTAACGCAGCATAGCGATAGAACGAAGCAACTAGCATAGCAATGATAGTAATGAGATCCAAGGTGACGGTCATCTTGCCTGAAATCCCGCTAGGAAGAAGAACGAATCCATGAAGAAGATGAAGCCACGAAGACGAACCAAGTGTAGACGAACGAATCCTCACGATCGCAACGAAACGGGAACTATCAAGAAGAAGCACACAATATGGTAAACACAACACACATGAACAAGGCATGATGCTCAAGCAAGTATGATGCATGACAAGGCTACATGAAGCTATTCATGGCAAGAGATGATGCATACAAGGGCAACACATCAAAGCAAGTTTAAATGAGGCCGGAAACAACATATAACACTTCCGGTAAGTCCTCATATGCAAATTTCGAAATTGGTCCAGATCCAAATAAACCTTATGTTCAAGTTGTTAAACATAAAGTGAAAATGCACCACGATGATCTACACGAAATTCTAGTCAAGCTACATATAAAGTTCAATAGATTCGGAGCTACGGCCTAGAAGATATGAGCAAAACAAGATAAGCATGGCATTGATGCAAAATGCATTCAAACATCAAGCAAAACACTCCAAACATGGATGCAACAAGGTGACATGAATCTATATGCAAAACTAACCAAGTTTCATGTAGAGCACACTCAAAACGGAGCAACGGATCAACACATACACACTATACATGTTTAAAGGACAAGCTGTCCAAAAAAGCAACTAGGCATATTGAAAGTATCAGAACAACATGCTACAGTACAAAAACATGAAAGCAAAAAGTATGGACATGATGTGCAGGTAAAGCATGACAAAACATGAACACTGAGCTATCTCCAGAAATCACTATAACATGCTCAAAAGGACATGGCAAGATTACAAATAATAACAGGTTCACAGACTTAGCAGAATTTCAGGACATGGCAGAAATGACATCAGGTTGCAATGTTTACAGCTATTAAACAACATGATACAGCAAGCTATCATGTCAATCTAGAGCACGACATGTATCCACTCAAAGCATATAACAAAAGTCCCTTACTGACCATAAACCAAAAGGGATCAGAAAATACAATTGCAAGCATGTGAACATAGCAAAACATAAACAGATTCAGACTGAAAAACTGGAGCATGGCATAAACAGATAACAAGTAGGCATGTTTACAAGCTCGATGCACTCACTACGAGGCATTGCATGACAAACTAAGCATACACCCAGCAACTAGACATGGCATAGAAGCTATACATGGCAAGAACAACAACATAGCATGCAAGGATCAACTACAACATCAAGGCAAAATTGAATAACACGTAAACAATCTGCCAGGAACATTTTATAGCAAAAGTAGAGCTGGATTGAGTCAACATGGGTTGCTCCATAAATGCAAACAAAGACATGGATGGATAGAGCATAACCATATAGACAGTAGACAACATCATATAGCACTTTTGCAACGATGATTAGGGCATCTAGATGAACTCAAATGGACATGGAGTCATGTAAATAAATGAAGAGCACAACCAGGTGAACATTTCGGTATATCATACACGCAAAACGGAGGACTATGCAGAGAGTTATGGCATGATGAACATGGCACGCAAATGTCACACATATAAAGGACTTGGGCGAAATTTACCCTCTCAGAAACAGATATAGGGTTGACTTGCACGTAGATCGAGGTTCGCCGGAATTTGTCGCCGGACTTGACGGGGAAGACTAGGACGATGGCCGGAGGTGTAGGAGAGGGCGCCGGCGACGTTGGGGTCGCCGGATCCGGTCGCTCCTCAACCGGATCTGGCCGGAGAAGGAGAGGAACGAGGTGCCGAGGAGGAGGCTGCGCCGGCGACCACCTGCAGCGGCGACGCGGCACGGGAGCTCCGGTGAGCTCCTGCAGCGGAGTGGCGGGTCGAAGAAGGCCGGCGAGCATGCGGGGTCCGGCGGCTCGGGATCCCAGCAGGCGGCGGCGGCGACGAAGGCTCGGCGGCGACTCCGGCGAGACAGAGCAGGCGACGACGGGCGGCGGCGCGGTGGCGGGAGGCGCGAGGCGGCCGGCGGTGAGGCACGAGGCGGTGGCGCAGGGAGCAGGAGGCGCGCTGGCGCCTCGGGCTCCGATGGGCTCAGGCGGGCCTGCCCCGGGCCCGGGCGGGTCGGCGGCGGGGCTGAGGAGAGAGAGGGTGGCGGTGGTGAGGTGGCAACGCCTGATTCGCCCGGGTGGCGGCTGGACATGTCCGGGCGCGGGGTGGACGTGTCCGGCGGCGGGAGGAAGGAGGAGACTAGGGTTAGGGGACCCGAATTTTTGGAGGGGTGCACATATTTATAGGTAGAAGGTGGTGGGGGTGTCCAAATGAGGTGCGATTTTCGCCCACACGATCGTGATCCGACGACCGAGATGATGAAGATGACTTAGATGGGTTAACGGGCTGATTTGAAGGGGTGTTGGGCTGCAACACACACGAGGCCTTTGCGGTTACCCGGTTAACCGTTGGAGTATCAAACGACATCCAAATGGCCCGAAACTTGACAGGCGGTCTACCGGTGCTATACCAAGGCCGCTTGACAAACCCCGGTCCATTCTGAGACCGTTTAACACCCGCACATGAAATGAGGCAAAAGGGGGCGCCGGGGGACATAGGAGTGCCGGATTGCAAAACGGACAACGGGGAAAATGCTCGGATGCATGAAACGAACACGTATGCGGAATGCGATGCACATGATGACATGATATGTAATGCAGATGATGACATGGCAAAGTGCAACACGCAAGCACATGACATGGCAAGGACGGCGAATAACTGGCAGGCACCTGGCGCATCGAATCCGGGGCGTTACAACTCTCCTCTACTAACAAGAGATCTCGTCCCGAGATCTTAGGACCGAGACGGGAGGGGAAAAGGGATGTGTTGAAAACTAGAGCTGCAAAAAGAAGAAAAGAGTCAAGAGCACTCTGGAAGAAAAGAGGAATGAGGACTAAGACGAGAATCAAAATCTCAAGGAACATGATAAGAATGGAATAAGACTGATAGGATTTAGGGAGCACTCCGGTTGAACAAGGAAAGAATAAAACATGAACTTGAGAAGATGGAATGATACTTGACAAGAGGAACAACACCATGCCTCCGAAAATATTGAAATAGTTGATTGAGAAGAACGAAGAGGAAGACGACATCTTCTACTACGGATGAAATACAAAGCAATCTTAGAAGAAAGGATTGAACAGAGTTGTTGAGAAAATCAACAACGAAAAGAATAAACTTGTCGTGGACTTATGGATAACATCTCAAAATTTTCGAGGTGATAACTGACCACAATCGAAAAGGATTGAATAGCTGAGGGGAACGAAGAAATGCAAAACTCCACTTCAAAAAGAATACGGAGAATTAATTGCACCTCGAGAAGCAAAAAGAAGACAACTTGAGCTCCTCCAAAAGAATCTTTATGAACACTTGAAGAATGAATTAAATCATGATGAGCCATCATGAGGAACTCCGGTACAAAAGATGACGAGATAAAAATGAAGGATGAAAGAGATAAGATTAAAGCCTTGCGATCATTAGATGGAGCTTCGAGACGAGATCGCCGAGAAAACTTGGAAATCCGGAAAAGAAAATAAGAATAACTTAGAACCGAGAAATTAATCAACATGAACAATCTCCGAAGAAAAGAATTAATCAACTTGATGAAAGAAGAATAAGAATTACGTTATGCTTATCCTCCACCAATTAAATTATGCGAAGCAATGGAATGCAAACTACTTATTCGCGTTGGAAAAGATTAAAGGGAGATATAGCACGAAATTTGAGAAAATCTTCTTGAACCACCGGTGGGATTGAAAAGAACGAATGAATATATGATGAGAACGGAAAAGGAATCTTCAAGGAGCCACCGTAAGAGTACAAAATTGAATGACGAAGGAGGATGAATCACCGGGAAGAATTAGCGCAAGCACGAAGATATCTGAGAGAATTTGATACCACTGAGTGAAAAGATCTCAAACTGATTATAGATTACTTGAACAAAGTACCGGAAGAATATTGAAACGAACGAAGGGGCACGAATATAGAATAATTGGAGAACGAAGCTCAAAACTTGAAACGAAGAAATATTCCAAAATGATGGCCTCCGGATGATCAAGGTGGAAGCAACTCCCGAAATACTCCGGATGGATGAAAAGAATTGCGCGGCTGGAAACAATTTGATAGGATAACATCGGGTTAGCACCGCGAATCTCCAGGAGAACGGACAAGATTTGGAGGAAAAACTCTTCTTCGATCTTCAAATATTGAGAATGACGACGAGAAAAACCATTAAAAATTGTTGAGATACTCCGGGAGAATGAAAAGCAAAGAGGTTGAGCCGACGATGAAAAAGATTTGGAAACGATCTTGGAAAGGCGTCTGACTGATGAAATTCATTCTTACGTCAAACTTCAAAAGAACTAGAGAATACCTTCGGGAACATAGAAGAGTCAGGTAAGATCCTCGGAAAAGACCTGTGGGTTAGGGCCCACCGAAAAAGATGGTACCGTTGGAAAGGATTGTCGAATGAAAAATGATGCACCGGAACGATTGAAAGATTTCAATGAGGTGACAACCTCGAATTAAAAGGATGTAAACACGAATCTTCTGAGATGTCTTTATCACTCCGGAATGATAGAATGGCGAGAGGTGAACGAGCAAAGGGAAATATTTGAGCTGAGGGAAAGAATACGATCGACAACGAAAACTAGAATTTGGATCCACCGGAAAGAAAATGCGACGAACAATGACGAACCAGACGAGAATTCAACGGTTGAAACAATTGAGGAAAGCCTGAAGATACTCCGCACGACTGAAATAGATGCTCGAATAGAGGCTCAGACTCCGAGAATAATAAGGGTGGGAGGGCGGGAAAACAAAGGCAACTTGGAACGAGGAATCGACGAATAACTTGAAGAGAAAAACACCGGTTGAAATAATTGAGGAAGAATGTAGATGCTTCACACGAGTAAGAAGGATACTCGATTACGGGCTCCGGTTCCGAGAAGAAAAAGGGAGGGCGGGTGGGAAAAACAAGGACAACTTAAGACAGGGAAACAACGTTGATTGAAAAGAGCTGAGGATGATCTCCCAAAAGACAAAGAGGTTCGAGTCGACTTGACGAGAAATGCACCGGACAAAAGAGGAAGGACAACGAACGAAAACTAAACGCGTGATCCTAAAGAAAAATTTGAACGGGAAGAGGAGTAGTTCAAAACACCTATGTCAAGATTTCTCACCAGAGCGACGAAGGGGCAGAGGAGTAAAAAGAAATCCTACTCTCCGGTACAACTAGACTCCGAAAAAGTTTTCTTCTAGACTCGACATCGGCCAAACTACATGATCAAACAAGGGGGGCTCCTAGGGTCGGTCGAGGCTCTGATACCAACTTGTCACGCCCAATATGCGATACTATCCTAAAGAGACTCGAAGCTCCCACCAAGGATAGAACCGCATATTGAAACGCTTTTGCAAGGTGGATATCATTACATCAACATTACATAATAGATGAGGATACATCCAATACATACAATGTTACACGAATACAACATCATCTTACAAGATCGACATCCGACTACGGATGTACAATAAACAGAAACTCAAACGACATCCACCCTGCTAGCCCAGGCTGCCGACCTGGAACCTATCCCCTGATCGACGAAGAAGAAGAAGAACTCCAACACACGATAAACATCGCCCTCACGTCAAGATAATCGCATAACCTGTACCTGCAACTGTTGTTGTAGTAATCTGTGAGCCACGAGGACTCAGCAATCCCATTACCATGGGTATCAAGACTAGCAAAGCTTAATAGGTATGGAAGGGGTAAAGTGGTGAGGTTGCAGCAGCGACTAAGCAGAGTATGGAGGCTAGCTTACGCAAATAAGAGCGAGAAGAGAAGCAAAGCAAGCGGTCGTCAACTAGTAATGATCAACAAGTGATCCTGAACTCCTACTTATGTCAGACATAACCCAGAAACCGTGTTCTCCTCTCGATCAACCCCGAAAAGAGACACTCACGATTCACGCTACACGGTTGGTGTATTTTGAAGAATTTACTTCAAGTTTACTACAACCGGATATTAACAAATTCCCATCTGCCACATAACCGCGGACACGGCTTTCGAAAGTTCAAACCCTGCAGGGGTGTCCCAACTTAGCCCATGATAAGCTCTCGCGATCAACGAAGGATATTCCTTCTCCCCGGGAAGACCCGATCTGTCTCGAAATCCCGGCTACAAGACATTTCTACAATGGTAAAACAAGACCAGCAAGACCGCCCGATGCGCCGACAATCCCGATAGGAGCTGCACATATCTCGTTCTCAGGGCAACACCGGATAAGCTAAGCGTACAGGTACCGACGTAACCCAAGTTGCCAAGGGATGGTCCCGCACGGTGCTCTAGTTTGGACCAACACTTAGACAAGCATTGGCCCGGGGGGCTAAATAAAGATGACCCTTGGGTTAATTACTCCCAAGGAAAAAGGTATAGGTGGTAGGCAAATGGTAAAACCAAGGTTGGGCCTTGCTGGAGGAGTTTTATTCAAAGCGAACTGTCAAGGGGGTCCCATAAATCACACAACCGCGTTAGGGACGCAAAATCCAGGAACATAATACCGATATGACGGAAACTAGGGCGGCAAGAGTGGAACAAAACACCAGGCATAAGGCCGAGCCTTCCACCCTTTACCAAGTATATAGATGCATTAATAATATAAGAGATATTGTGATATCCCAACATAAACATAATCCAACATGGAGCAATCTTCATCTTCACCTGCAACTAGCAGCGCTATAAGAGGGGCTGAGCAAAAGCGGTAACATAGCCAAACAAGGGTTTGCTAGGAAGGGTGACAAAGGTTAGGGGCTATCATGCAATTTGGGAGGCTTGAGCAGCAAGTGGTAGGTAACGCAGCATAGCGATAGAACGAAGCAACTAGCATAGCAATGATAGTAATGAGATCCAAGGTGACGGTCATCTTGCCTGAAATCCCGCTAGGAAGAAGAACGAATCAATGAAGAAGATGAAGCCACGAAGACGAACCAAGCGTAGACGAACGAATCCTCACGATCGCAACGAAACGGGAACTATCGAGAAGAAGCACACAACATGGTAAACACAACACATATGAACAAGGCATGATGCTCAAGCAAGTATGATGCATGGGCTACATGAAGCTACTCATGGCAATAGATGATGCATACAAGGGCAACACATCAAAGCAAGTTTAAATGAGGCCGGAAACAACATATAACACTTCCGGTAAGTCCTCATATAGAAATTTCGAAATTGGTTCAGATCCGATTAAACCTTATGTTCAAGTTGTTAAACAGCAGGTTAAAATGCACCACGATGATCTACACGAAATTCTAGTCAAGTTACATATAAAGTTCATTAGATTCGGAGCTAGGGCCTAGAAGATATGAGCAAAATAAGATAAGCATGGCATTGATGCAAAATGCATTCAAACATCAAGCAACACACTCCAAACATGGATGCAACAAGGTGACATGAAGCTATATGCAAAACTAACCAAGTTTTATGTAGAGCACACTCAAAACGGAGCAACGGATCAATACATACACACTATACATGTTTAAAGGACAAGTTGTTCAAAACAGCAATTAGGCATATTGCAAGTATCAAAACAACATGCTACAGCACAACAACATGAAAATAAAAAGCAAGGACATGATGTGCAGGTAAAGCATGACAAAACATGAACACTGAGCTATCTCCAGAAATCAATAGAACATGCTCAAAAGGACATGGCAGAATTTCAGGACATGGTAGAAATAACATCAGGTTGCAATGTTTAGAGCTATGAAACAACATGATACAGCAAGCTATCATGTCAAACTAGAGCAGAGCCTGAATCTACTCAAAGCGTATAACAAAAGTCCCTTACTGACCATAAGCCAAAAGGGATCAGAAAATACAATTGCAAGCATGTGAAATAGCAAAACATAAACAGATTCAGACTTTGTGAAAAACTGGAGCATGGCATAAACAGATAACAAGTAGGCATGTTTTCAAGCTTGATGCACTCACTACGAGGCATTGCATGACAAACTAAGCATACACCCAGCAACTAGACATGGCATAGAAGCTATACATGGCAAGAACAACAACATAGCATGCAAAGATCAACTACAACATCAAGGCAAAATTGAATAACACGTAAACAATCTGCCAGGAACATTTTATAGCAAAAGTAGAGCTCGATTGAGTCAAGCTAGGTTGCTCCATAAATGCAAACAAAGACATGTATGGATAGAGCATAACCATATGTACAAAACATCCTTACTGATCATACTCAAAAGAGGAATGAAACTCACTGTAGCAACATGAATACATGGCATGAAAATAACAACAGACAAAGACTTGGTGAAATACAAAGACCCTGAAATCAGCAACATCACGGAGGCTACTTTGCAAGCTTGTAACAATCAACACATGTCATATCATGAAGAATGGGTTGCACCACAGTAAATATGGCATGTTATAGCACATAACACATGTAAACTTCATGCTCAAAATAAAATCACACAAAAAGATACAAAAATAACAAATGAGCATGTTCTGATTACAGACAGCAGAAAACATCATATAACACTTTTGCAACGATGATTAGGGAATCTAGATGAACTCAAATGGACATAGAATAATGGAATGAAATTAAGAGCACAACCAGGTGAACATATCGGTATATCATACACGCAAAACGGAGCAATATGCAGAGAGTTGTGGCATGATGAACATGGCACGAAAATGTCACAGATATAAAGGACTTGGGCGAAATTTACCCTCTCAGAAACAGATCTAGGGTTGACTTGCACGTAGATCGAGGTTCGCCGGAATTTGTCGCCGGACTTGACGGGGAAGACTAGGACGATGGCCGGAGGTGTAGGAGAGGGCGCCGACGACGTCGGGATCGCCGGATCCGGTCGCTCCTCGACCGGATCTGGCCGAGAAGAGAGGAACGAGGTGCCGAGGAGGAGGCTGCGGCGACCTCCTGCAGCGGCGACGCTGCACGGAGCTCCGTGAGCTCTCGCAGCTGCAGCGGCGGGTCGAAGAAGGCCGTCGAGCACGCGGGTCCGGCGGCGGGGATCCAGCAGGCAGCGGCGGCATTTAAGGCTCGGTGGCGCCTCCGGCGAGGACGGAGCCGGGCGGCAACGGGCGGCCAGCGGTGGCGAGGCGCGCGGCGCGGCCGGGCGGTGAGGCACGAGGCGGCGGCGCAGGGAGCCGGGAGGCGCGCTCAGGCGCCTCGGGCCCGATGGGCTCAAGGGGCCTGCCCGGGCGGGCCGGCGGCGGGGCTGAGGAGAGAGAGGGCGGAGGTGGTGAGGTGGCAACGCCCGATTCGCCCGGGCGGTGGCTGGACATGTCCGGACGCAGGGTGGACGTGTCCGGCGGCGGGAGGAAGGAGTAGACTAGGGTTAGGGGACCCGAATTTTTGGAGGGGTGCACATATTTATAGGTAGAAGGAGGTGGGGGTGTCCAAATGAGGTGCGGTTTTCGCCCACACGATCGTGATCCGACGACCGAGATGATGGAGATGACTTAGATGGGTTAACGGGCTGATTTGAAGGGGTGTTGGGCTGCAACACACACGAGGCCTTTGCGGTTACCCGGTTAACCGTTGGAGTATCAAACGACCTCCAAATAACCCGAAACTTGACAGGCGGTCTACCGGTGCTATACCAAGGTCGCTTGACAAACCTTGGTCCATTCTGAGACCATTTAACACCCGCACACGAAATGAGGCAAAAGGGGGCACCGGGGGACATAAGAGTGCCGGATTGCAAAACGGACAACGGGGAAAATGCTCGGATGCATGAAACAAACACGTATGCGGAATGCGATGCACATGATGACATGATATGAAATGCAGATGATGACATGGCAAAGTGAAACACGCAAGCACATGACATGGCAAGGACAGCGAATAACTGGCAGACACCTGGCGCGTCGAATCTGGGGCGTTACAATTATCGTACCACTCTGGTGCGGATCTTACTCTGGTTGATCTACGAGGTTCTGTAGTAACTTGTTCTGAAGTTTCATTATCATCATCATTAGCTTTCTCACTCATTGGTGTAGGTGTCATAGAAACCGGTTTCTGTGATGTACTACTTTCCAATAAGGGAGTAGGTACAGTTACCTCATTAAATTCTACTTTCCTCCCACTCACTTCTTTCGAGAGAAACTCCTTCTCTAGAAAGGATCCATTTTTATCAACAAATGTTTTGCCTTCGAATCTGTGATAGAAGGTGTACCCAACTGTCTCCTTTGGGTATCCTATGAAGACACATTTCTCCGATTTGGGTTCGAGCTTATCAGGTTGAAGCTTTTTCACATAAGCATCGCAGCCCCAAACTTTCAGAAAAGATAACTTTGGTTTCTTGCCGAACCATAGTTCATAAGGCGTCGTCTCAACGGATTTCGAAGGTGCCCTATTTAACGTGAATGCGGCTATCTCTAAATCATAACCCCAAAACGATAGCAGTAAATATGTAAGAGACATCATAGATCGCACCATATCAAGTAAAGTACGATTACGACGTTCGGACACACCATTACGCTGTGGTGTTCCGGGTGGCGTGACTTGCGAAACTATTCCGCATTGTTTCACATGTAGACCAAACTCGTAACTCAAATATTCTCCTCCACGATCAGATCGTAGAAACTTTATTTTCTTGTTACGATGATTTTCAACTTCACTCTGAAATTCTTTGAAGTTTTCAAATGTTTCAGACTTATGCTTCATTAAGTAGATATACCCATATCTGCTTAAATCATCTGTGAAGGTGAGAAAATAACGATATCCGCCACGAGCTTCAACATTCATCGGACCACATACATCTGTATGTATGATTTCCAATTAATTTGTTGCTCTCTCCATAGTTCCGGAGAACGGCATTTTACTCATCTTGCCCATGAGGCACGGTTCGCAAGTACCAAGTGATTCATAATCAAGTGGTTCCAAAAGTCCATCAGTATGGAGTTTCTTCATGCGCTTTACACTGATATGACCTAAACGGCAGTGCCACAAATAAGTTGCACTAACATTATCAACTCTGCATCTTTTGGTTTCAACATTGTGAATATGTGTATCACTACTATCGAGATTCATCAAAAATAGACCACTCTTCAAGGGTGCATGACCATAAAAGATATTACTCATATAAATAGAACAACCATTATTCTTTGATTTAAATGAATAACCGTCTCGCATCAAACAAGATCCAGATATAATGTTCATGCTCAACGCTGGCACCAAATAACAATTATTTAGGTCTAAAACTAATCCCGAAGGTAGATGTAGAGGTAGTGTGCCGACCGTGATCACATCGACTTTGGAACCATTTCCCACGCACATCGTCACCTCGTCCTTTGCCAGTGTTTGCTTAATCCGTAGTCCCTGTTTCGAGTTGCAAATATTAGCTACAGAACCAGTATCAAATACCCAGGTGCTACTGCGAGCTCTAGTAAGGTACACATCAATAACTTGTATATCACATATACCTTTGTTCACCTTGCCATCCTTCTTATCCGCCAAATACTTGGGGCAGTTCCGCTTCAAGTGACCAGTCTGCTTTCAATAGAAGCACTCAGTTTCAGGCTTAGGTCCAGATTTGGGTTTCTTCTCCTGAGCAGCAACTTGCTTGCTGTTCTTCTTGAAGTTCCCCTTCTTCTTTCCTTTGCCCTTTTTCTTGAACCTAGTGGTCTTGTTGACCATCAACACTTGATGCTCCTTCTTGATTTCTACATCCGCACTCTTTAGGATTGTGAAGAGCTCAGGAATTGTTTTGTCCATCCCTTGCATATTATAGTTCATCACGAAGCTCTTGTAGCTTGGTGGCAATGATTGGAGAATTCTGTCAATGACGCAATCATCCGGAAGATTAACTCCCGGTTGAATCAAGTGATTATTATACCCAGACATTTTGAGTATATGCTCACTGACAGAACTGTTCTCCTCCATCTTGCAGCTATAGAACTTATTGGAGACTTCATATCTCTCAATCCGGGCATTTTCTTGAAATATTAACTTCAACTCCTGGAACATCTCATATGCTCCGTGACGTTGAAAACGTCGTTGAAGACCCGGTTCTAAGCCGTAAAGCATGGCACATTGAACTATCGAGTAGTCATCAGCTTTACTCTGCCAGACGTTCTTAACGTCGTCAGTTGCATCAGCAGCAGGCCTGGCACCCAACGGTGCTTCCAGGACGTAATTCTTCTGTGCAGCAATGAGGATAATCCTCAAGTTACGGACCCAGTCCGTGTAATTGCTACCATCATCTTTCAACTTTGCTTTCTCAAGGAACGCATTAGAATTCAATGGAACAACAGCACGGTCCATCTATCTACAATCTAACATAAACAAGCAAGATACTATCAGGTACTAAGTTCATGATAAATTTAAGTTCAATTAATCATATTACTTAAGAACTTCCACTTAGAAGGACATCCCTCTAATCACGTGATCCAAATCAACTAAACCATAACCGATCATCACGTGAAATGGAGTAGCTTTCAATGGTGTACATCACTATGTTGATCATATCTACTATATGATTCACGCTCGACCTTCCGGTCTCAGTGTTCCGAGGCCATATCTGCATACGCTAGACTCGTCAAGTTTAACCTGAGTATTCTGCGTGTCCAAAACTGGCTTGCACCCGTTGTAGATGGACGTAGAGCTTATCACACCCGATCGTCACGTGGTGTCTGGGCACGACGAACTTTGGCAACGGTGCATACTCAGGGAGAACACTTATATCTTGAAATTTAGTGAGAGATCATCTTATAATGCTACCGTCAATCAAAGCAAGATAAGATGCATAAAAGATAAACATCACATGCAATCAATATAAGTGATATGATATGGCCATCATCGTCTTGTGCTTGTGATCACCATCTCCGAAGCACCGTCATGATCACCATCGTCACCGGTGCGACACCTTGATCTCCATCGTTGTCGTCTCGCCAAACTTATGCTTCTACGACTATCGCTACCGCTTAGTGATAAAGTAAAGCATTACAGGGTGATTGCATTGCATACAATAAAACGACAACCATATGGCTCCTACTAGTTGTCGATAACTCGGTTACAAAACATGATCATCTCATACAATAAAATTTAGCATCATGTCTTGACCATATCACATCACAACATGCCCTGCAAAAACAAATTAGACGTCCTCTACTTTGTTGTTGCAAGTTTTACGTGGCTGCTACGGGCTTAGCAAGAACTAATCTTACCTACGCATCAAAACCACAACGATAGTTTGTCAAGTTGGTGCTGTTTTAACCTTCGCAAGGACCAGGCGTAGCCACACTCGGTTCAACTAAAGTTGGAGAAACTGACACCCGCCAGCCACCTATGTGCAAAGCACGTCGGTAGAACCAGTCTCGCGTAAGCGTACGCGTAATGTCGGTCCGGGCCGCTTCATCCAACAATTCCGCCGAACCAAAGTATGACATGCTGGTAAGCAATATGACTTATATCGCCCACAACTCACTTGTGTTCTACTCGTGCATATAACATGAACACATAAAACCTCCGCGGACTGGGATTCCGGGGACTCATGTTCTACTTCTGGGGGAATGTAGTAATTTCAAAAAAATTCCTACGCACACGCAAGATCATGGTGATGCATAGCAACGAGAGGGGAGAGTGTTGTCCACGTACCCTCGTAGACCGAAAGCGGAAGCGTTATAACAACGCGGTTGATGTAGTCGTACGTCTTCATGGCACGACCGATCAAGCACCGAAACTACGGCACCTCCTAGTTCTAGCACACGTTCAGCTCGATGACGATCCCCGGACTCCGATCCAGCAAAGTGTCGGGGATGAGTTCCGTCAGCACGACGGTGTGGCGACATCTTGATGTTCTACCGTCGCAGGGCTTCGCCTAAGAACCGCTACAATATTATCAAGGATTATGGTGGAGGGGGGCACCGCACACGGCTAAGAGATCAATGATCAATTGTTGTGTCTATGGGGTGCCCCCTGCCCCCGTATATAAAGGAGCAAGGGGGAGGTGCGGCCGGCCTAGGAGGAGGCGCGCCGGAGGAGTCCTACTCCTACCGGGACTAGGACTCCCCCCTTTCCCTAGTTGGATTAGGACTTGGGGAAGAAGGAGAGAGAGAGGGAAGGAAAGGGGGCGCCCCCCCCCCTCCTTGTCCAATTTGGACTTGGGGGGGAGGGGCGCGCGGCTGCCCCTTGGCCCGCCTCTCCTCTTCCTCCACTAGGCCCATTAAGGCCCAATAGCCTCCGGGGGGTTTCGGTAACCCCTCCGGTAATCCGGTAAAATCATATTTTCACCTGGAACACTTCCGATATCCAAACATAGGCTTCCAATATATCAATCTTCATGTCTCGACCATTTCGAGACTCCTCGTAATGTCCGTGATCACATCCGGGACTCCGAACAACCTTCGGTACATCAAAACATATAAACTCATAATGAAACTGTCGTCGTAACGTTAAGCGTGCGGACCCTACGGGTTCGAGAACAATGTAGACATGACTGAGACACGTCTCCGGTCAATAACCAATAACGGAACCTGGATGCTCATATTGGCTCTTACATATTCTACGAAGATCTTTATCGGTCAGACCGCATAACAACATACGAGGTTCCCTTTGTCATCGGTATGTTACTTGCCCGAGATTCGATCGTCGGTATCTTAATACCTAGTTCCATCTCGTTACCGGCAAGTCTCTTTACTCGTTCCGTAATACATCATCTCACAACTAATTCATTAGTTGCAATGTTTGCAAGGCTTATGTGATGTGCATTACCGAGAGGGCCCAGAGATACCTCTTCGACAATCGGAGTGACAAATCCTAATCTCAAAATACGCCAACCCAACATGTACCTTCGGAGACACCTGTAGAGCACCTTTATAATCACCCAGTTATGTTGTGACGTTTGGTAGCACACAAAGTGTTCCTCCGGTAAGCGGGAGTTGCATAATCTCATAGTCATAGGAACATGTATAAGTCATGAAGAAAGCAATAGCAACATACTAATAGATCGGGTGCTAAGCTAATGGAATGGGTCATGTCAGTCACATCATTCTCCTAATGATGTGATCTCGTTAATCAAATGACAACTCATGTCTATGGTTACGAAACATAACCATCTTTGATTAACGAGCTAGTCAAGTAGAGGCATACTAGTGACACTCTGTTGTCTATGTATTCACACAAGTATTATGTTTCCGGTTAATACAATTCTAGCATGAATAATAAACATTTATCATGATATAAGGAAATAAATAATAACTTTATTATTGCATCTATGGCATATTTCCTTCACTACTACGGCCTGGATTTCCACGATCTGGCCCCGAACTTCATCCTCAACATCTCGGCGTTTATCGTCGTGTGCGAGGCCTTCCTCTGCATCAAGCCCCACTTTGGCCTATGGCTGAAGACCTTCAATGTTAAACCGACGGTGGTGAGCGGCCAGCAGGCGGAGTGCGGAGGCGCCATGGTGGGCAAGATGCCCAACGTCACATGGCTCGAGGGCTCCTACGTGGAGACCATAAAGGGGTGGCAATCGGGGTGGTTCTACATCACCGAGCCACGTGACCCCAAATGGGCAGCGGCCCCCGAGTTCCGATCAGGAATCCCCACGCGGCTCACCTCCTCGAAAGAGAAGGGCCTGGCCTGGGGTAGTCCGGGAGAGCTGACTGGACTCCAAACCTGTATCCAAAACATGGTGATCAAGAAGCTCAAGCTTGACAACATAGTCCAGGTCATGCTCATCCGCCGGATCCCCCCGTGTCAACAACGGGCGTTCAACTTGTGGGAGTTCGACCCGGCCCAGCACCAAACTCTGAGCGAGCTCTTCGACACAACACACGAGGATGCTTGGAAGGTGCTATTTAAGGGCGCCGAGGTACCCCCTCCCCTTACCGAGGATCGCGGATTCAGCGCGAAGCGCCAAGCCAGCCCCCCTGCCCGAAGACCCTGCGGACGCTCTCCTGACGGAGATGCTTACTCCGGCTCCTTATGAGGTGTCGGAGAAAAAGGTCAAGAAGAAGGCTACAGGAACCCGAAAGAGTTCTCGGCGCCAGGTGTTATCGGACTCATCGTCCGATGACTCCGAGACGCACTCCTCCCGTGGAAACGAAGAGGAGGCAGATAAAGGTTCTTCCCCTCCAGCCGGGGAAGATAAGAAGAGGAAGGCCACCCCAACTGGGGAGGCCGGAGGGTCCAAGAGGGGAAGGACTCTCCCTCTGGACTACTCCGCCACCGCCGCCGACAGCGAAGACGAGTGGCCACCCAGGGCCAAGCCCCTGGCGAGATCGTAAGTATTCAGACACCAGAGTAACTCGTGGCACCGTTTAATTGTACAGCTTCTTCTAACGCCGGACACGGTTATGCAGTATGTCCCCGGCCCATATCGACGTATCGTCGTTGAGCGGTTCTTTGGACCCGTAAGCCATGAGCAGCGGAGGATCACTCTTGACCGCCTCCACCCCTCGCCCTACGGACAACACCGAGGTGTTGTCTCAAAGGGCACCAAGCCGAGGGGAGGTAGTCCTGGAGGCGCCACAAGGCAACCTTCCGGACTACAGGCGCAAAGGGAGCAAGGCTCCCAAGGGCTCCAAGTTCGGCCCAGGGCCGAATACCGCACCGGAACCTCCAGTGGTTCCGGACTCCGGCAGGCGGCCCCCCACTAAGAGGGGCAAGCCTACTGTGCCGGTGACCTCCGTCCAATCGGAGGCACCGGATAATTTGCTCGAGGTGCTTAACGGCGCCTCCATCGACGAGGAGCACCGCACTATTATGAGTGCGGTGATCCAGAGGGTTCAGTCTGCCAAGAGCAGACTGACTGAAGCCCGTGCCAGCTGAGGGAGTCCTGGATTAGGGGGTGTCCGGATAGCCGGACTATAACCTTTGGGCGGACTCTTGGACTATGAAGATACAAGATTGAAGACTTCGTCCCGTGTCCGGATGGGACTTTCCTTGGCATGGAAGGCAAGCTTGGTAATACGGATATGTACATCTCCTTCCTTGTAACCGACTCTGTGTAACCCTAGCCCCCTCCGGTGTCTAAATAAACCGGAGGGTTTAGTCCGTAGGGCACAACAACAATCATACCATAGGCTAGCTTCTAGGGTTTAGCCTCTCTGATCTCGTGGTAGATCTACTCTTGTACTACCCATATCATCAATATTAATCAAGCAGGAGTAGGGTTTTACCTCCATCGAGAGGGCCTGAACCTGGGTAAAAACATCGTGTCCCTTGTCTCCTGTTACCATCCGCCTAGACACACAGTTCGGGACCCCCTACCCGAGATCCGCCGGTTTTGACACCGACATTGGTGCTTTCATTGAGAGTTCCTCTGTGCCGTCATCTTTAGGCTCGATGGCCCCTCCGTTCATCAACAAAGATGCAGCCCAAGGTAAGAATTTTCTCCCCGGACAGATCTTCGTGTTCGGCGGTTTTGCACTGCGGGCCAATTCGCTTGGCCATCTGGAGCAGATTGAAAGTTACGCCCCTGGCCATCAGGTCAAGTTTGGAAACCTTGAACTACACGTCCGATATCCACGGAGACTTGATCTTCGACGGATTCGAGCCCCGGCCGAGTGCGTCACACGGTCATGATGGGCATGATCTAGCTCTGCTGCCGAGCAGTGTCCTAGAGACCGCACCTGCATCCGCTCCGACCTTTAATTCGGAGCCAACTGCGCCGTCCGAGGGCGGGTGGTTAGACCCCACTGCGGAGGCTGCAGCCTCAACAACGATCGAGCTGAACACCAGCCTTACTCTTCGCGAGGTCCATGAATCCACATTGCCGGACTCGCCTCTGGACTCTGAACCACCCGCGCCCCTGCCAATCGAATCCGATTGGGCGCCGATCATGGAGTTCACAGCCGCGGATATCTTTCAGCACTCGCCCTTCGGCGACATTCTGAATTCACTTAAGTCTCTCTCTTTATCAGGAGAGTCCGGGCCGGATTATGACCGGCAGGATTGGGATGCGGACGACGAAGAAATTTGACGCCCACCCACCACCCACTTCATAGCCACTGTCGATGATTTAACAGACATGCTCGACTTCGACTCCGAAGACATCGACGGTATGGACGACGATGCAGGAGACGAACAGGAACCAGCGCCTATAGGGCACTGGAAAGCCACCTCGTCGTATGACATATATATGGTGGACACACCCAAAGAAGGCAATGGCGACGGAACAGCGGAGGATGACCCCTCCAAGAAGCAACCTAAGCGCCGGCGTCAGCGGCGCCACTCTAAGTCTCGCCAGAGCAAAAACGGTGATTCCGGCACAGGAGATAATAACACTCAGGACAGTGCTGAAGACAACCCCCTCCAGCAAGATTCAGCGCAGGAGGATGTAGAAGCCAGCCCTCATGAGAGAGCGGCGGACAGAGAGCAAGAGGATGACAATTACATGCCTCCCTCCGAAGACGAGGCAAGCCTCGACGATGACGAATTTGTCGTACCTGAGGATCCCGTTGAGCAAGAGCGCTTCAAGCGCCGGCTTATAGCCACGGCAAATAGCCTTAAGAAGAAGCAGCAGCAGATTAGAGCTGATCAAGACTTGCTAGCTGACAGATGGACTGAAGTCCTTGCGGCCGAGGAATACGAACTCGAACGCCCTTCCAAGAGCTACCCAAAGCGCAGGTTGCTGCCCCGACTAGAGGAGGAAGCATCTAAAGCTACATCTCCAGCGTATGACACGGCTGACCGGCCACCTCGTGGCCGCGACAGAGAGGCCTCTCGGCCCACAGCACAAGCCGCACCCCGGCGACATTCAAAAAATACCAAGGCACGGGGAAATGCGCTAGACCTGCGAGATATGTTGGAGGACAAAGCAAGGCAAACAAGATCGATCTACGGATCGTGTCGGCACCCCACAGCACGAGACGATAACCGTCACGCCGGATACAGTAAAAGTAAATCCGGCCGGGCCGAACACAGCAGACAAAACTCATTTGAGCTACGTTGTGATATAGCCCAGTACAGAGGCGCCGCACACCCGCTATGCTTCGCAGATGAAGTAATGGATCATCAAATCCCAGAGGGCTTCAAACCAGTAAATATTGAATCATACGATGGTACGACAGATCCTGCGGTATGGATAGAGGACTATCTCTTTCATATCCACATGGCACATGGCGACGATCTACACACCATCAAATACCTCCCACTCAAGCTTAAAGGACCAGCTCGGCATTGGCTTAACAGCTTGCCAGCAGAATCCATTGGTTGTTGGGAAGACCTGGAAGCCGCATTCCTCGACAACTTCCAGGGCACCTATGTGCGACCACCAGACGCCGATGACCTGAGCCACATAATTCAGCAGCGGAGAATCGGCGGACAATTCAGACCTTGTTCCTAACCAAGAAAAATCAAAACATCGACTGTCCGGATGCAGATGCCCTAGCGGCTTTCAAGCATAACATCCGCGACGAGTGGCTTGCCCGGCACCTTGGACAAGAAAAGCCGAAATCTATGGAAGCCCTCACGACACTCATGACCCGCTTTTGCGCGGGAGAAGACAGCTAGCTGGCTCGCAGCAATAACATGTCAAAGAGCCCTGGTAATTCGGATACCAAGGACAGCAATGGCAGGTCACGTCGCAACAAGCACAAGCGCCGCATTAATAGCGACAATGCTGAGGATACGACAGTTAATGCCGGATTCAGAGGCTCTAAGCCCGGTCAGCGGAAAAAGCCATTCAAAAGAAGCACTCCGGGCCCGTCCAGCTTGGACCATATACTCGATCGCTCGTGTCAGATACATGGCACCCCCAAAAAGCCAGCCAACCATACTAACAGGGATTGTTGGGTGTTCAAGCAGACCGGCAAGTTAAATGCCGAAAACAAAGACAAGGGGCTGCATAGCGACGACGAATAGGAGCCCCGGCCGCCGAACAACATAGGACAGAAGGGTTTCCCCCCACAAGTGCGGACGGTGAACATGATATACGCAACCCACATTCCCAAGAGGGAGCGGAAGCATGCGTTAAGGGACGTATACGCATTGGAGCCAGTCGCCCCAAAGTTCAACCCATGGTCCTCCTGCCCGATCACTTTTGATCGCAGGGACCACCCCACTAGTATCCGCCATGGCGGATTTGCCGCATTGGTTCTAGACCCAATAATTGACGGATTTCACCTCACTCGAGTCCTTATGGACGGCGGTAGCAGCCTGAACCTGCTTTATCAGGACACAGTGCGCAAAATGGGCATAGATCCCTCAAGGATTAAACCCACAAAGACGACCTTTAAGGGCGTCATACCATGTGTAGAGGCCCATTGCACAGGCTCAGTCACACTTGAAGTGGTCTTCGGATCCCCGGATAATTTTCGAAGCGAGGAGTTAATCTTTGATATAGTCCCGTTCCGAAGTGGCTACCATGCACTGCTCGGGCAAACCGCGTTCGCAAAATTCAATGCGGTGCCGCACTATGCATACCTCAAGCTCAAGATGCCAGGACCTCGGGGAGTCATTACAGTCAATGGAGACACCGAGCGCTCTCTCCGAACAGAGGAGCACACGGCGGCCCTCGCAGCGGAAGTACAAAACAGCCTCTCAAGGCAATTCCCCAGTCCGGCGATAAAACGTTCGGACACCGTACGTAAAGCGCGCTCGGAGTAACCTACAACAAGACCGCCTGGCACGTTCCGAGCAAGCGTAGCAATGCAGCCCCAACCCCAGCCCTTGCGAAACGGTGAAATCCGTGCTACGCATACATAATTATGCTCTAAAAATACCATGGGCACAGGGGAAGGGGCACGACAATGGCACACCTCAAAACGCGGCTCAACCGCACTAGGGGCTGCCGACTTTATCATTTTTTCTTCCTTTCAGGACTTTACTCTCCGGAAGACCTGCTCGGCAGTACAATTGCCGAACACACAATACAACAACCAGGAAGGCAGAAAGCTACGTCGCACTGTGGAATTCCCAGGTGGTCTCTATAACGAGCAAAACACCTGTTTTGCATACCATTCCGCATCTCGCCCCTGGAGGGGACATGTCAAATAGTCCCATCTCCTGCTTATCGCACTATTTGTATCGTTCTGCTTTTAATGCACCTTTCTCGAATAAACAATGCTTAGCTTCAGTCTACTATTGCATTCTCTATTCATTCCTTTTTATGTATATATGTTCATTCATGACATTCAGCACCCGTACACTTTGGTACGGCTAATACGCCAGGGACTCAAGCACCCCATAATACGGCGTGAGAAGTCCGAACACTTTCACAAGTGCGGCACTCCGAACTTATAGCATTATATGCATCAACTCCGAATCATGTCTTTGGTCAATAGTTGGGTTTGCCGGGCTCCCATGTTTTGGTACCTTACGTTACGCTATATCGGCTAAGGTAGCACTGGGAGAACTACTGTAATTGTGCCCCGGTTTAGCTGGGCTAAGCACCTCAGTAGAGAAAGCTAAAACTGACTGTCATGATAGGGCGAGAGCTGGTCGTTGTTCGATAGGTTTCGAGTCCCTAAAGACTTATGCCGCTTAGGGCGAGGAGTCGGCTTTGTCCGGCCTAGGCGTGTATAGCGCCCCGAACTCGGTCTTCCGAACACTAGGGGCTTCGCCAAAATTTAAAATTATATAATTCTCTGGCTAAGTGAGAGTGATAACGCATTATAGTCTGATTGCCTTGTTCGTTGTGCTGCGCACCTCCCTCGAAGGACCCAAGAATGGGAAAAGGAGTGCTCAGGTTTATCCCGAACACCCCAGCACTCCTGGCACAGGGGCAGAAGCCGACGACTCGCCATCTCTCAGATTTAATAAACGGCCGCATAGAAGGTAATATTTTAAATTCAAACAAGTGTTGCATAGCGCATATGAACAAGTTTTCAGCGCACAAGATCACACGAGCGAGTTTACTCAAATATTACATCCTTGGAACATTCATCCGCCACAAGGCGGGCACCCTTCAGGACGCCCTCATAGTACATCTCGTGGTGGCGATGCTCCTTGCCCTGCGGTGGTCCGTCCTTCACCAGCCGCTCCGCGTCCATTTTGCCCCAGTGTACTTTCACACGGGCAAGGGCCCTGCGGGCGCCCTTGATGCAGACGGAGCGCTTGATGACTTCAAGCCACGGACAGGCATCCGCCAGCCGCCTCACCAGCCCCAAGTAGCTCCTAGGCATGGCCTCTCCAGGCCACAGCCGGACTATGAGACCCTTCATGGCCTGTTCGGCCACCTTATGGAGCTCGACCAGTTGCTTCAGCAAGTCGCTCAAGGGCACCGGGTGTCGATCCTCAAATCTACCGAGACCGAACACCTTCTCCGTCGAGCTCCCTTCCTCGCCCGGTAGTAGGTGGCGGCATCGACATATCAAGGGAAAATTCTCGAATGCTCCTGGAGAGCTCCGGACTCGGGTAAGAAACAAGTAATTCACTTTCACATGCTTGCTTTGCATAATGAAGGCCTTACCCGCCGCTATCTTCTTTATCGCCTTAATTTCTTGGAGGCCTTTTTGGGCTTCGGCCTTGGCAGACTTGGCGCTCTCGAGGGCCGCAGCGAGCTCGGACTCGCGAGTCTTTGAGTCAAGCTCCAAACTCCCATGCTTTTTCACGAGAGCCTGGAGCTCTTGCTGCACCTCGGCAACCCGCGCCTCTTGCTTCCCCCGCTCGCTGCACTCCGTGGCCGCTTTATCTTCGGCCTCGGATGGTGCTTGCTTCAGGGCCGCCACCTCGGTCGTGGCCCCTAGCACATCAATAACGATCCTATCATTTTTGCAACTGCATCTTTTTTATACACACATAGAAAGGCATTACGTACCTTGGTTCTCCTCGAGCTGCTTCTTGGCAAGGCCGAGCTCTTTCTCGGACCGCTCGAGGTTCTGCTTCAGTGCATCAACCTCCGCAGTCAGTGCGGCAGAGGTCAGCAGCGAAGCCTGCATACGCATATCAGCATAATTATGTTAGACTCCTGTGAATATTATTAGATCCTCTATCCGGCTTTTCTTTGTGAACACCGAACAGAGCATCAGGGGCTACTGTCTATGCGGTAATATTTTCATATATTTTTTACATACCTCAAAGCCTGTCAGAAGGCTAGCACAAGCTTTAGTCAGCCCGGTTTTGGCGGACTGAACTTTCTGGATCACCGCACTCATAATAGTGCTGTGCTCCTCGTTGATGGAGGCGCCGTCAAGCACCTCCAGCAAGTTATCCGGTACCTCCGGTTGGACGGAGTTCACCGGCGTGTTAGGCTTGCCCTTCTTAGTGGGGGGCCGCCTGCCGGACTCCGGAACCGCTGAAGGTTCCGGTGCGGTGTTCGGCCCAGGGCCGGACTTGGAGCCCTTGGGAGTCTGGCCCCCTTTGCGCCTGGAGTCCGGGATGTCGCCTTCAGGCGCCCCCAGGACTACCTCCCCTCGGTTTGAAACCCCTTGGGACAATACCTCAGCATTGTCCGTAGGGCGAGGGGAGGAGGCGGCCGGAAGTGAAAGGCTATTCACATCCGACGAACCCAAGGAACCGCTCGATGACACGTCGACCCGGGCTCGGGGCGGACTGCATTATTATATTCGGCGTCAGGAGAAGCTGTGCAATAAAGGAACGCCATGAGTTATTCTGGTATCCGAATACTTACGACTTCGCCAGGGGCTTGGCCCTGGGCGGCCACTCGTCTTCGATGTCGGTGGCGTTGGTGCAATAGTCCGGAGGAAGGGTCCTTCCCTTCTTGGACCCTCCGGCCTCCCCAGTTGGGGCGGCCTTCCTTTTCTTTTCTCCCCCTTCTGGAGGGGAAGAAACCTCTTTTTCCTCCAACTTATCTTTGTGGGAGGAGTGCGCCTCGGAGTCATCGAACGATGAGTCCGACACTGCCGGGCGCCGGGAACTCTTTCGAGTCCCCGTGGCCTTCTTCTTGGCCTTCTTCTCCGGCACCACGTAAGGTGCCGGAACAAGCAGCTCTGCCAAGCGAGCATCTACTGGGCCTTCGGGCAGAAGAGCCGGACAGTCGATCTGTCCGGCCGTTTCCTGCCAGTCCTGTCAAAGGCATGGGAGCTTAGACCCCACATATGATTAAACTATAAGGAGTAAAAACCCTATAAAAGGTAAAACAACTTACCGTGCTGGCTTCGCGCTTCGCACTGAATCCGCGATCTTCGGTAAAGGGGGGAGGAACCTCGGCACCCTTGAAAAGCACCTTCCAAGCATCCTCGTGTGTTGTGTCAAAGAGCTCGCTCAGAGTCTGGTGCTGGGCCAGGTCGAACTCCCACAAATTGAATGTCCGTCGTTGACACGGAAGGATCCGGCGGATGAGCATGACCTGGACAATATTGACAAGCTTGAGTTTCTTGTTCATCATGTTCTGGACACAGGTTTAGAGTCCGGTCAGCTCTCCCGGACTACCCCAGGGCAGGCCCTTCTCTTTCCAGGAGGTGAGCCGCGTGGGGATTCCGGATCGGAACTCGGGGGCCGCTGCCCATTCAGGGTCACGCGGCTCGGTGATGTAGAACCACCCCGATTGCCACCCCTTTATGGTATCCACGTAGGAGCCCTCGAGCCATGTGGCGTTGGGCATCTTGCCCGCCATGGCGCCTCCGCACTCCGCCTGCTGGCCGCGCACCACTTTTGGCTTGACATTGAAAGTCTTCAGCCATAGGCCGAAGTGGGGACTGATGCGGAGGAAGGCCTCACACACGACGATAAACGCCGAGATGTTGAGGATGAAGTTCGGGGCCAGATCGCGGAAGTCCAGGCCGTAGTAGAACATGAGCCCCCGGACGAATGGGTGGAGAGGGAAGCCCAGTCCGCGGAGGAAATGGGTGAGGAACACTACCCTCTCATGGGGCCTGGGGGTGGGGATGAACTGCCCCGCATCTGGGAGCCGATGCGCGATGTCCGCGGACAAGTATCCGGCTCTCCTCAGTTTCTTGATGTTTCCCTCCGTGACGGAGGAGACCATCCACTTGCCTCCCGCTCCAGACATGGTTGGAGAAGGTCGAGGAAGGAAATGTGGACTTGGGCGCTGGAGCTCGAGTGTGCGAGAATGGATGGGAAAAGGAGGAAGAAGGCGTGGATGGAAAAAGGTGAGCCCTTGTCCCTTTATATGGACGGACGAAACTATGCGTCCCCACCAGCCTGGTAAAACCCGCTCATCCCCCAAGCGTCGTAATTGATGGCGCGGTTGGTTACCCACGTCCGTATTAATAATGTCGCGATAAGGGGACACGATATTTGCTTCGACAAGACGTGCCAGGGAAACCGGCTCGCAAATTGCGCTGAGATTGGCTGTAAAAAACGGTTCGTATAATGGCTTGGCTGTGGTGTGATGTCACGCTGCAGAATACGTCAGCAGATTAGATTTGTGGAAATGCTATTCTCTCTACGGTGGTACGTGGAACTTGTTTTGCAGAGCTGGACACGATCCTTGTGTTCAAAATCTTCTATGAAGTATTCGGAGGAGGAACCCGCCTTGCAATGCCGAAGACAATCTGCGCGCCGGACTCATCATCATTGAAGCCTGGTTCAGGAGTTACTGAGGGAGTCCTGGATTAGGGGGTATCCGGACAGCCGGACTATAACCTTTGGCCGGACTCTTGGACTATGAAGATACAAGATTGAAGACTTCGTCTCGTGTCCAGATGGGACTTTCCTTGGCGTGGAAGGCAAGCTTGGCAATACGGATATGTAGATCTCCTTCCTTGTAACCGACTCTGTGTAACCCTAGCCCCCTCCCATGTCTATATAAACCGGAGGGTTTAGTCCATAGGACACAACAACAATCATACAATAGGCTAGCTTCTAGGGTTTAGCCTCTCTGATATCGTGGTAGATCTACTCTTGTACTACCCATATCATCAATATTAATCAAGCAGGAGTAGGGTTTTACCTCCATCGAAAGGGCCCGAACCTGGGTAAAAACATCGTGTCCCTTGTCTCCTGTTACCATCCGCCTAGACGCACAGTTCGGGACCCCCTACCCGAGATCCGCCGGTTTTGACACCGACACCAGCCTTCTAACAGGCTTTGAGGTACGTATTTAAAATATATGAAAATATTACCGCATAGACAGTAGCCCTGATTTTCTGTTTGGCGTTCATAAAGAAAAGCCGAATAGAGGATCAAAATAATATTCGCAGGAGTCTAATACCAGTATGTCGATATGCGTATGCAGGCTTTGCTATTGACCTCTGCCGCACTGACTGCGGAGGTTGATGCGCTAAAGCAGAACCTCGAGCAGTTCGAGAAAGAGCTCGGCCTTGCCAAGAGGCAGCTCGAGGAGAACAAAGGTAAGTAATACCTTGTCTATTGTCTATATATATATATATAGACAATAATATATATATGGAGGTTAATATATATATATATATATATATATATATATATATATATATATATATATATATATATATATATGAAGATGTGGTTGCAAAAAAGATAGGATCATTATTAATGTGCTAGGGGCCACGACTGAGGTGGCGAACCTGAAGTAAGCACTGTCCAAGGCCGAAAACAAAGTGGCCACGAAGCGCACCGAGCGGGGGAAGCAAGAGGCGTGGGTTGCTGAGGTGCAGCAAGAGCTCCAGGCTCTCGTGAAAAAGCATGAGAGTTTGGAGCTTGACTCGAAGACGCGAGAGTCCGAGCTTGCCTCGGCCCTTGAGAGCACCAAGCATGCTAAGGCCGAAGCCCAGAAGGCCCTCCAAGAAATTTAGGCGATGAAGAAGATAGCGGCGGGTAAGGCATTCATTATGCAAAGCAAGCATGTGAAAGTAAATTACTTGTTACTTACCCGAGTCCGGAGCTCTCCAGGAGCATTCGCAGATTTGCCCCGCAGTGTGTCGGATGCTGCAAAGCACTACCGAGCCGAGGAGGGGAGCTCGACGGAGAAGGTGTTCTGGTGTCAGTATACTGAGTCTGAACACCCGGTGCCCTTAAGCGACCAGCTGAAGCAATTGGTCGAGCTCCATAAGGCGGCCGAACACGCCATGAAGGGTCTTATAGTCCGGCTGTGGCCTGGAGAGGCCATGCCAGGGAGCTACCTCGGGCTGGTGAGGCGGCTTGTGGATGCCTGTCCTTGGCTTGAGGTCGCTGGTGTCTCCGCTCGCATCGAAAAGGCCGGGCAGGGCGCTTGTCCGTGTTAAAGTACACTGGGGCAAGATGGATGCTGAGAAGCTGGTGAAGGATGGGCCACCGCAGGGCAAGGAGTATCGCCACCCTGAAATGTATTATGAGGGCGTCCTGAAGGGTGCCCGCCTTATGGCGGATGAATGTTCCAAAGATGTAATATTTGAGTAAACTCGCTCGTGTGATCCTGTACGCTGAAAATTTGTTCATATGCGCTATGCAATGCTTGTTTGAATTTAAAATATTACCTTCAGGCGGCCGCTTATTAAATCTGAGAGATGGCCATCGTCGCTTCTCGCCCCCATGCCACGAGTGCTGGGGTGTTCGGGGTAAATCTGAGCACTCTTTTTCCCATTCTTGGGTCCTTCGATGGAGGTACTCAGCGCAACGAACAAGACAATCAGACTATAATGCTTTATCACTCTCACTTAGCCAGAGAATTCTATAATTTTAAATTTTGGCGAAGCCCCTAGTATTCGGATGACCGAGTTCGGGGCGCTATACACGCCTAAGCCGGACAAAGCCGACTCCTCGCCCTAAGTGGCATAAGTCTTTAGGGACTCGAAACCTCTCGAACAGCGACCAGCTTCGCCTTACCATGACAGTCAGTTTTAGCTTTCTCTACTGAGGTGCTTAGCCCAGCTGAACCGGGGCACAATCGCAGTAGTTCTCCCGGTGCTACCTTAGCCGATATAGGGGGACGTAAGGTACCAAAACATGGGAGCCGGGCAAACTCAACTATTGACCCAAGACATGATTCGGAGTTGATGCATATAATGCTAAAAGTTCAGGGTGCCGCACTTGGGAAAGTGTTCGGAATTCTCACGCCGTATTATGGGGTGCTTAAGCCCCTGGCGTATTGGCCGTACCAAAGTGTACGGGTGCTAAATGTCATGAATGAACATATATACACAAAAAGGGAAAGAATAGAGAATGCAATAATAGACTGAAGCTGTGCATTGTTTATTCGAAAAGGTGCATTAAAGCAGAACGATACAAGTGGTGCAATAAGCAAAAATCGGACTATTTGACATGTCCCATCCGGGGGCAAGCTGTGGAATGGTATTTAAAGCAGGTATTTTGCTCGTTATAGAGACCACCTGGGAGTTCCATGATGCGACGTAGCTTTCTGCCCCCCTGCTTCTTGTATCGTGTGTTCGGCAATTATACTGCCGGATAGGGCTTCCAGAGAGTAGAGTCCTGAAAGTGAGAAAAAATAACAAAGTAGGAAGCCCCTAGTGCGGTTGAGCCGCGTTTTAGGGCATGCCGTAATCGTGCCCCTCCCCTTGTGCCCATGGTATTTTTAATGCGTAATTATTTACACGTGGCACGTATTTCGCCGTTTGGCTGGGGCTGGGGTAGGGGCCGCATTGCTACGCTTGCTCGGAACATGCCAGGCGGTCTTGTCGCAGATTACTCCGAGCGCGCTTGACGGCATCCGGATGTTTGATCGCCGGACAAGAGCATTGCCTTGAGAGGCTGCTTTGTACTTCTGCTGCGAGGGCCGTAGTGTGCTCCTCCATTCGGAGAGAGAGCTTTGTGTTTCCATTGACTGTGATGACCCCCCTAGGTCCTGGCATCTTGAGCTTGAGGTATGCATAGTGCGGCACCGCATTGAATCTTGCGAATGCGGTTCGTCCGAGCAGTGTGTGATAGCCGCTGCGGAACGGGACTATATTGAAGATTAACTCCTCGCTTCGGAAGTTATCCGGGGATCCGAAGACCACTTCTAGTGTGACTGAGCCTGTGCAACGGGCTTTACACTGGTATGACGCTTTAAAGGTCGTTTTGTGGGTTTAACTTTGAGGGATCCATACCCATTTTGTGCACTCGGTCCCGATAAAGAAGGTTCAGGCTGCCACCGCCCACAAGGACTCGAGTGAGGTGAAATTGCCGATGATTGGGTCTAAGACCACGCAGCAAATCCGCCATGACGGATGCTAGTGGATCGCCCCGCGATCGAAAAGTGATCGGACAGAGGACCATGGGTTGAACTTTGGGGCGACTGGCTCCAACGCCAGATATCGCCCCTTCACAAGACGCTTTCCTCTCCTCTTGGGGATGTGGGTTATGATATCATGTTCACCGTCCGCACTTGTGGGGGGAACCCCTTCTGTCCTTCGTTGTTCGGCGGTCGGGGCTCCTCATCGTCATCGCTATGTAGCCCCTTGTCTTTGCTTTCGGCATTTAACTTGCTGGCATTCTTGAACACCCAACAATCCCTGTTGGTGTGGTTGGCTGGCTTGTCGGGGGTGCCATGTATTTGGCACGAGCGATCGAGTATACGGTCCAAACTGGATGGGCCCGGAGTGCTTCTTTTGAATGGCTTTTTCTGCTGACCGGGCTTAGAGCCTCTGAATCCGGCATTGACTGCCGATCCTCCGATTGTCACCGCACGCGGCGCTTGTGTTTGCTGCGACGTGACCTGCCATTGTTGTCCTTGGTATCCGAAGTACCAGGGTTCTTTGATATGTTATTGCTGCGAGCCAGCCAGTTGTCTTCTCCCGCGCAAAAGCGGGTCATGAGTGTCATGAGGGCTGCCATAGATGTCGCTTTTCCTGGCCAAGGTGCCGGGCAAGCCACTCATCGTGGATGTTATGCTTGAAAGCTGCTAGGGCCTCTGCATCCGGACAGTCGACGATTTAATTTTTCTTGGTTAGGAACCGTGTCCAGAATTGCCTGTCCGATTCCTCTAGCTGTTGAATTATGTGGCTCAAGTCATCGGCATCTGGTGGTCGCACATAAGTGCCCTGGAAGTTGTCGAGGAATGTGGCTTCCAGATCTTCCCAACAACCAATGGATTCTGCTGGCAAGCTGTTGAGCCAATGCCGAGCTGGTCCTTTAAGCTTGAGTGCGAGGTATTTGATGGCATGTAGATCGTCGCCACGGGCCATGTGGATATGAAGGAGATAGTCCTTGATCCATACTGCGGGATCTTTCGTACCATCGTATGATTCGATATTCACGGGTTTGAAACCCTCTGCGATTTGATGATCCATTACTTCATCTGTGAAGCATAGCGGGTGTGCGGCACCTCTGTACTGGGCTATATCACGACGCAATTCAAATGAGCTTTGTCTGTTGTGTTCGGCCCGGCCGGATTTACTTTTTATCAGATCCGAGTGACGGTTATCGCCTCGTGGTGGGCGCCTCGCGATCCGTAGATCGATCTTGCTTGCTTTGCTTTGTCCTCCAATATGTCTCGCAGGTTCAGCGATTTCGCGCCTTGGTATTTTTGAGTGACGCTGCGCGGCTTGAGCTGTGGGCCGGAAGCCTCTTCGCCGCTGCCACGAGGTGGTCGATCAGCCGGCCATACGCTGGAGATGTAGGTTTTAATGCTTCCTCCTCTAATCGGGTAGCAATCTGCGCTTTGGTAGCTCTTGAGGGCGCTCGAGTTCATATTCTCGCCGCAAGGACTTCAGTCCATCTGGCACCTAGCAGGTCTTGATCAGCTCTAAGCTGCTACTGCTTTTTCTTAAGGCTATTCGCCGTGGCTATAAGTCGGTGTTTGATGCGCTCTTGCTCGACGGGATCCTCGGGCACGACAAATTCATCGTCGTCGAGGCTTGCCTCGTTTTGGAGGGAGGCATGTAATTATCATCCTCTACCTCTCTATCTGCCGCTCTCTCAGGAGGGATGGCTTCTCCATCCTCCCGCGCTGAATCTTGCTGGAGAGAGTTGTCTTCGGCACTGTCTGGCGTGTTATTATCTCTTATGCCGGTATCACCGTTTTTGCTTTGGCGAGACTTAGAGCGGCGCCGCTGACGCCGGCGCTTAGGTTGCTTCTTGGAGGGGTCATCCCCCGCTGTTCCGTCGCCATTGCCCTCTTTGGGTGTGTCCACCGTATATATATCATATGATGAGGTGGCTGTCCAGTGCCTTGTAGGCGGTGGTTCTTGTTCATCTCCTACATCGTTGTCCATACCGTCGATGTCTTCGGAGTCGAAGTCGAGCATGTCAGTCAAATCATCGACAAGTACATAAGGGGTGGTGGTGGGCGTCGAATTTCTTCGTCATCCGCATCCCAACCATGCCGGTCATAATCCGGCCAGGAATCTCCTGACAAGGAGAGAGACCTCAGTGAATTCAGTATGTCGCAGAAGGGCGAGTGCTGAAAGATATCCGCGGCGGTGAACTCCATGATCGGCGCCCAATCGGATTCGATTGGCAGGGGCGCGGGTGGTTTGGAGTCCGGGGGAGAGTCCGGCAATGTGGAGTCACGTGCCTCGCGAAGGGTAAGGCTGGTGTTCAGCTCGATCGCCGTTGAGGCTGCGGCCTCCGTGGCGGGGTCTAACCACCCGCCTACGGATGGCGCAATTGGCTCCGAATTGAAGGTCGGAGCGGTTGCAGGTGTGGTCTCCTGAACACTGTTCGGCGGCAGAGCTAAATCATGCCCATCGTGATAAAGGCGACGACTCGCCGGGCTCAATCCGTCAAGATCAAGTCTCCGCGATGTCGGTCGTAGTTTGCTTTCCAAACCTGACCTGATGGCCAGGGGCGAATCTTCAATCTGCTCCAGATGGCTGCTTAATTGCCCGCAGCGCAAAGCCGCCAATACGAAGATCTGTCCCGGGAGGAAAGTCTCGCTCGGACTGCATCGCTATTGATGATCGAGGGAGCCATCGAGCCTAACGATGACGCATACGCAGGAACTCTCAATGAAAGCACCAATGTCGTGTCAAACCGCGGATCTCGGTAGGGGTCCCGAATCGTGCGCCTTGGCGGATGGTAACAGGAGGCAAGGGACACGATCTTTTACCTGTGTTCGGGCCCTCTCGATGGAGGTAAAACCCTACTCCTGCTTGATTAATATTGATGATATGGGTGGTACAATAGTGGATCTACCACGAGATCAGAGAGGCTAAACCCTAGAAGCTAGCCTATGGTATGATTGTTGTTGTTGTTGTGTCCTACGGACTAAACCCTCCAGTTTATATAGACACCGGAGGGGGCTAGGGTTACACAGAGTCGGTTACAAGGAAGGAGATCTACATATCCGTATTGCGAAGCTTGCCTTCCACGCCAAGGAGAGTCCCATCCAGACACGGGACGAAGTCTTCAATCTTGTATCTTCATAAGCCAACAGTCCGGCCAAAGGTTATAGTCCGGCTGTCCGGATACCCCCTAATCCAGGACTCCCTCAGTGGTCAATGGTCAAAGAATTAAACACTATATCTCAGTTACACCTATTAATATTGAAAGCAACATTATCCAAACCATGACACCGGAGGAACACATAAAAGAAACCTTCTGAAACACTCCAGAATAACCAAAAAAGAGGAGGGACGTGATACGGTAAGTAAATGGACTCTGGAAAATCCGCAAAAACATTTTTGGCCAGTTCTGTAATATATCAAAAATTAGGAAAATAAGAAACAACCAGGAAAGCAACCCTGGTGGGCACAAGACACAAGGGCGCGCCAGGGCCTCCTGGTGTGCCCAGGTGGGTTGTGCCCACCTCTGTTACCTTCCGTACTCCATTTTTCTCTCGTTTGCTTGTTTCTCAAGATAAAAAATCTTTATATACCCCCCCCCCCGAACGTACTGACCTCCGTATCACAGAGAAATCTTCTGTTCTTTCGTTCTTGCTGTTTTCTGGCAGATCCAAAAATATGTCGTCTCAAGATTCAGAGGGTGAGAGCTATGTTGCTAATTACATTGCAAACCCCAAGGTTTATGGAGATGTGGAACATAATGGTTGGACCACGGAGGAAGAAGAGGATTATGATCCGAAAAGGAAAGAAGAGACAAGTTCAGATGAAGATGAAGTTCCATTACCCCAACCTGGGGGCATGCACGTGGAATTCAAGAAGTCAAGTCTCCCTAATAAAGCAAAGAAACCTAAGATCCGGTTTATTCCTTTTCATGTCTTGCAGGAAAATAAGCAAGAATTATGCAAAAAGGTACTGAGGCTTGAGTAGGAGATCGACGATTTGAGGGAAGAGATTCCATCCTCAAGGGTAAGCTTAGGAAGAGGAATACTCAATCACCACCACCACGTTCCTCATCATCAAAGGAGACTTGACTTCATGGTATGAGCACTCCCCTTGTTTTGTGCCAAGCTTGGGGGAGGTGCCTCGGTATCGTATCACCACCACTATCTTTGCTTTTATCTATTTTTAGTTCAATCCTTAGTTATCTTTTGATCTAGTTGAATAAAAGTTTAGTTCGATTCTTTATTTTCAAGTGTTTGCTTGTGATCTATCTATGTAATCGTGTGCGAATTATATAATAAAGATTAGTTCAAGTTTTGCTTTCTTTATTATCATGTTTCAATAAAAAGGAAAGGAATAATAAATAAAGATCATATGCTAATCTTATGGTAAGTAATGACATCACATAAGGAAAAGTATAAGTGGTAAAATTTGTTGAAGATTGACAAACATAGCATTGGTTAATGATGCAACTCATGAAAAAATTAATTAGGGAAGAGAAGATTCAGATGAAAATACACTATCTTGGACATCTTTTATGATTGTGAGCCCCCATTAAATATTTTGTGTCAAAATAGTTGACGCTGGACAAGGAAGACAACGCAATGATTTATGTTTGTTCATATTCACATAGAAGTTATATTGTCATATATCCGTTAACATGTGGTGCTTGCAATATCTTTTCTAGCCAAAAACTCTGCACTAAGTAGAGATACTACTTGTGCATCCAAAAACACTTAACCCAAATCTTATTTCGAGAGTCCATCATACCTACCTATGGATTGAGTAAGATCCTTCAAGTAAGTTGTCATCGGTGCAATAAGGCAATAAAAATTGCTTCTAAATGTGTTGGATAATTAAGTGCAAGAGAAAATTGAGCGTTGTACGAACTTGTGATGGCAAAGAATAAAAGCAATAGACTGCATAATAAAGGTTGCTATCATAAGGGGAAATACAACATGAAGCTCTTTTGCATTAAGGGATTTGGCATACAAACAAATTAGCGCATGGCAACCTCTGTCCCTCTGCGAAGGGCCTTTCTTTTATTTTTATGCAGAGTCAAAGTTTTCTTCCCTATTCCTTTTTATTTATTTTTCCTTTGGCAAGCATCATGTGGTGAGAAAAGATCTAGGCACATATATCCAGTTGGATATGAGTAGGCATGAGTTATTATTATTGACATCACCCTTGAGGTGAATGCGTTGGGTGGCGAAACCATAAGCCCCTACGTTTCTATATGTCTGATTGGAACTTTTTGTTCATGGGTACGTTGTGAGTGTTAGCAATCATAGAAGACTATATGATGGTTGAGTATGTTGACTTACTTAAAGGCTCCGACACGAGACCCTTCCTGAAAATATGATGAATTATAGTTGCAAAGTTGAATGAGAACATAGTTTGTTGGTTTCCAATAAGGTTTATGCTTTATACTTCAATGTTGTGATGAATTATTACTTGTTCATAAGAAGTTATATGATAAAAGTTATGCAATAAAACCTCTATGTTTAAGTTCCTTGTTGTTATAATAATGAGCATGATGCTTCTATGTCCGTTTTTTTTTTATCGACACCTCTCTCTCTCTAAGCATGTGGACATGTTTTTCGATTTCGGTTTTTCGCTTGAGGACAAGCCAGGTCTAAGCTTGGGGGAGGTGATACGTCCATTTTGCATCATGTTTTGCTACTTATATTTATAATGTTTTTATGTATAATACTCTTTTGGGAGTAATTCTAATGCCTTTTCTCTCATAATATGCAAGGTTTACACAAAGAGGGAGAATACTGGCAAATGGAATTCTAGACCTGAAAAAGCACGTCAGAGCTACCTATTCTGCACAACTCCAAATAAGCTGAAACTTCACGGAGATTTTTATGAAATATTTACGATTCATCGAGTAAATAACTACCAGAGGGGCTCACAGTGGGCACAACCCACCTGGCGTGCTGTGGAGCCTAGGCGCGCCTCGGTGGGTTGTGCCTCCTCGCCACCTCCGTGCCCATCTTCTAGTATATAAGTCATTTTGACCTAGAAAATCAGAGGGGACTTTCGATCGGGCCACTGCCTCGAGGCGGAACTTGGGCAGGAGCACTTTGCCCTCCCATGGAGCGATTCCGCCGGGGGAACTTCCCTCCCGGACGGGGAAATCATCGTCATCGTCATCACCAACAAATCTCCCATCTTGGGAGGGGAATCTCCATCAACATCTTCAACAGCACCATCTCCTCTCATACCCTAGTTAATCTCTTGTGTTCAATCTTTGTACCGGAACATTAGATTTGTGCTTGTGGGTGACTAGTAGTGTTGATTACATCTTGTAGTTGATCACTATATGGTTTATTTGGTGGAAGATTATATGTTCAGATCCATTATGCTATTTAATACCCCTCTGATCTTGAGCATGATTATCATTTGTGAGTACTTACTTTTGTTCTTGAGGTCACGGGAGAAATCTTGTTGCAAGTAATCATGCGAACTTGATATGTGTTCAATATTTTGATGATATGTATGTTGTGATTCCCTTAGTGGTGTCATGTGAACGTCGACTACATGGCAATTCACCTTATTATGGCCTAAGAGAATGCATTGTGGAGTAGTTATTAGATGATGGGTTGCGGAGTGATGTGCTTAAACCCTAGTTTATGCGCTACTGAAGGGACTGTGTCGGTGTCAAACCGCGGATCTCGGTAGGAGGTCCCGAACTCAAGGCCTAGGCGGATGGTAACAGGAGACAAGGGACACGATGTTTTTACCCAGGTTCGGGCCCTCTCGATGGAGGTAATACCCTTTACCCCGCTTGATTAATATTGATGATATGGGTAGTACAAGAGTAGATCTACCACGAGATCAAGGAGGCTAAACCCTAGAAGCTAGCCTATGGTATGATTGTTGTTCGCCCCACGGACTAAAACCCTTCGGTTTATATAGGCACCGAATAGGGTTAGGGTTACACAGAGTCGGTTACAATGGTAGGAAATCTACATATCCGTACCGCCAAGCTTGCCTTCCATGCCAAGGAAAGTCCCATCCGGACACGGGTGAAGTCTTCAATCTTCTATCTTCATAGTCCAGAGTCCGCCAAAGATGATAGTTCGCCATCCGCACACCCCTAATCCAGACTCCTCAAGAGCCCCTGAACCAGGCTTCAATGACGACGAGTCCGGCGCGATATTGTCTTCGCATTGCAAGGCGGGTTCCTCCTCCTAATACTTAGAAGGTTCTCAACACATGGATGTGTTCGCTCGCAAAACAAGTTCCACATAACACCGTAGAGAGAATAATTTTGCACAGATCTGCTGACGTATTCCGCGGCGTGACATCACACCACGGCCAGGCTCTTATTCAAATTGTTTTTATTGCCCCACCTCAGCGCATTTAGCGAGGCGGTTTCCTTGGCACGTCTTATCAAAGCATAGATCGTGCCCCCTTATTCCGGGATTCTCATCAATACGGACGTGGGTAACCCAACCGCGCCATTGATTACGGCGCTTGGGAGATAAGCGAGTTTTATTAGGCAGGTGGGGACGCATAGTTTTCGTCCGCCCATATATAAGGGGATAAGGATCCACCTTTTTACCTACGCCTTCTTCCTCCTTTGCTTATCCATCTCACAAGACTCGAGCTCCAAATACCAAGTCCGCACATCTCACCTCGACCTTCTCCAAAGAATGTCCGGAGCGGAGGCAGTGGATGGCCTCCTCCGTTACGGAGGGGCACATCGAGAAACTGCACAACGCCGGATACCTGTCCAGCGACATCGCGCATCGGCTCCCCGACTAGGGGCAGCTCATCCCCACCCCTAGGCCCCATGAGAGGGTGGTATTCCTTCCCCATTTCCTCCGGGGACTGGGCTTCCCACTCCACCCCTTTGTCCGGGGGCTCATGTTCTACTACGGCCTGGATTTCCACGATCTGGCCCCAAATTTCATCCTCAATATCTCGGCGCTTATCGTCAGGTGCGAGGCCTTCCTCTCGCATCCAGCCCCACTTCGTTTGTGGCTAAAGACCTTCAATGTCAAGCCGAAGGTTGTGAAGGGCAGCCAAGCGGAGTGCGGAGGCGCCATGGTGGGCAAAATGCCCAACGTCACCTGGCTCGAGGGTGCCTTCATGGAATCCGTAAAAGGGTGGCAATCGGGGTGGTTCTACATCACCAAGCCGCGTTACCCCAAATGGGCAGCGGCCCCCGAATTCAGATATGGCACTCCCATGCAGCTCACCTCCTGGAAAGAGAAGGGCTTGCTATGGGGTAGTTCGGAAGAGCTGGCCGGACTCCTGTCCTGTCTCCAGACCCTGGTGAACAAGAAGCCCAAGCTTGTCAACGTGATCCAGGTCATGCTCGTCCGCCGGATTCTCCCCTGCCAACAACGGGACTTCAATTTGTGGAGTTTGATCCGCACAGCACCGACCTTGAGCGGCTCTTCACACCACGCACGGTTGCCCGGAGGGTGCTGTTCAAGGGTGCCGAAGCTCCCGCATCCGCTACCGAAAATCGCGGATTCAGCACGCAGCGTTCCGCTGACGAGGTAAGCTATGTTATCCTTTATGGGACACTTGCTTTCCATAGTTTGACTCTATGCGGGATCTAAACCCCCATACCTTTATCAGATCGGCAGAAGACATCCGACAGGTTAACCGTCCGCCCTTTGCCGTAAAATCCAATAGACGCCCGCCAGGTGTTGCCGGCTCCGCGCCTTTACGTGGTGCCGAGAAGAAGGCCAAGAAGGAGGCCACGGGACTCGACGGAGTGCCCGGCGCCCGGTGTTGTCGGACTCATCGTCCGATGACTCAGAGGCGGAATCCTGCCGTGAAAATGAGGAGGAGAAAAAACAAGCCTCTCCCCCGGCGGGGGGAGAGAAGAAGAGAAAGGCCGCCCCATCTGGGGAGGCCGGTGGGTCCAAGAAGGGGAGAACCCTTCATCCGGACGTCTCTGCCAGCGCCAACGAGGGCGAGGGGGAGTGGCCTACGAGGGCTAAGCCCCTGGCGAGATCGTAAGTGTCCGGATATCCACGGCTTTCCGTTTTATTCATTGCATAATGTTCTCTGATGCCGAACAATTATGCAGCCCGCCCAAGGACGAGCTTGCCGCTTCATCAAGCGGGTCCCTGCATTCGTCCAAAATGGAGAGCACTTATCTCCCAGCCGCCTCCTCGCCCCACGCCGCCAACGACGCCGAGGTGGGGCCCCAAGGGGGGCCTGGCCAAGAGGAGGTGACGCAGGACTCCATGCACGAGGGGAGCAAGACCCCTGGGGGCTCTAAGCCCAACCCTTGTCCGGACTCCATACCGGAACCTTCAGTGGTTCCAAAGTCCGGCAAGCGGCTCCTTCGCTAGAAGGGTAAGACGTCGGTGTCCTCCGTCCAACCGGAGGCACCGGATAGCTTACTGGAGGCGCTTAATAGTGCCTCCATCAAAGAGGAGCGCCGCACTATTATGAGTGTGGTGATCCAGAAGGTTCAGTCCGCCAAGAGCGGACTGACTGAAGCCTGCAGCAGCCTTCTAACAGGCTTTGAGGTAAGAATTTTAAGATATGTAATATAATACCACATATACAGTAGCCCCTGATGCTTAGTTCGGTGTTCGGAAAGAAAAGTCGGACTGAGAATCTAAAAAGATATACGCAGGAGTCTAACATAATTGTGTCAATATGGGAATGCAGGCTGCCCTGCTGACCTTTGCCGCACTGACTGCGGAGGTCAATGTATTGAAGGAGAGCCTCGAGCGGTCCGAGAGCGAGCTTGGCCGTGCCAAGAAGCAGCTCGAGGACAAGGAAGGTGAGTAACACCATATTAAAGTTGTACCTTACAGAAAAGGATTTGGTTGCAAAAGAAATAACAAGGATAGCGTGGGTACTCCAGGGGCTACGAATGAGGTGGCAACCCTGAAGGAGGCGGTGTCCGTGACTGAACGCAATGCGGCCGCGGAACGAGCCGAGCGAGAGAAGCAGGAGGCGCGGGTGGCGGAGGTACAGCAAGAGCTCCAGGCTCTCGTGGAAAAGCACGAGAGTTTGGAGCGTGACTCGAAGACTCGAGAGTCCGAGCTTGCGTCGCCTCTTGAGAGTGCCAAAGATGCAAAGGCCGAAGCCCACAAGGCCCTCCAGGAGATTGAGGCGTTGAACAAGATAGCGGCGGGTAAGGCATTTTTCATGCAAAGCAAGCATGTGAATGTGAATTATATATTACTTACCCGAATTCGGAGCTCTCCAGGAGCGTTCGCAGATCTGCCCCTGCAGCGGTCCGATGCTGCCGCTTTCACCGGGCCGAGGAGGGGGCTCGACGGAGAAGGTCTTCGTCTCAGTATGTTGAGGCCGGACATCCGGTGCCTCTTAGCGACCAGCTGAAGCAGCTGGTAGAGCTCCACAAGGTGGCCGAACAGGCCATGAAGGGCCTCATAGTTCGGCTGTGGCCCGGAGAGGCCATGCCCGGGAGCTACTTCGCCCTGTGGGCGGGGCTGGTGGATGCGGTCCTCGGGTTGAAGTCGCCAAGAACTCCGCCTGTATTGAAGGTGCCCGGCGGGCCCTTGCCCGTGCAAAGGTGCACTGGGGCAGGATGGATGCTGAGAAGCTTGTGACAGACGCGCCACCGGCGGGCAAAGAGCATCGTACGCCCGAAATGTATTATAGGAGTGTCCTGAAGGGTGCCCGCATGATTGTGGGTGAGTGCTCCAAAGATGTAATATTTGAGTAGACTCGCATTTTGTTATCCTGTGTGCTGAAAACTTTGTTCATATGCGCTAAGCAACGCTTGTTAATTTAAAATATTACCTTCTGTGCGGCCGTTTATCAAATCTGAGAGATGGCAAGTCGTCGGCTTCAGCCCCCATGCCACGAGTGTTGGGGTGTTCGGGATAAACTTGAGCGCTCTTGTTCCCATTTTTGGGTCCATCTAGGGAGGCGCTCAACACAACGAACGAGGCAACCGGACTTATAATGCTTGAACACTCTCACTTAGCCATAGAATTCTATAATTATAAATTTCGGCGAAGCCCCTAGTGTTCGGAAGAACGAGTTCGGGGCGCTATCCACGCATGGGCCGGACAAAGCCGGTTCCTCGCTCTAAGCGGCATAAGTCTTCAGGGACTCGAAAAAACCTCTCGAATAGCGACCAGCTCTCGCCTTATCATGATGGTCAGTTCTAGCTTTCTCCACTGAGGCGCTCGCCCAGCTCAACTGGGGCGCAACCGCAGTGGTTCTCCCAGCGCTACCTTAGCCGATACAACGGAACGTAAGGTACCAAAACATGGGAGCCGGGCAAACCCAACTATTGACCCAAGACATGATTCGGAGCCGATGCATATAATGCTATAAGTTCGGGGTGCCGTACTTGTGAAAGGGTTCGGACTTATCACACCATGATGTGGGGAACTTAAGCCCCTGGTGTATTTGGCCGTACCAAAGTGTACGGATGCAACATGTCATAAGTGAACATATATAACGGGAAAGGATGCAATAATAGGCAAAAGCTATATATTGTTTATGCAAAAGAAACTGCAAATTAAAGCAGAACGATACAAATAGTGCAATAAGCAAGGTACGGGACTTTTGACATGCCCCCCTTCCAGGGGTAAGTTTGCGGTGTGATATGTAAACAGGTATACTGCTCGTGATAGAGACCACCTGGGCACTCGACGCGGTTTTCTGGTTCCCTGGCTGTTGTATCGTGTGTTCGGCGCGAATGCCGGACAGGGCTTCTGGAGAACAGAGTCCTGAAAGTAAAAAGAAAGGAAAAAATAAATGACACAAACGGGAGCCCCTAGTGCGGTCTAGCCGCATTCTGGGTATGCCGTGGTTGTAGCCCGTCCCCTATGCCCATGGTACTTCCAGAGTGTAATTAGGTACGCGTAGTACTGGCGTCACGAGTTTGCGAGGGCTGGGGTTGGGGCCACATTACTACGCCTGCTTGGAGCGTGCCAGGCGGTCTTGCTGTAGGTTACTCCGGGCATGCTTGGCAGTGTTCGATTTTTATTGGCCGGATCGAGAGTTGCCTTAAGAGGTTGCTCGCACCTCTCGCCGCTTAGGGCAGCCGATGCTCCTCCGATCGGAGGGAGCGCCGTGTTTCCGCTGACCGTGATTACGCCGAGGGCCTCGCATCTTGAGCTTGAGGTATGCGAAAAGCGGCACCGCATTGAATTTTGCGAATGCGGTTCGTCCGGAAAAAGCGTGATAGCCATCGCGAACGGAACTATGTCCAAGATTAACTCTCGCTCCGGAAGTTATCAGGGGATCCGAAGACCACTTCAAGTGTAACGGAGCCTGTACAGTTGGCCTCAACACCTGGAATGACGCATTTGAAGGTCGCCTTTGTGGGTTTGATCCTTGACGGGTCTATTCCCATTTTTCGCACTGTGTCCTAGTAAATCAGGTTCAGGCTGCTGCCGCCGTCCATCAGGACTCTTGTGAGGTGGAAACCGTCGATAATTGGGTCAAGAACCAATGCGGCGAAACCGCCGTGACGGATGCTAGTAGGGTGGTCCCTTTGATCGAAAGTGATCGGGCAAGAGCACCATGGGTTGAACTTTGGGGCGATCGCTCTATCGCCAGATACGCCCCTTTAGTGCACGCTCGCCCCCTTTTGGGTATGTGGGTTGCGATATCATGTTCACCGTCCGCACTTGTGTGGGAAAACCCTTCGTCTCTATTGTTCGGGCGGCCGGGCTCTTCCTTGTCATCGCTATGCAGCCCCTTGTCATTGTTTTCAGCAATTAACTTGCTCTGCTCGCTTGAACACCCAACAATCCCTGCTGGTGTGATTGGCTGGTTTTTGGGGTGCCGTATCCGCACAAGCGATCGAGTATTCGGTCCAAATTGACGGGCCCCGGTATTTCTTTTGAACGGCTTTTTCCATCGACCGGGTTTAGAGCCTCAATCCAGCTTTTATCGCCAGATCTTCAGCATTATCACCGTTAATGCGGCGTTTATGCTTGTTGCGACGTGACCTACCGTTGCTGTCCATGGTATCCGAACTACAAGGGGGTTTGTCCAAGTTGTTGCTTCGAGCTAGCCAGCTTCCCTCTCCCGCGCAAAAGCGGGTCATGAGTGTGGTGAGGGCTGCCATGGATTTCGGCTTTTCCTGTCCTAGGTGCCGGGCTAGCCATTCGTCGCGGATGTTGTGTTTGAAGGTTGCTAGCGCCTCGCATCCGGACAATGATGATCTGATTTTTCTTTGTTAGGAACCTCGCCCGTAATTGTCCGCCGATTCTTCCGCTGCTGAATTATGTGGCTGTGGTCATCGGCGCCCGGTGGTCGCACATATGTGCCCCGGAAGTTATCAAGGAATGCGGCTTCCAGGTCCTCCCAACAACCAATTGATTCTGCTGGCAGGCTATTGAGCCAATGCCGAGCTGGTCCTTTAAGCTTGAGTGGGAGGTATTTGATGGCATGTAGATCATCACCGCGGGCCATGTGGATATGGAGGAGATAATCCTCGATCCAGACCGCTGGATCTGTGGTGCCATCATATGATTCGATGTTTACAGGTTTGAAGCCCTCAGGGATTTGATGATCCATTACTTCATCTGTGAAGCATAGTGGGTGTGCGGCGCCCCTGTATTGGGCTATGTCACGACGGAGCTCATATGAGCTTTGTCTACTGTGTTCGGCCCGGCCAGGGTTGATGTATCCGGCGTCACGGTAATCGTCCCGAGTCGTGGGGCGCCCACGCGATCTGTAGATCGATCTTGTATGTTTTGCCTTATCCTCCAATATGTCTCGCAAGTCCGGCGCGTTTTCCCGTGCCTTGGTACCTTTTGAGCGGCGTCGGGGCGTGGCTTGAGCGGAGGGCCGAGAGGCTTCTCTGTCGCGGCCACGAGGTGGCCGGTCTGCCATGTCTTGCGCTGGTGACTCGGTTGCTTCCTCCTCTGATCGAGGCAACAACCTACGTTTGGGGTAGCTTTTGGAGGGGCGTTTGAGTTCATACTCTTCGGCTGCAAGGACTTCACCCATCCGTCACCTAGCGTGTCTTGGTCACCGTAAGTTGTTGCTGCTTTTTCTTGAGGCTACTTGCCGTGGCCATGAGCCTGCGCTTAAAATGCTCTTGTTCGACGGGATCCTCCGCACGACAAATTGCCGCCGCCGAGGCTTGCCTCATCTTCGAGGGGGGGCATAATTTTCGCCCTTCCGCTTCTTTATCCGCCGCATTATCGTGCGGACTTTCTTCTCCCTCCTCCCGTGCTGAATCCTCGCCGAGGGGGTCGCTTCGCACCGTCCGGGTATTATTGTCTCCGTGCCGGAATCACCATTTTTACCGTGGCGGATTTAGAGCGCGCCACGACGCTGGCGCTTCGTTGTTTCTTGAGGGTCATCCTCCGTTGTTCCATCGCTGCTCCCATTTTTGGGATGTCCACCATGTATATGTCATATGACGAGGTGGCCTTCCAGGTGCCCGTGGGCACCGGGTTTTGACCATCTCCGCATCGCCGCCCATACCGCCGATATCTTAGGAGTCGAAGTCGAGCATGTCGGTTAAATCATCGGCGGTGGCTACAAAGTGGGTGGTGGTGGGCGTTGAATTTCTTCGTCGTCCGAATCCCAACCTTCCCGACCATAGTTCGCCAGGCTCCCCGATAAAGAGAGAGACTTTAATGAGTTCAGGATATCGCCAAAAGGCGAAAAGCCGAAAGATGTCTCGCGTAATGAACTCCATGATCGGCGCCACCGGACTTGACCGGTAGAGGCGCTGGGGTTCGGAGTCCGGGAAGGAGTCCGGCACTTGGGAGTCGTGAGCTTCGCAAAGGACAGGGATGGTGTTCGGCTCGAGCACCGTAGAGATTTCAGCCCCCGAGGCGGTGTCCAACCAGCCGTCCTCGATCGGTGAAGCCGGCTCCGGATTGAGAGTCGGAGCAGGCATTGATACGGCCTCCAGGGCACGGCGGCAGAGCTAGATCATGCCCATCGAGACAGCGCGGCACGATCGGCCGTGGCTCGAATCCGTTGAAGATCAAGTCTCCGCGGACATCGGCCGTATAGTTCAAACTTCCGAATCTGACCGATGGCCAGGGCGAAGCTTTCAATCTGCCCGATGGCCTAGTGAATTGCCCGCAGCAAAGCCGCCATCATACTAAGATCTTTCCGGGAGAAAAGTCTCGCCGACTGCATCGCTGTTAACGATCAAAGGAGCCATCGGGCCTATAGGTGACGCATACGAGGAACTCTCAATGAAAGCACCAATATCGATGTCAAACCGCGGATCTCGGTAGGAGGTCCCGAACTGTGCGCCTAGGCGGATGGTAACAGGAGATAAGGGACACGATGTTTTTACCTGTGTTCGGCCCTCTCGATGGAGGTAATACACTACTCCTGCTTGATTAATATTGATGATATGGGTAGTACAAGAGTAGATCTACCACGAGATCAAGGAGGCTAAACCCTAGAAGCTAGCCTATGGTATGATTGTTGTTCGTCCTACGGACTAAAACCCTTCGGTTTATATAGGCACCGAATAGGGTTAGGGTTACACAGAGTCGGTTACAATGGTAGGAAATCTACATATCCGTACCGCCAAGCTTGCCTTCCACGCCAAGGAAAGTCCCATCCGGACACGGGGTGAAGTCTTCAATCTTCTATCTTCATAGTCCAGGAGTCCGGCCAAAGATGATAGTTCGGCCATCCGGACACCCCCTAATCCAGGACTCCCTCAGACTGATTTGGATCCAAAAGTTTAATGCTATGGTTAGATTTTAACTTAATACTTTTCTCATAGTTTCGGATGCTTGCGAGGGGGTGAATAATAAGTAGGAGGTTTGTTCAAGTAATAATAACACCTAAGCACCGGTACACCCACATATCAAATTATCAAAGTAGCGAACACAAATCAAATCAAATGAAAGTGACTAGATGAAATTCCCGTGTACCCTTAAGAACACTTTGCTTATTATAAGATATCGTTTTGGCATGTCCTTTTCCTGCACTTTTGTTACCATTACCGTTACTTACTCATTACAAATTATCTTGCTATCAAACTACTCGCAACTTACAATTTCAATGATTGCAGAGAACCCTTGCTGAAAACCACTTGCTATTTTCTTCTGCTCCTCGTTGGGTTCGACACTCTTACTTATCAAAAGAACTACGATTGATCCCTTATACTTGTGGGTTATCAGTCGTCGACAGCCCCCGATGTAGCTGAACGTCGTCGTGGTCCGTAGACCCTTGAGGAACGGCTGTTGCGCCGCCACGACGCCTGGATCGGTGATGAGCGCCGTTTGTAGAGGAGTTGCGGGCGTGGTCGCCTTGTGGGCCTCGTCGCACGCCGTCGGTGGTGCAGGGTGCTCAAGCTGGAGCGCGGTGATGGTCTCCCCGAGAACGGTGACGCGCCACTCCATATCGGGCCGCGAGGACACGAGATCATCGATTTTGGTGGTGGAAGCCTGGATCAACGAGATCGGAGAGGTATGGGCCGCCAGGGTGGAGTCGAGCCGATCGAGGAACGCTTGGATGGCCGGATCCATGGCGGAGAGCTGAGATCTCGCTTGACGAAGGCGGCGGGTTTTCATGAACTACGCCATATCGCGCGGGGGAAGGATGAAGAGTGATCTCTGATACCAGATGTGAGAGGCAGGTTGGGGATCACTCGAACTAGCTCAATCTCATATACGAATTCGAGTCCAGTCTCCCGATTACAAGTGGTTCGCGATTACAGGAATGGGGATCAAGAGGTAGCCCTCGGCGTCCAATCTGATCCACTGGATGCTTCTCTCCTCGTGTCTCCTGGGTTAAGTAGCTGGCGAGCCGGGACCGGTGGCGTGGACCCATTCGGCCCCTTGATAGCAGGCGTTCGCCTTGGGAGCTTGGCGCGGACGAGCTCCAACTTCAGCACGTGTGCTGGGTGGTGGGGCCATCATGTCAGGGCTGCTGGTACATTTTTTGTCATTAAAAACCAAATCCAACGCGTTTCTACAAAAGAGTTTATCATATCCCTACACGCAGATCCAACGCGTCATGGTATCACAGGACGGACCCTAGCACTGCATATTTTCCCGGCCGTCTCCTATGTAGAAGTTGTGAACAGGGGCATCGGGTAGAATATTTTCGCTACCACGCACGGTAGAGTCCTGTCAGAGTCCGGCTTCCTCCCGTGTCGTGTTTCGTTAGGCTGCCCCTCCGCGGCCGATGCCGACGGGATCGATCCCCCTTCCGCCTTGCCTTCTTGAATCCGAATTCAGAGCAAGCTCGCCCTGCCGCCTGAAAATAAATAGAGCAGACGATCGGAAGAGAGAGAGAGAGAGAGAGAGAGAGAGAGAGAGAGAAGAGAAAGAATCGGTCTGCCTGTTTCGTCGTTACACCATGGGGTTGCTGGCACTCAATCGGCTCATGTCTACTAGATCGGCAGCGCGCCTTGGCGCGAGGGTGCCGGTCCCAACGACTTGGCCAAGCGATAGTAGAAAGGCAAGTTTAGCACAGGTTGCAATCATATATGCAAAACATCAATGATATAATGCATTGCCTATAAAATACAAGAGCCTTGATCCAACCCACCAAATCCAAAAGAAATAAACTCAAGTACACATTTCGCCAAGAGCACAAAGTTGATTCAGAATTCAAGTTTACATCACCTCAATCTCATAATAAGGATGCTAATTTTCAAGAGGCATCCTTGAGGTCACCGTGCTGAGCAAGGACCACTTGCAATAACATAATCAATAGCAGTTCAAACTACCAAAACTAAAACCACTATCTGCATCTCCATACATAACACAACAAAAGAAAAAATATATAAATGAGTGGTTAAAATCACTATTTAACCACTATCTTCCAAACAGGATCAACAAATTATTCTCAGATCCTAGAGTGAATGCCTACATCATGGTCACACGCAATGGGCCTCCAATCACTACAATAATTGACACAAGGATCCGATTCGTTCTAGGTGAATTGAAGTTCCATGTTTGCACCTAAAGCCAAGCAAGAGCTCAAACTCGAGCCCCCGTACCAGGCCGAGGTTGTCCATGATTCACAAGCGTGTCCTTTAACTTCTGGACCCGCAATATGATGAGATGCAGCAAGCATGTCAGCATTTATCTATTTCATATGTGGAGAACATACTCTTGAAATTTTGTTTTATTTGGATTTGAAGGTTTAGGGGGACTTACTTAGTAGAAGCTGCTAAACATGTCTTGAGCTCATTCCTCCTTTGGTTGTTCTCACTAAACTCTCATGGTTGAATACCAGGATCACTACTGATTTCTGAAATGAGAAGTGCCAACTACAAACAACACCAAAATCACTTATAATCACAGAGATAGTTTGTAATCAGAAATCAAAGAGATCAACTAAAGACCACTAAAACAGAGTAGAAACCTGCATATATTTGTGAAACATAAGTTGTAATCAGAAACTAAAGAGATAAACAAATAAAAATAAGTGCAAGCCTCATTATTTTGGAAGTCCTATTTGATTAGGGAAAGGGAGCAAATGACACTCTTAATCCATCCTAGTGAGGCTACAATATCCAAGAAAAAGAAAGCCAAGGGCAGAAATGAAGTAGTAATTCCTTGAACAACTATGTGGGGGTGCCGGTCCCAACTATGTGGTCAAACAGGTAATGATAAGAGGAAATTAAGCCTGCACTTGATCCTTATTTTCCTAGTAATTAGTGAGTCCCTATTATTATCAAAATACGGAGTACCACAATTATCTTTGTTCTTGCAAATTGTGTTTAATATCACTGAACAGCAGTACTATAGGATATCATGCAGTACAGCAACCATGTACAAGTGTATTTTCTTTTCATAGATAAACAAACTTAACTATCTCAGTACCAAAACATAAATGATCTCACTATCTTTATCTAGTCATACCAAATAAAAATCAATACCAAAACTAAATCACAATCAATAGATGTGGAGTATTCTCTCTGAAAAGGGCATTCTACTGGACCATGAGACTTTCACAACAATAAAACTATAGCAACTACTGTCAACTGAGCATTATTTTTATATACAGCCCAAAGAACAGTAAGATTCACTCACATAAACCCTAGATCAACACTACAAAAATATGGAATCTATAAGCTGCCGATAGCTCGTGTTTAGCTTGTTCATTGGTGGCACCATGGAATGGATTTTCCTTGTTCCCGTCGCCGGCACGGTGGAGAAGAGCTCCCTCCATGTGCTCTTGGTCCAGTGCTCCAAATAGAAAGGGATAAACAACATGTGAAAAAATATTCCCAATAAGGAGCAAATAAGGGAGATTTGTTGCAAGCAGATCATGGTCTCACATTTTTGGAAGTTTACTTTCCTCTTGACCGGAAAATCATTAGAACCCCTTCCATCACTGGAGAACACTGAGAAAGAAAATAATTCGGTAATTATTAGATGAGCATTGGGGAAGCACTGAGAAAGAGGGAGGCACAGCATGCCATCAACGCATCCCGAGTGCAAGGAAGAAGGGACCAACAAGGGGAACCCCTACCATCACTTTTATAGAATAAGAACTACAAGGAATAAGAAACCAACAATAAATATTATATAATTAGTTGGTACTTGGAACCATGCAAAGCACCACAACAAAATCTTGACCATTCTATTACTAAACGCCATCAACATGGATCATGCCAAATGCTAAAGCTAAAACAAAGCAGTCAACATCTTCCAAATATAAAACATGGTATCCATTTTACCCAAAAAAGCAAAGCTGGTTTTGGGGATTTATATCCTAATGGAACAAAAAATCCTAATAATATTATAAAAAAACAGGGTGCAGTCTAGAACAAAAACAATTACAGAGCATATATTGTATTCCATTTTATCCTGAACACAACATAAGAAACAACATTCAAGTTTGAAATTTCTATATGCAGGAAGTAGATTAAGCTAATCATCAAGGAGTAGATATATCTTCCTACCATTTGTTCTGTAGGACCAGCCAATTGAAGTTGACTATCCTGATCAATAATTGACGCTTGAATTGGCAAACAAACGAAAAATGAATTTAGTTAATGGTAGAAGTAATAGGAACTGGTGCCTTCATTTCATTTATGCATCCTATCACAACAGGAACAACTATTACCTGCAGGAAGCCATATAGGTCGTTGCTGACGCTCGCTTCGTTATGGCGGATATCACATGAATCAGAGTTGTAGTTGAACCCAGTCCCAGTTGGCTGATCAACATAGATAATATTCGACTCCTGCAGTAGCCAATATCTAATTCCAAACCGGGCCGATGTGTAGCACGTCTAGGAGCACCATCAGGGGTGGAGATGACCGGGGCCCAGTCAGTTCTCTTTTAGCTGCAATCAAGGATAAGATTTGTTAGAACATTCTTGTGGTCAAAACTTATCATCATGCAAGAAGCCACCGATTAGCAAGCTACCGATTTAGTATCTTGTTGTGAAAATCTTGCTGATTAAATGGTTGCCTCTTTTGTTTGGCATTATTTAGTATCTTGTTTTTTCCTAATTAGAAAGCCACCGATTAAAAAAACTAAAAGGAATCTCTAAGAAGACTTATATTTAGGAACGAAGGGAGTGCATGATAACAATGCCATCGTGATATTTCACCTGTGATGTACTTCTTTCACCCAGATTTAATATGTCTATCTCTAAAAACTTCATCTTACATCAGTATGTTTATGACTTCAAGAGCAATGCATCACAAAAAAATAACATAAAATATTTCTTTCTTCGGAACTGCTTAATTTAAATGCATGCAGGTATTTACTTGTCTAGGATGTATGCAAGAATTTCTAGTAAGTTCTACATGGAAAGAACTGAACACAACTCGACAGCAAAGACCATGTCATGTTTATATTGAAGTTGAAACTGTATAAAGAATTACATCACACTTCTAGAATCAAAAGAGAATTAAGTAAATGATCAGCAGCACAATAATGTACACATGAAGAACTGTAAAGGAGTAGCGAGAACAACAGGTCAGCAAAAAAGGTAGAAGAAAGTTAGAGAACAGCGACTCATGTGGGCCTGTTTGCTTTGAGGCTAACTTTGGCGTAGTGTGCCACACAAAATTTGCCAAACTTGCCCAACTATAGGTGCATAAATCTTAGCCACATTTTGTCTTGCATAAGGGAATATTTCCACACTTTTTAAGTGTATGACATATGTCATCTATTTGTTAGAAAAAGCATCTTGTCTAAGGTGTGGCAAAAACCAAACACTCGTCTTAATAACAACTACTCTCGCAGCATGATAATGCTCAGGTGCCTAGCTCCTGTCGAGACCCAAAGTTGGCTTCATCTTGGATTAGTTTTAGAATGTAGAAGGGGGTGTTGATTTCTTCCTAAAAACTCTAGCGTTCCTCTCATTCCAGATGGCCCAACTGACAAGCATAGTAAGGGAAGCCGTGGCCTTCCGGTTTGCCGTATTGGGCTTCGACATGTTTGTCCACCAATGTTTGATGCTGCGCTCTGCCTGCCATTGATGGATCTCGAGAGCCCCTAGGCCTAGCCACTCCTTCACCAATCTCCATACGCGCAAGGTGAACCTGCACCGAAAGAAGAGGTGCGCGGACGTCTCGTTTGCCCTTCTGCAGAGGGTGCATAGGCCACAATTCTCCCAACCTCGCTTCTCCAATCTATCCGCCGTCCATATCCTGTTTTGAATCGCTAGCCAGGAGAAGAACTTGACCTTGGGAGGTGCCCAAACCTTCCAAATAGTCTTGTTCATGGTCGTTGTCGTGGAGCCCAAGAACTGGATCCTATAAGCAGAGGCCGCCGAGTACTCACCGTTCGCCTCAAGTGTCATGTACTTTTAATTTGTTGTACCTGCTAAAGTTGTTGAATACTTTTACATGGTCTTGTGCACATTTGAATGTTCAGATCAGATTTTTTTTAGTGTTACTTCATCTGGTCCTTTTTTTTCTATTCAAAACTGAAGCAACTATTCGCCTATATACAATCCCTAAGTTGATCTTTTCACCAATGCTTGTTCATGCAGGACATTTGGCATCATATACTCTGCTTCCTCTGCGAGATGTTGCGTGTGTTGCCTGCGTGTCTCATTCATTTAGAAGTTCTTGGAGTTGTTTTCCCAATCTCAGCTTAACAAGGGAAACACTGGGTTTGGATGACGGGATGGATGGATTGTCATGTCCATGTGAAGTAGCGATGGATCTTGCAAGGAAAACCGACCACATTCTAAAAAACCACTCAGGCATTGGCGTTAAGGCACTCAAGATTGAAATATGTGATTTCCCCTTTTTCAACACCTCTTGTGATCTCGATCGTTGGCTTCATATTGCTATCAAACCAGGGATTGAGGAACTTGACCTCCAGCTTATTGAATCTCGTGCAGCTCTTTGTCGAGAAAAATCTCATGCAGCTCTTTGTCGAAAGATATCTCAAAAATCACATACAACTGTGTACAACTTTCCATGCTCACTTTTATATGGGAGTGGCAAGTCGATCCAGCAGCTTTATCTCAACAATTGTGCCATCCGTCCCACGGTTGCACTTGGCCGCTTAAGAAGCCTGACTAGTCTAAAAAAATTTTATGTGCGTATTACAGAAAATGAGTTAAGGTGCCTTTTTTCCAGTTCAATTGCTTTGGAGAAACTGACACTCAGGTCCTGAGATGAGTTATTTTTCCTGGAGATACCTAGCCTGTTGCAGCGGCTTAGCCACCTGGTTGTGGGGGATTGTAGAAATCTGGAAGTGATAAAGAGCAATGCCCTGTTGGGGAACGTTGCAGAAAATTAAAATTTTCCTACGGTTTCACCAAGATCCATCTATGAGTTCATCTAAGCAACGAGTCATGGGAGAGAGATTGCATCTACATACCACTTGTAGATCGCGTGCGGAAGCGTTCACTAGAACGTGGATGATGGAGTCGTACTCGCCGTGATCCAAATCACCGATGACCGAGTGCTGAACGGACGGCACCTCCGCTGCTCAACACACGCACGAGCGGATGACGCTCCTCCTTCTTGATCCAGCAAGGGGAAGGAGAGGTTGAGGAAGATGGCTCCAGCAGCAGCACGACGGCGTGGTGTTGGTGGAGAAGCAAGACTCCGGCAGGGCTTCGCCAAGCACCCGACGAGAGGAGGAGAGGTGTAGCAGGGGAGAGGAGGCGCCAAGATGCAAGGTGCGGCTGCCCCTCCCTCCCCCTTTTATATAGGCCCCTGGGGCGCTGCCCTGGAGATCTGATCTCCCAAGGGGTGGCGGCCAAGGGGGAGGCTTGCCCCTCAAGGCAAGTGGGCGCCCACCCTAGGGTTTCCAACCCTAGGCGCTAGGGGCCCAAGTGGGAGGCGACTAGCCCACCAGGGCTGGTTCCTCCCACTTCAGCCCACGGGCCCTCCGGATAGGTGGCCCCACCCGATGGACCTCGGACCTTCCGTGGTCCCAGACAATACCGTAACCTCAAATTCTCCCGATGGTCGAAATAGCACTTCCTATATATAATTCTTTACCTCCGACCATTCCGAACTCCTCGTGACGTCTGGGATCTCATCCGAGACTCAACAACATTCGGTTTGCTGCATACTCATATTCATACAACCCTAGCGCCAATGAACCTTATGTGTAGACCCTACGGTTCGGGAGACATGCGCATATGACCGAGACGGCTCTCCCGTCAATAACCAACAGCGAGATCTGATACCCATGTTGGCTCCTACATACTCCTCGATGATCTCATCGGATGAACCACGATGTCGAGGATTCAATTAATCCCTTATTCAATTCCCTTTGTCAATCGGTACGTTACTTGCCCGAGACTCGATCGTCGGTATCCCAATACCTCGTTCAGTCTCGTTACCGGCAAGTCACTTTACTCGTACCATAATGCATGATCCTGTAACCAATCACTTGGTCACTTTGAGCTTATTATGATGATGCATTACCAAGTGGGCCCAGAGATACCTCTCCGTCATACGGAGTGACAAATCCCAGTCTTGATCCGTGTCAACCCAACAGACACTTTCGGAGATACATGTAGTGCACCTTTATAGTCACCCGATTCGTTGCCAGGACGCTTTGGTACACCCAAAGCACTCTTACGGTATCCGGAGTTACACGGTCTCATGGTCTGAGGAAGAGATACTTGACATTGGAAAAGCTCTAGCAAAACGAACTACACGATCTTGTGCTATGCTTAGGATTGGGTCTTGTCCATCACATCATTCTCCTAATGATGTGATCCCATTATCAATGACATCCAATGTCCATAGTCGAAACCATGACTATCTATTGATCAACGAGCTAGTCAACTAGAGGCTCACTAGGGACATATTGTGGTCTATGTATTCACACGTGTATTACGATTTCCGGATCATACAATTATAGCATGAATAGAAGACAATTATCACGAACAAGGAAATATAATAATAATAATCATTTTATTATTGCCTCTAGGGCATATTTCCAATAGTCTCCCACTTGCACTAGAGTCAATAATCTAGTTACATTGTGATGAACCGAACACCCATAGAGTTCTGGTGTTGATCATGTTTTGCTCGCGGAAGAGGTTCAGTCAATGGATCTGCGACATTCAGATCCGTATGCACTTTGCAAATTTCTATGTCTCCATCTTGAACATTTTCACGGATGGAGTTGAAGCGACGTTTGATGTGCCTGGTCTTCTTGTGAAACCTGGGCTCCTTGGCAAGTGCAATAGCTCTAGTGTTGTCACAGAAGAGTTTGATTGGCCCCGACGCATTGGGTAGAACTCCAAGGTCGGTGATGAACTCCTTCACCCAAATTGCTTCATGCGCTGCCTCCGAGGCTGCCATGTACTCCGCTTCACACGTAGATCCCGCCACGACGCACTGCTTGCAGTTGCACCAGCTTACTTCTCCACCATTCAACATATACACGTATCCGGTTTGTGACTTAGAGTCATCCAGATCTATGTCAAAGCTAGCGTCGACGTAACCCTTTACGACGAGCTCTTCGTCACCTCCATAAACGAGAAACATATCCTTTGTCCTTTTCGTGTACTTCAGATATTCTTGACCGCTGTCCAAAGTGTTCCTTGCCGGGATTACTTTGGTACCTTCCTACCAAACTTATGGCAAGGTTTACATCAGGTCTGTACACAAGATGGCATACATAATAGATCCTATGGCCGAGGCATAGGTGATGACGCCATCTCTTCTTTATCTTTTGCCGTGGTCGGGCATTGAGCCGAGCTCAATCTCACACCTTGCAAGACAGGCAAGAACCCTTTCTTGGACTGATCCATTTTGAATTTCTTCAAAACCTTATCAAGGTATGTGCTTTGTGAAAGACCTATGAGGCGACGATCTATCCCTATAGATCTTGATGCCTAATATGTAAGCAGCTTCTCCAAGGTCCTTCATTGAAAAACTTTTATTCAAGTAGGCCTTAATGCTGTCCAAGAGTTCTATATCATTTCCCATCAAAAGTATGTCATCTACATATAATATGAGAAATGCTACAGAGCTCCCACTCACTTTCTTGTAAACGCAGGCTTCTCCATAAGTCTGCATAAACCCAAACGCTTTGATCATCTCATCAAAGCGAATGTTCCAACTCCGAGATGCTTGCACCAGCCCATAAATGGATCGCTGGAGCTTGCATACCTTGTTAGCATTCTTAGGGTCGACAAAACCTTCCGGCTGCATCATATATAGATCTTCCTTAAGATAACCGTTAAGGAACGTTGTTTTGACGTCCATCTGCCATATCTCATAATCATAGTATGCGGCAATTGCTAACATGATTCAGACGGACTTAAGCTTCGCTACGGGAGAGAAAGTCTCATCATAGTCAATCCCTTGAACTTGCCGATAACCCTTAGCGACAAGTCGAGCTTCATAGATGGTGACATTACCATCCGCGTCCGTCTTCTTCTTAAAGATCCATTTGTTTTCTATCGTCACGCCGATCATCGGCAAGTCTGTCAAAGTCCATACTTTGTTTTCATACATGGATCCTATCTCGGATTGCATGGCTTCAAGCCATTTGTTGGAATCTGGCCCGCCATCGCTTCTTCATAGTTTGAAGGTTCACCGTTGTCTAACAACATGATTTCCGTGACAGGGTTGCCATACCACTGTGTGGAACGTGCTTGTGGACCTACGGTTCAGTAGCAACTTGATCCAAGTACTTTGATCATCATCGCTAATTTCCTCTCCAAGAGGTGTAGGCACCACAGAACATTTTCCGAGCTGCACTACTTTCCGGTTCAAGAGGTAGTACTTCATCGAAGTTCTACTTTCCTCCCACTTACTCCTTTCGAGAGAAACTCTTTTCCGTAAAGGATCCGTTCTTGGCAACAAAGATCTTGCCTTCGGATCTAAGGTAGAAGGTATACCCAATGGTTTCCTTAGGGTATCCTATGAAGACGATTTTTCCGACTTGGGTTCGAGCTTTTCAGTTGAAGTTTCTTGACATAAGCATCGCATCCCCAAACTTTTAGAAACGACAGCTTAGGTTTATTTCCAAACCATAATTCATACGGTGTCGTCTCAACGGATTTAGACGGTGCCCTATTTAAAGTGAATGTAGTTGTCTCTAGTGCGTATCCCCAAAATGATAGCGGTAAATCGGTAAGAGAGATCATAGATCGCACCATATCCAATAGAGTGCGATTACGACGTTCGGATACACCGCTATACCGAGGTGTTCCAGCGGCGTGAGTTGTGAAACGATTCCACATTTCCTTAAGTGTGTACCAAATTCGTGACTTAAATATTCTCCTCCACGATCTGATCGTAAGAACTTTATTTTTTGGTCACGTTGATTCTCTACCTCATTCTGAAATTCCTTAAACTTTTCAAAGGTCTCAGACTTGTGTTTCATTAAGTAGACATACCCATATCTATGTAAGTCGTCTGTGAGAGTGAGAACATAACGATATCCTCCGCGACCCTCAACGCTCATTGGACCGCACACATCGGTATGTATGATTTCCAGTAAGTTGGTTGCTCGCTCCATTGTTCCGGAGAACGGAGTCTTGGTCATTTTGCCCATGAGGCATGGTTCGCATGTGTCAAATGATTCATAATCGAGAGACTCTAAAAGTCTATCATAATGGAGCTTCTTCATGCGCTTGACACCAATGTGACCAAGGCGGCAGTGCCACAAGTATGTGGGACTATCGTTATCAACTTTACATCTTTTGGTATTCACATTATGAATATGTGTAATATTACGCTCGAGATTCATTAAGAATAAACCATTGACCATCGGAGCATGACCATAAAACATGTCTCTCATATAAATAGAACAACCATTATTCTCGGATTTAAATGAGTAGCCATCTCGCATTAAACGAGATCCTGATACAATGTTCATGCTCAAACTTGGCACTAAATAACAATTATTGAGGTTCAAAACTAATCCCGTAGGTAAATGTAGAGGTAGCGTGTCGACGGCGATCACATCAACCTTGGAACCATTCCCGACGCCAAGATCGTCACCTCATCCTTCGCCATCTCCGCTTATTCCGCAGCTCCTGCCGTGAGTTACAAATATGAGCAACGGCACCGTATCAAATACCCAGGAGTTACTACGAGTAATCGGTAAGGTACACATCAATTACATGTATATCAAATATACCTTTAGCGTTGCGGCCTTCTTGTCCGCTAAGTATTTGGGGCAGTTCCGCTTCTAGTGGCCCTTCCTTTGCAATAAAAGCACTCTGTCTCGTGCTTGGGTCCATTCTTTGACTTCTTCCCAGTAACTTGCTTACCGGGCGCAAACATCTTTGCCGCCCTTCTTGAAGTTCTTCTTACCCTTGCCCTTTTGAACTTAGTGGTTTTATTGACCATCAACACTTGATGTTCTTTCTTGATTTCAACCTCTGCTGACTTCACATTGAGAATACTTCAGAATGGTCTTCACCATCCCCTGCATATTGTAGTTCATCACAAAGCTCTTGTAGCTTGGTGGGAGCGATCAAGGATTCTGTCAATGACCGCCTCGTCCGGAGGTTAATGTCCACTGGGACAAGCGGTTGTGCAACCTGGACATTTTGAGTATGTGCTCACCGATAGAACTGTTTTCCTCCATCTTACAACTATAGAACTTGTCGGAGACTTCATATCTCTCGACCGGGCATGAGCTTGGAAAACCATTTTCAGCTCCTCGAACATCTCATATGCTCCGTGTTGCTCAAAACGCTTTTGGAGCCCCGGTTCTAAGCTGTAAAGCATGCCGCACCGAACGAGGGAGTAATCATCAGACGAGACTGCCGAGCACTCATAATGTCTTGGTTCTTCGATGGGTGCATCACCTAGCGGTGCTTCTAGGACATATTGTTTCTTGGCTGCTATGAGGATGATCCTCAGGTTCCAGACCCTGTCCGAATAGTTGCTACCATCATCTTTCAGCTTGGTTTTCTCTAGGAACGCGTTGAAGTTCATGTTGACATGAGCGTTGGCCATTTGATCTACAAGACATATTTTTTTCAAAGACTTTAGACTAAGTTCATGATAATTAAGTTAATCTAATCAAATTATTTAATGAACTCCCACTCAGATTTGACATCCCTCTAGTCATCTAAGTGTTACATGATCCGAGTCAACTAGGCCGTGTCCGATCATCACGTGAGACGGACTAGTCATCGTCGGTGAACATCTCCATGTTGATCGTATCTTCCATACGACTCATGTTCGACCTTTCGGTCTCTTGTGTTCCGAGGCCATGTCTGTACATGCTAGGCTCGTCAAGTTAACCCTAAGTGTTTATGCATGTGTAAAACTGCCTTACACCCGTTGTATGTGAACGTAAGGATCTATCACACCCGATCATCACGTGGTGCTTCGAAACGACGAACTTTAGCAACGGTGCACGGTTAGGGGGAACACTTTCTTGAAATTATTATAAGGGATCATCTTATTTACTACCGTCGTTCTAAGTAAACAAGATGCATAAAACATAATAAACATCACATGCAATTATATAAAGTAGTGACATGATATGGCCAATATCATATAGCTCCTTTGATCTTCATCTTCGGGGCTCCATGATCATCTTGTCACCGGCATGACACCATGATCTCCATCATCATGATCTCCATCATCGTGTCTCCATGAAGTTGCTCGCCAACTATTACTTCTACTACTATGGCTAACACGTTTAGCAATAAAGTAAAGTAATTTACATGGCGTTGATTCAATGACTCGCAGGTCATACAATAATTAAGACAACTCCTATGGCTCCTGCTGGTTGTCATACTCATCGAGATGCAAGTCGTGATTCCTATTACAAGAACATGATCTCATACATCACAATATATCATTCATCATTCATCACAACTTCTGGCCATATCACATCACATGACAATTGCTGCAAAAACAAGTTAGACGTCCTTTAATTGTTGTTGCATCTTTTACGTGGCTGCAATTGGGTTTTAGCAAGAACGCTTTTCTTACCTACTAATAACCACGTGATTTTGTCAACTTCTATTTACCCTTCATAAGGACCCTTTTCATCTAATCCGCCCAACTAAAGTAGGAGAGACAGACACCGCTAGCCACCTTATGCAACTAGTGCATGTCGACCGGTGGAACCTGTCTCACGTAAGCGCACGTGTAAGGTCGGTCCGGCCGCTTCATCCCACAATACCGCTGAAGCAAGAAAATACTAGTAGAGGCAAGCAAGTTGACAAGATCTACGCCCACAACAAAATTGTGTTCTACTCGTGCAATAGAGAACTACGCATAGACCTAGCTCATGATGCCACTGTTGGGGAACGTTGCAGAAAATTAAAATTTTCCTACGGTTTCACCAAGATCCATCTATGAGTTCATCTAAGCAACGAGTCATGGGAGAGAGATTGCATCTACATACCACTTGTAGATCGCGTGCGGAAGCGTTCACTAGAACGTGGATGATGGAGTCGTACTCGCCGTGATCCAAATCACCGATGACCGAGTGCCGAACGGAGGGCACCTCCGCGTTGAACACACGTACGGAGCGGATGACGTCTCCTCCTTCTTGATCCAGCAAGGGGGAAGGAGAGGTTGAGGAAGATGGCTCCAGCAGCAGCACAACGGCGTGGTGTTGGTGGAGAAGCAGCACTCTGGCAGGGCTTCGCCAAGCACGTGACGGAGGAGCCAAGATGCAAGGGTGCAGCTGCCCCCTCCCTCCCCCCTTTTATATAGGCCCCCTGGGGGGGTGCCGGCCCTTGGAGATCTGATCTCCCAAGGGGGGGCGGCGGCCAAGGGGGGAGGCTTGCCCCAAGGCAGTGGGCGCCCACCCTAGGGTTTCCAACCCTAGGCGCAGGGGGGCCAAGTGGGGCGCACCAGCCCACCAGGGGCTGGTTCCTCCCACTTCAGCCCACGGGCCCTCCGGATAGGTGGCCCCACCGGTGGACCCCGGGACCCTTCCGGTGGTCCCACAATGCCCAGTAACCCCAAATTCTCCCGATGGCTGAAATAGCACTTCCTATATATAATTATTTACCTCCGGACCATTCCGAACTCCTCGTGACGTCCGGGATCTCATCCGGACTCGAACAACATTCGGTTTGCTGCATACTCATATTCATACAACCCTAGCGCCTCCGAACCTTATGTGTAGACCCTACGGGTTCGGAGACATGCGACATGACCGAGACGGCTCTCCGGTCAATAACCAACAGCGGATCTGGATACCCATGTTGGCTCCTACATACTCCTTGATGATCTCATCGGATGAACCACGATGTCGAGGATTCAATTAATCCCGTATTCAATTCCCTTTGTCAATCGGTGCGTTGTTTGCCCGAGACTCGATCGTCGGTATCCCAATACCTCGCTCAGTCTCGTTACCGCAAGTCACTTTACTCGTACCGTAATGCATGATCATGTAACCAATCACTTGGTCACTTTGAGCTCATTATGATGATGCATTATCGAGTGGGCCCAGAGATACCTCTCCGTCATACGGAGTGACAAATCCCAGTCTCGATCCGTGTCAACCCAATGACACTTTCGGAGATACCGTAGTGCACCTTTATAGTCACCCGATTCGCTGTGGACGTTTGGTACACCCAAAGCATTCTTACGATATCCGGGAGTTACACGATCTCATGGTCTAAGGAATAGATACTTGACATTGGAAAAGCTCTAGCAAAACGAACTACACGATCTTGTGCTATGCTTAGGATTGGGTCTTGTCCATCACATCATTCTCCTAATGATGTGATCCCGTTATCAATGACATCCAATATCCATAGTCAGGAAACCATGACTATCTATTGATCAATGAGCTAGTCAACTAGAGGCTCACTAGGGACATATTGTGGTCTATGTATTCACACGTGTATTACGATTTCCGGATAATACAATTTCACGAACAAGGAAATATAATAATAATCCTTTTATTATTGCCTCTAGGGCATATTTCCAACATGCCCCTCATCTGTACAGTTTTGGATATCGTGGTACCCTAGTACGACTATCACTTGGTGATTCATTGCAAAACCTATACATTGATGCTTCAGATCAGGACGTTGTTCATCATGCTTGTGCCGATCTTCTGCACGTAGTGCCAAATCTTGAAGCTCTTGAAATATCTTCGTATTATCCGGTATATTCTTATAATTTGGATTATTAGACACCAGAACTACGCAACAAGCAGTAACCTGTACTTTAGTGGGATAATTAATCTAAATCATTTTTTATGCAGATGGATACACTGGTGGTACCTGGCAAATTTCTCCACCTCCAACGACTATGTATTGGGTTTTTTAGCCCAGACTATGATTATTTGTCTCTGGTTTCTTTACTCGATGCGTGTCCTTCCTTGTAGACTTTTGTATTGTCCGTAAGTCTACAGAGTGTAGTAGAAGTTGTACATACACACCTAGCAAAACTATGTGCGGTTTTACTAAGGTATATAGCATTAATACAAATATATGTTTTGTCTTTTCACACATTGCCATCTATCCAATGTAGGTAGAGCCAGATCGCGTGAGGCAAGAATCAGTTTTAGGAAATTCTTCTCATAATCTAATCCAGATGCCAGGCCACATGCATATAGGAACATAAAGGATGTGCATATCATTGGCTTCTGTTCTGCAAACAGCATGGTTGAGCTAACATGCCATATACTTGAGAATGTGAAGTCGCTTGAGTACCTTACACTGAGCACCTCTTGGGATGATGAAATTTTGTGTTCTAAAAGTGAAAATGGTATATGCCTTCGAATGAACTAGTATATGAGGATGGAAGCCCGCAAAGCACTCTTGGCCGTGGAAAGACACATTTTGGGGAAAGTTCCATCTACCGTAGAGTTAGAAGTTGTGAAGCCTTGCAGCCGGTGCAATGCTCTTTAAAATTTAGGCCAGGAATAAGGTGATCTTTTAACCCAGGTGCATGTTCTTGCCATTGTAATTTCTCTTTCTTCCACCTTGTGTGTGCGTGCGCGCGTGATTCTACACGGCAAGAATAAGTGGTATTTGCATCATTTCTTTTGTTCTTGTTCTGATCGATTAGGCTTGTATTTTAAGTGCACAAGTCTTGTACTTGGCTGTACCTGTTGCACTAGTTGACTAGTGATTATAGTTCGGTATCATGGTCAAACAAAAAGGAAAATATTTTTTTGTTCAAAGTAGGAACCTCATCCATGATTCACATGTTTATTTTAGGAACCTAGAACTCATCTAGATGAGACGTAATTGGTCTCATTCACCTGGAAAACAAGAACGGATACAACCACGTCAGCACACACGCATCTTATAGCATCACATTCAGTGGCTATAAAAAGTGAATGAGACCAACTTAAATCTCATCTAGATGAGTTCTAGCAAAACTGTTTATTTTATTAAACAAAATTTAGAATAATGGTCATGTAGCATGTAAGAACTAGGTTTAGACAACGAAGCTAAACCACAGGCCAGCTACGTCGCCGCCTCCTCCTCCTTCTCCTCCACAAAAAGCTAGGGTTTTTGCCTCCCGCCGCCGCCGCCGCAGGTCCGCCTCCTCTCCGATGGCCTTAGGGCCATGGGGGCGCAGTGGGTCTCGGTAAGGGTCGGCGGGAGGGCTCCGCTTTAATCGCTTTTTTAGTTTTGCTAGGGTTTGTGTCCTGCTCAGAAGACGAGACGGCGGCGGCTCCTCAAGATGGAATAAAGGTCTCCCCGCCTAGCCCCTCCGCGGCGCGCCTAGCATCGCAGGTGGGTGGAGGTGTGTCTCCGGCGGATCTATCTTTGGTGGATTTGCTCGGATCTCGCGTTGTTCGCTCACGTTCGTGTGTCTTGGATTGGATTTTTCTGATCTCACGTTATTCTTCATCTGCGGCGTTGCTGTTCTGTGCGCTGGTCCTCACGGGCCTTAGCACGACGACTTCCCGACTGTCTACTACAACAAGTTGTGTCCGACTCCGGTGATGGAGGGGCGATGACGGCGGCGCCCCTTCGGCTCGCTTCAGTGCTGGTAGTTGTCGCTAGGTGGTCTACGGATCTGGATGTGATTTCTATTATTTCTGGTATTCGTTGTACTGCTATGATTGAAGATGAATAGATCAGAAATTTTCCCGCAAAAAAAAAATACTAGGTTTAGACAAGAATTGGGTCAACCGCACAACCTCTTGGGGTGGCGTTGGTGTTTATATATTTATAAAGAGATTACATGTACAACTACAAGTCATATACGAAGCTACATACAAGTCTAATACCCTCCTTAAATTTCAACCGTCTTCCGCAAGTTGAGATTGGGGCCCAAAGAGACCGCATAGGCATATCCCATCCCCCCTTTGGAACGCGGATCATCGGGATTGACTGCCTAGTCTGCATCTGAAAAAGGTTGAAAGAACAGTAGAGAGGGAGCATGCCGAAGATGTAATCTATAAGAGGTTGTGAGGCGAACATAATGAAGAATTCGCTTCACGGCTGACCGATGTGAATCCCGAGGTGCATGTAGGTACTGGCAAACACATTTTTAGGTAAAAATTACTGTTCTGACTTGTGATCGAAATCAATTCACAAAATGAACTGTTGGCGAAAATGTTTTGCTCCGCTGACCCTTTCATGTAGCGCCCGACAACCGGGCGTCACACTACACTGTACGAGTCAGGCGTTGCACGCCTGCCAGCGTCGCACTCCGGGCTGTCCCAATATTGCTAAGTCGGTGTGCAACCGGATTTGCGTCGCCGGCCAACTCAAGGCCGCAGTAAGCCGCCCGCCTCTCAGCTGCCTAGCTCCGCCTATTCGTCTCGGTCATGTGTTGTGTGTGCATGAGATGGCACAACCAAGTTGTTTTTTTCTTCTTTTTTGCGATGAGCCTGTAATCTGTTCAATCTCTTACCAAGAGAGCATGTTTGTGGTCGATCTGTATACGTTTTTCTTCTGTTTTTTCGCGGGAGTACTATATTGTGTGTGCTGTTTTCCCAAGATAAAAAGAGCAGTATAGTTCTTGTTCTCTTCCATCGGTATCTCTTTTACTCTGAAAAATGCATCGTATATTGCAGATGGATTGGTGACTTCATCCGTAGCCAAAAGAAAGGGCTCACCCTGCCTACATGATGACAATTCAGGGAGTGTTAAAAAATCGAGATATTCAGGACCACCCCTTCCAGAGGTTCGTCATTAAATGCTGATAATTTGCAACATACTTGTATTGCAAGTAAAATATCACTGTGTCTGTTCTAGCTGCGCAAATTGGTGGATCAATTCTAGCTGCGCAAACTGTGTTCCTGTCATGTACTTTTAATTTGCTGAGCTGCTAAAGTTGTTGAATACTTTTACATGGTCTTGTGCACATTTGAATGTTCAGATCAGATTTTTTTAGTGTTACTTCATCTGGTCCTTTTTTTTCCTATTGAAAACTGAAGCAACTATTCGCCTATATACAATTCTTAAGATGATTTTTTCTCCAATGCATGTTCACGCAGGATATTTTTTTTTAGAAAAGGAGGATGACCCCCGACCTCTGCATCTGGAAGATGCATACAACCACTTTATTGATTATTCTCAAGGACCTTACAAAGTATTACAACAATATACCTGAATCCGCCATCTTGGCATCATATGCCATTACTCCTATCCATATGATGAAGGGGCGCTAGCTGGGCCAAATATCCAGTCCACTCACCTAAGCCTATCATCAAAAGCCAAAAGCCCCAGCCGAGCCACATACCGGGTCTGGGGCATGAACTGGTCTGACGCATGAACTGGTCTGACGCACTCCCATGTGTCGTCGCCGCCATCTTCCACTGGTCCGTCTTCAGAGCAGATATTGAGGTTTCTACCTTGTCAGGCCACTCTGCCAACGACGCCACCATGACGCCAGACAGCAACCCCCTCCTGTGCGAGTCCAGCACAGCGCATCGGGGGCCGCTCCACCAGAAAAGCCGCACCACACCGCTGAGATCCGCCGTCATCAATGTGCAGGATGAAGCACCGCTCCACCAGAAAAGCCGCCCACTGATCCCTCGAACCCGTGTACGCCTCCAAGAATGATGCCCCCAAGGAGGAAACGACACCAACGCGCCGCCGTCATCTGATCTACTGATCCAGGGTTTCCCCCGGAGGTAGTGGATAGAGGTCTGGAGCTTCTCCACGGCGATACCTTCAAGAAGGTAATGACACAAAAGAGTGCGGCCAACGCCGGTCTTGGCATCAAGCCGAGAACTAGGTTTTCACCCGGATCTGCTGAAGGAACCTCCATCAAGCATCGTGTGCACGGGTCACCGCCGCGTCGCCACCACCACACCGGGGCCCCAACGCAACCGCCAGCACGACCACCGTGCCTAGCAGCCGTGGAGGCCCCGCGTCACCACGCCCGGCGACAGCCACGCCCGGATCTCGACCGGCCAGATCCAGATTCGGAGAAGGGGATCGGGATGGAACCGAGACCTCCGGCCGCCGCAGCCGCAGGCAACACCACCGGACGGAGCTCCATCACCCCCGCAACCAATGCGCCATGCCGCCGCCGCGCCCTCGCAGCACCACGCCGCCAAGCACCCTCCGCCGACAGAGCACCGCGCCATGGTCAGAGGGCGGGGAGCCACGCCGAGGAGAGGCCCCGCCGCCGCCGGCCGTGCCCGGGCTTTGCCCGGCAGTAGCCCTTGGCAGCGGCGAGGGGGAGGGGAGGAAAGGAGGATGGCCGGTGGCTGGGATCTGGATTCCCCCCGTGTCGCCTCGAGGAGGGACGCGGGGGTCGGGGAAGAAACTGTAACACATATTGCCTGCGTGTCTCATACATTTAAAAATTACTGGAGACATTTTCCCAATCTCAGCTTACCTAGGGAAACACTGGGTTTGGATGTCGGGGTGGATGGATTGTCATGTCGGTGTGAAATAGCGATGGATCTTGCAAGGAAAACCGACCACATTCTCAAAAACCACTCAGGCATTGGCGTTAAGGCACTCAAGCTTGAAATATGTGGCTTCCCCCTTTTCAACAACTCTTACGATCTCGATCGTTGGCTTCATATTGTTGTCAAACCAGGGATTGAAGAACTTGACCTGAAGCTTTTATCAACTTATGTAGCTCTTTGTCCAAAAAAATCTCATGCAACTATTTGTCGAAAGATATCTGAGGCGGCTTTTTGTCGAAAAAAATCCCATACAAATGTATACAACTTTCCATGCTCACTTTTAGATGGGAGTGGCAAGTCGATCCAGCAGCTTCATCTCAACAATTGTGCCCTCCGCCCCACGACAGGACTTGGCCGCTTAAGAAGCCTGACTAGTCTCGAATTTTTTCGTGTGCATATTACAGAAGATGAGTTAAGGTGCCTTTTTTCCAGTTCAATTGCTTTGGAGAAACTGGTACTGAGGTCCTGCAATGAATTATCTTTCTTGGAGATACCTAGCCTGTTGCAGCGGCTTAACCACCTGGTTGTCATGGATTGTGGAAATCTGGAAGTGATAAAGAGCAAAGCCCCTAATCTATACATTTTTCATTATGGTGGTACCCTAATACCGCTATCACTTGGTGATTCATTGCAGAACCTATGCATTGATGCTTTATTAGGTCGCCAAGACGTTGTTCATTATCCTTGGGCCGATCTTCTGCGCATGGTGCCACATCTTGAAGATCTCGAAATATCTTTGTATTGTGCGGTATATTCTTATAGTTTGCATTTTTAGACACTAGAATTACACAACAATCAGTAGCAACTTGCATTTCGTTATTATAATTAATTTGAAGCATTTTATTATGCAGAGGGATACACTGGTGGTGCCTGGCAAATTCCTCCACCTCCAATGCCTATGTATTGGGGCTTTTAACCCAGACTATGATTATTTGTCTCTGGTTTCTTTTCTTGATGCGTGTCCTTCCTTGGAGACTTTCATATTATCCGTAAGTCAAGAAATTGTAGTAAACTGTATGTATATCCCTAGTAAAACTATGTAATGTTTTACTAACATCTATTTTTAATAATTCTACACTCAACCTTAGAATAGCACTATACATTTACTTTTATATACCTGGTGGAGCCATGCATTAGTTTGAGTATATGTTTCGTCTTTTAACTGTTATGATTGACATTAACATCTATGCAATGCAGGTAGATGCGGGTCGCGTGAGGCAAGAATCGGTTTTAGGATAATCTTCGCATGATCTAAGGCAGATGCCAGGACACGTGCATAGGAACATAAAGGATGTGGTCATCATTGGCTTTTGTTCTGCAAAGAGCATGGTTGAGCTAACATGCCATATGCTTGAGAATGCGAAGTCGCTAGAGTACCTTACACTGAACACCTCTTCGAACCCTGAAATTTTGTGCTCTGATAGTGAAAATGGTAGATGTCTCCCGATGAGCAAGCATATGAGGATGGAAGCCCGCAGAGCGCTATTGGCTGTGGAAAGATTCATTTTGGGGAAAGTTCCCTGTAGTGTGGAGTTAGAAGTTGTGAAGCCTTGCAGCCGGTGCAATAGTCTTGAAATTTAGCCCAGGAATATGTGATCTTTTAAACCATGTGCATGTTCTTGGCATTCTAATTTATTTTTCCTCGCACCATTTTCATGTGTAATTCTACCTTCGCAAGTATAAGTGGTATTTGCATCATTTTTTTTCTGTTCCATTGAGTTACTAACTGCCGGTTGATTAGACTTTGTACTTTAAATGCACCAGTCTTTATTTGGGCTGTATCTGTATTGGTGTAGTTGACTGTAATGATTATAGTTGGGTATAAAAGCTGCGATGCGGCATTATGGAGTTAAACAAAAATAATGGTTACTTAAAGTATTTTTTTTAGAAATAATGCACGCTCCCTCCGTCAAAGAGTTAATAGTGGAAACAGAGACCAACCAAGCAATCCTGAGACAATCCCTCCCTTATACAAAATATAAGGCATTTTTCTTAGTGAAACTTTTCTATGATTGATCAGTATTGTAGAAAATTGTATCAACATCTACAATACAAGATAAGTAAAATATATGTCATGATGAATCTAACTATACTGACCTAGTACTGTATTTGCTCCCTTTGGATGGAAATATAAATTGGATCGCCAATTAACTAGCTTAAACATATGTATACTATGTCATATATATATATATATATATATATATATAGGACAAATTTTATCTACCACCAGTGGTAGTTACCACCACTTAAGTTTTATATGTAGTATGTAGTATCTATCAAATCGGAGAGTATGTACGCGTAGTATGTAGTATATAAGAATGTTTAGGTAGTATATATACTATTTTTTGGTAGTATGTATCATATTTTGAGTATGCTCTCTTTTATGTACAAATATGTACGTATTTCACAAATATAATAAAACCATGGGCCAACTTGAAATTTTTTCATGCAACTCACTTTGGAGTATCTTATATATAGTATATGAACATACTTAAAATGATAAAGTAGGATATATACTACCATAAGATAGTATATGAGACATGTGGGGTAACTACCCCAGGTGGTAGGATGGATTTTCCTATATATATATATATATATATATATATATATATATATATATATATATATATATATATATATATATATATATATATATATATATATATATATATATATATATATATGACATATATATGATTATTATATGTCTTTGCTACCCGGGAGCTATACCATCCCTCCAACTTCTGTTTGATCTGGCTTTAAGATCCGTATAGCATCTTGTAGGTTTGCTATTGATTAGTCTTTCATTTGTCCAATTGCAACGAGACGAGTTCATTGACACAGTAGTAACAAAATTAAATGTTGATACTGTGTATGCGCATGGTTCCATTTTTTTGAGTCTTTTTTGAGTTCATGAAGAACTTCTTTTAGGGATTCTTTGCCTTACTTGCCAACAAAACGTCTTTGTACTGTTACTAGCAAACGGGAGAGATATTTTTTTACGAGAAGCAACAGGAGAGGTCCACCAAAAATGGTCTCCGCAGCGATGGGTGACAAAAGCAAGGAGCTACGGTCTTCTCACGGGTCATGTTTGGCACGCGAGGTCTTGATAGTGGCGGGATTAGTCACCGTGGCGGCGACTACCCAACCATGCCTATTTTTCCTTGGGGCCCGCCTCTGTCTCGGGGTTGTGGCTGCCTCCTCATTTGGTTGTTGCTCGGCGACCTTCGGGGCATGGTTGCTTCGACCACTCTCTCCTACGATGGAGTAACCGGACGGACTACTAATTGCAGTGCATAAATCCTGTTTCATTAGCATAATCAATGCATAACTAGACACGAATGTCCCTTATTTATTAGGGTTTATTCCCTCTAATTATTTTATTGCTCGCATGCGCACAATTTTTTTAGTTAGAGCGAAACCATCATATTCACTTTCTATTGGCATGTGCCCACAATTTCTTTCAATTATAGACAACCAACATATTCTCTTTTATTGGCATATGCATACTACCACCGGCAATAATTTATGGAGTCCCTTGTTTTTTGCTCATGATTCTCGAGACAACTTCCTTACTTTCAGTCAGTCACCCTATTTCCAACCTAGGGAGATATAAAAATGGGTGCGATTTAGTATAAAGCTCCAAGGTGGGATTATTCCTATCATAATTGTAAGCTAGTTGAGTTGGTTTTGTCCATCGGCACAATAGGATCCTACGGAAGAAGAAATGTGGGGTAGGGCCAATCCGGCCCACCCGGGGGACAAATGAAAAAATCCGAGAGCTACATGTGGAACGGACCGAACAAACTCTATACATATATTTTTACTTTTTCTTGGGCCAGCTGCGTATGACCCTAGATCCATCAAATAGCGCGTGCGACGCACAATAGTTCGCATCTGGGCCAGCCCACTAGAAGGCACTGAAACGACCTGTCTTCCTAAGGCTCGAGTAAAAATCCAAAACAATGACGCGTTGAATAATCGAACTCACGACCTCAAAGGACCTACCACGTCGTGTTAGCCACTGGAACCAACGCGTAATGCTAACAAATGGCCAGCACGAATATTTAAGAAAATACTACAGCGTCATATTTGAAACAATTTTTTCATTTTTTTGAACTTTCAGAAAAATATGAATTGCCAAATATTCTTGAAAACATGATATTTTTTTTTTGAAATTATGAGCAATATTTAAAAATTCCATAATTTTTTAAAACATGAAAAAGTTGAAACGGGATCATTATTTGAAATTTACAAACATTTCTTGAAAACATGATCCTTTAAATAAAAACATGATTTTTGTTTTTGAATTAGTGAACAATTTTAAAGCAGAAACATGGTTTGAACATTCAGAGCAATTTTAGAAAATGTGCATTTTAAACACGAACATTATTTTGAATTTGTAAGATATGAATATATTGGAATTTTGAAAATTTATAAATGCATATATTTGCGAAAATCTCGATTTTTGGAAAATACAAACTTTTTTGCGTTTTAAATAAATTTTAGAATGTGAAAAAATAAAGTCCTGAACATTTTTCAAATCCTGAACAAAATTTTATAATTCTAAACATTTTTCAAAATTTTGAACAAAAAATAAAATTATGAAAATTTTGAAATCATGAAAAAACGGAAAATTAAAATAAACCTGAAAGTAGAAAAATGAAAAAGAAAAAGGAAAGAGAAAGAAAGGAAAAGAAAGAGAAAAAGTAGAAACAAAATACAGTAAAAAACAAAAATGGCCCAGTCCAGTCTTGCGCGCCCTTTGCGATGCTTCGATTATTTGCCGTGTCAGGCGGCACATAGAGTTTCCCAGCTGTGTGCGCAGATAAATAAGTGGGCATTCTTTGTTGGGCCACAGCGCGCGCAGCCCCCCATACAAAATTATGAAGAAAAAGGTTTTCCTTTCTAGAAGAAGGACGCACAAAATCATAACCGGCTAGCTAGGTCGGACATGATGAGGCTTATCTCTTCGCTGATTACCAATCGGCCGATGTGTGTATCGATACTAATCAACTCAGTAACAACAACATGGGATGAACAGTTGGTGTGATCGGTATTTTTGCCCACTGACACTGAAGCCATTTTGTCAATACCACTGTGCACAAGGAATGTTAGGGATTTTTGGGCATGGAATGGAGAGAAGCGGGGGACTTTTTCTGTCAAGTCTGCATATAGAGTGATCATGCAAACCAAGATCACAAGAGACAACTGGATCGAGGAGAACGATGGACCGTCCGGAGCTGACCAGGAGGGCAATGCATGTACTGCATTATGGAAAACTGAGGTACCGTCAAATGTGAAATTGTTTCTGTGGCTTCTAGCCTGGAGCTCTATCCTAACGATGGAACTCCCCCAGCATAAAAATATGGCAACATCACCTGCGTGCATGTTGTGCGGTGCCAGGGACTCGTGGAGGCATGCTCTTATCAATTGTTACATGGCCCCAAGCACATGGGCTCTTTGAGATGAAGGCCTTGTTGATCAAATGATTCGGCACGACAACTACAATGCAAGGGACTGGGTATTCACGTTGAAGCAAGTACTGCCATATGGTGATCACCCTTTGGGCGATATGGAGTGCAAGGAGAAAGGCTGTTTACAATAATATTTTTCAGAGTCCCCTGTCAACCCATATGTTCATTCAGTCGCAGCTGGACGATCTCCAGATTCTGAAGAAACAGGTTGAAGCGAGGGTGCATGCAAGAGCAGAAAGACCAACACATTGGTTTCCGCTATCGGGAGAATGGGCAAACGTATTGATACAGTAGTGTTGGGTACATCAAGAGTTGGCTTAGTCGCTGCAATATGCGGAGACAAAAATGGCATGTTCCTATGTGCGTCGGCAATTGTTGTTAGGGGTATACCCGACCTACTACATTAGAAGCACTTGCTGGTAGAGAATCGATGGCACTAGTAGAGGACATAAATTTAAACTCCATCCACGCGGCTTCAGATGCGAAGTGGTGATCTGTAACGCCCTCGATGCGGCTATATCTCCCACGTGTCGAAGCACGACTTAGAGGCATAACCACATTGAAAGCAATGTCGCAAGTGAGGTAATCTTCACACAACCCATGTAATACATAAGGGAAAGAGATACATAGTTGGCTTACAGTCGTCACTTCACACAATACATAAATAAACACCCATCATTCAGATTACACTCAAGGTCCGACTACGGAACCAAAATAAAAGAAGATACCCCAAATGCTACACAGATCCCGATCGTCCCAACCTGGCTCCACTACTCGATCATCGGGAAAAGACACATAGTAACGACCACGTTCCTCATCGAACTCCCACTTCAGCTCGGTTGCGCCACCTGCACCGCATCGCCGGCACCTGCAACTGTTTTGGTAGAATCTGTGAGTCACGGGACTCAGCAATCTCACACCATGAGATCAAGACTATTTAAGCTCATAGGAAGGACAGAGTTGTGAGGTGGAGCTGCAGCAAGCGACTAGCATATATGGTGGCTACATTCGCAAAAGGGAGCGAGAAGAGAAGCAAAGCACGGTCGTGAAGCTAGTAGCGATCAAGAAGTGATCCTGAACTACTAACGTCAGACATAACTCCAACACCGTGTTCACTTCCCGGACTCCGCCGAGAAGAGACCATCACGGTTACACACGCGGTTGATGTGTATTTTATTTAAGGTCAACTTCGGGTTTTCTACAACCGGACATTAACAAATTCCCATCTGCCTCATAACCGCGGGCACGGCTTTCGAAAGATAATACCCTGCAGGGGTGTCCCAACTTAGCCCATTATAAGCTCTCACGGTCAACGAAGGATATTCTTCTACGGGAAGACCCGATCAATCTCGAATCCCGGACTACAAGACATTTCGACAAAGAATAAAACAAGACCAGCAAAGCCGCCCGATTGTGCCGACAAATCCCGATAGGAGCTGCACATATCTCGCTCAGGCACATCCGGATGAGACATCCTCGAGTAAAACCAAGCCTCGAGTTTCCCGTGGTGGCCCAGCAGCCTACTCGTTTGGCCAGCACTCAAGGAGCACCGGTCCGGGGGTTAAAAAAAGATGACCCTCGGCTCGCGAAACCCGGGGAAAAAGGCTTAGGTGGCAAATGGTAAAACCAAAGTTGGGCCTTGCTGGACGAGTCTTATTCAAAGCGAACTGTCAAGGGGTCCCATAAATCACCCAACCGTAAGGAACACGAAATCAAGGAACATAACACCGGTATGACGGAAACTAGGGTGGCAAGAGTGGAACAAAACACCAGGCATAAGGCCGAGCCTTCCACCCTTTACTAAGTATATAGATGCATTAATTATAGCAGATATATTGTGATATCCCCAACAAGTAAACATGTTCCAATAAGGAACAACATCTCCATGTTCCAACAAGGAACAAACTTCATCTTCACCGCAACTAGCAACGCTATAAGAGGGCCGAGCAAAGCGGTAACATAGCCAAACAACGGTTTGCTAGGAAAGGATGGTTAGAGGTTTGACATGGCAATGTGGGTGGCATGATAAGCAAGTGATAGGCATCGTAGCATAGGCATAGCAAAAGAGCGAGCATCTAGCATAGCAAAGATAGAAGTGATTTCGAGGGTATGGTCATCTTGCTCGTAAAGTTCTCGAGTTGTCGAAAGCTTGATCCTCGTAAGCGTTCTCAACAGGTTCCTCGCTCACGCACTCGCCTCCGGCTCTACCCAAAGCAAGAACACAAGCAAAGGAACCACAATAAATCACGGTGCAATGCACAAGCAACATGATGCAATATATGGCATGATATGCGGGATGTGGTATGCAATGCGTATGCACGCTCCGGAAGGAAAATGATGAACCAGGCATCAACTTGGCAAACCAAGTATGCCGCTGGAAAGATGAGATGATTTCGGTTGAAATCGATATAAAGATCACCGGAATCGGATGCACGGTTTGCAAATGACAAGCAAAACAAGAATGACACAAATCTGCCATTAACAGCATGATAGCACTTAGCAAGCAACAAGAAATTAAGCTATTGCACCCAAACGTACCAACAAAGTATATGACAGTGATCTACTCAAGATGCTTGACAAAATATGAACACTGAGCTACGGCTAAATCACATCATAACAGGTCCAAACAAGCATGGCAAAAGTGCAAAAATATATCAGGCTGGACATGGCATAAACAGCATCAGGTAGCAATGTTCAGAGCAAGAAAACAACATGCTACAGGAACTTATAATAGCAAAACAAGGCATGGCATGAATCCACTCAAAGCATAGAATAAAAATCCCTTACTGACCATGAGCCAAAAGGGATTAGAAAATATAGTAACACCCATGTCAATATAGCAAGTTTCATAATGATTCAAAGAATGGGCATGGCAAAAACAGATAACAAGTAGGCATGTTTAATAGCTCGATGCACTCACTACAGAGCATTACATGCTAATCTAAGCATACATGCGTCAAGAAGACATGGCATAGAAGACATACATGGCAAGAACAATATCATAGCATACACGGATCAACCACAACAACCTTGGCAAAATTGAATAACAGGTAAACAATCTGCCAGGAAACATTTTATAGCAAAAGTAGAGCTCGATTGACTCAAGCTATGGTACTCCATAATTGCAAACAAGGGCATGGATGGATAGCGCATAACCATATGTTCAAAACATCCTTACTGAAGTATCTCAAAATATGCATGGATCTCTCGGTAGCATCAAGTTAACATGGCATCAAAATATCAAGAAAACAGGGCTGAAATCAACAACATCAGAAGCCTAGTTTGCATGCTTGTTCTAGTCACCACATAGATCACAAAAATACATGGCATAAACCCTGGAAAGATGGCATGGCATATTACAAAACACATGTAGGACTCAAGATCATAGGATGCACACATCAATCATAGCAAAAATGACAAAGTGCATGTTCGTTAAGAAAGCGAAACTAACATCACATAGCCCTCTACCAACAGCATTTCGGGCATCAAGAGGAGCTCAAATGAAAATGATGCAATGAGAAGAAATGATCTACTCTTTGAGGCGAACATTTTGACATATTACACGCATTTAAACGGAGCAACGGATGCAAAGTTATGGCACGATTAAAATGCAACAAATTAACACAAATTAAAAACTTAGATGAATTTGGGGGAGAAAGTCAACCGCTGGTGGATCTCAGATCCGCCGGACGAAAGCGGCCGCAGGCTCGGCTGCCGGAGGCGCCGGAGCTCGCTGGGGAGGACGGCCGAGGAGGAGGACGCTGGCTGCCGGCGCGCGGGCGGGCGGAGGCGCTGGCCGGGCGAGGCCGAGGCGGCGGTGGGCGGCGGCGGCGGGGCGGCGGCGGCTGGGCGGCGGCGGCCGGGACCGCGGTGGCTGGGCGGCCGGGCGGCGACGGAGACGAGGCGGGCGGGCGGCGCCGGAGCTGCACCGGGAGGATCGGGCGCGGGCGGGCGGCGTTGCCGGGAGGGTTGCTGCAGGCTGGCTGGGCGGGCGGCGCTGGGGCGGCGGGCGTCTCACGTGGCGCGCCCGATTAGGCGCTGGGTGGCGGCGCTGACGGGCGGACACGTCCGGCGGGGCGGTGGACGGTCCGCTGCCAGGAGGAGGAAGGAGCTAGGGTTTGATCCGAATTTGAGGGGGGAGGCTATATTTATAGGTAGAAGGAGCTAGGAAGCTCCAAATGGAGTGTAGTTTTCGCCCACACGATCGTGATCCGACGACGGAGAGCATGGAAGTGACTTAGATGGGTTATTGGACTATTTTGAAGGGTGTTGGGCTGCAACTTAAAAGAGGCCTTTGCGAGAGTCGGTTAACCGCTGAGTACCAAACGAGCTCCAAATGACCGAACTTGACAGGTGGTCTACCGGTGGTATACCAAGGCCACTTGACAAAACTCGGTCCATTCCGAGAAAGTTTAGTACCCGCTCACGGAAAAACGTAAAAGGGGACGCCGGGGAACATAGGAGTGCTGGATTGCAAAACGGACAACGGGAAAATGCTCGGAATCATGAGACGAACACGTATGCAAATGAGATGCACATGATGACATGATATGAAATGCATGACATGGAAAAAATGCAAAAACGGAAGACAAAGACCCAACCACGGAGGGAATATCATATCACAATGCCGAAAATGGCAAGAGTTGGAGTTACAAATATGGAAAGTTACATCTGGGTGTTACAACACTCCACCACTACAAGAGGATCTCGCCCCAGATCTAGGACTGAAAGAACTCCGGATATTCGAACGGAGGTGATCCTCGCGCCCCGTGTGGCTTCTCGGTCGGAATGGTGTGACCACTTCACTTTCAGGAATTTGATTGACTTGTTGCGAGTCTTGCGCTCGGTTTCTTCAAGAATAGCAACGGGGTGCTCATGATAAGAGAGATCTTCTTGAAGGTCAATTTCTTCAAGTTTATAGTGCGTTCAGAGTCTTGAAGCACTTGCGAAGTTGTGACACGTGAAACACATTGTGCACATTTAAGTTGGACGGAGCTCGTTGATAGGCGAGATCGCCTCTTTTACCAATGATCTTGAAAGGACCCACGTATCTAGGGGCAAGCTTCCTTTGATACCGGGCGGCGAGTGCCTTTCATTGAGAGACGCGGAGGTAGACATGGTCTCCGATTTCAAAAGCCACATCACGGTGCTTGTCATCATAATAGCTCTTCCGCGCGATTGCGCTGCTTTGAGATTCTCACGAATGACTTTGCACATTTCTTCGCTTCGTGATCAAGTCGTTGCCAAGAAGTTGGCGTTCACCTGTCTCATACCAATTGAGAGGAGTACGACACTTTCTGCCATAGAGAATTTTGAATGGGGCCTTGCCCGAACTCGCTTGGAAGCTGTTGTTGTAGGAGAACTCGGCATATGGAAGACAATCTTCCCATTTCATACCAAGGAAATGACACAAGCCCCGAGCATATCTTCAAGGATTTGATTTACTCGCTCGACTTGGCCACTTGTTTGAGGATGGAAAGCTGTGCTGAAACGAATGTTGGTGCCCATGGCCTTCTGAAAAGAATCCCAAAACTTGGAGGTAAAGATGCTGCCACGGTCTAAAGAGATAACTTGTGGAATGCCGTGCAAGGAGACAATCCTGGAGGTGTATAGCTCTGCCAACTGAGCTGCTGTGATGGATTCTTTGATAGGAAGAAAATGAGCCACTTTAGTAAGCTTGTCAATGACAACGAAGATAGCATCATTTCCACGCTTGGACTTTGGAAATCCAGTCACGAAGTCCATTTCGATATGATCAAACTTCCATTACGGAATAGCAAGAGGTTGGAGGAGACCAGCTGGTCTTTGGTGTTCTGCTTTCACTCTTCTGCAGACATCACACTCATTCACGAATTGAGCAATTTCTCGCTTCATTCGAGTCCACCAATATGACTGCTTGAGGTCATGGTACATCTTCGCATTTCCGTGATGAATGGATAGAAGCGAATTGTGTGCCTCGCTCATAATGACTTTACGTAGATCACCCTTTGGAACCACAATCCGTCCTCAAGAAAAGAGTATCTTTGTCATCAATGTGGAAGCACTTGTACTTGGAAATGCCCTTGTCGATACCACGTTTCACCTTTTTCACCATGGTATCCAGGAGTTGAGCCTCACAAAATTGATCTTCCAAAGTAGGAGAGACTATGAGGTTGGCAAGAAAGCCTTGAGGAACAACTTGAAGATTCAGCTTGCGGAAAGCTTCACAGAGATCCGGCTGGAAGGGCTTGAGGATTAAGCTGTTGCAATAAGCCTTCCTGCTCAAAGCATCTGCAATGACATTGGCCTTGCCCGGAGTATATTCAATACTCGGATTGTACTCTTGAATCATTTCGACCCATCGAGTTTGCCTGAGGTTGAGGTTGGGTTGAGTGAAGATATACTTGAGGCTCTTGTGATCGGTGAAAATGTCCACTTTCCTTCCCAACAAAAGATGTCTCCATGTTATCAATGCATGGACAACTGCCGCCAACTCAAGATCGTGAGTGGGGTAGTTCTTTTCGTTGGGCTTCAGCTGACGAGAGGTATAAGCCACAACTCTCTTCTCTTGCATTAACACAGCACCGAGACCTTGAAGAAAAGCATCACAAAAACTTCAATGGCTTGGATTCATCAGAGGAGTTAAGAGGGAGCTGTGACGAGTTTCTCTTTGAGAGTATTGAAAGCAACGTCACACTCGTGAGACCGACATACTTCACATGCTTCGAGGAGGTTGGAAAGAGGCTTTGCAATCTTGGAGAAGTTCTCAACGAATCTTCGGCAATAGCTTGCAAGACCAAGAAAACTGCGGAGCTGCTTGACATTCTGAGGAGGTTCCTAGTTCACAACTGCAGACACCTTCTCGGGATTAACAGCGATGCCCTTGGCGGAGATGATATGACCAAGATAAAGCACTTCATCAAGCCAAAATTCACATTTGGAGAACTTCGCATAGAATTGATGCTCTCGAGCTTGTCTAGAACCAATCGCAAATGTTTGGCATGATCCTTCTTATTCTTGGAGAAGACCAAAATATCATCAAGATAGACCAAGACGAATTCATTGGTGTAGGGGTTGAAGATGAAATTCATCATCTGAGAGAATGTTGGAGGAGCATTGACAAGGCCGAAAGACATGACAGTATATTCATAAGAACCAAAGCTTGTTCTGAATGCTGTCTTGGGAATGTCTTGTTCACGAATGCGAATCTGATGATAACCCATACGAAGGTCAAGCTTGGAGAACACTTTAGCACCTTTGAGTTGCTCGAAAATCTCATTGATGTTGGGAAGTGGATACTTGTTCTTGATTGTCTTCTTATTCAATGGACGGTAATCGACGCACAGTCGGTCCGTGCCATCCTTCTTCTGGACAAAAAGAACACCACAACCCCAAGGAGATGAACTCGGTCTGATCAAACCCAGACGCTCTTGTTCATCGAGCTGCTTCTTCAATTCCTTCAGCTCATTAGGTCCAAGCTTGTAAGGACGCTTGCAAACGGGTTCAAGGCGGTGCTCAAGATCGATAACGAACTCAATCGGCGGTGAGGAGGCATTCTGGAAGCTCTTCCGAAAGACATCTTGGTACTCACAAATGACTGGAATCGAGAGATAGCATCCAATTCGCCCTTCTCATTGAGAGAAAACAACCGAATGGTTTCATCACGAAGGCATAGATGATCACATCATTAGAAGAGTGAGTCAATTGAATTTCCTGGCAGCACAATCAAGCTGAGCTTTGTGCTGAGAAAGCCATCCATCCCGAGAATAAGATCAATATCCGAGTCACCAAGGACAATTGGTTTAGCAAAATCTATAGTCGCCCATCTTGATAGAGACATTGGGAGCAACCAAACTAGACGTCATAAGCTTTCCGGAGAAACAACTTGCATAACTTTGGACAAAATCTCTGTGTCAACATTGTGCTTCGATGCAAAAGGATATGACATGAAAGAATGCGATGCACCAGTATCAAATAAGACTTTTGCAGGAATATCATTAACTGAGAGATTACCCATTATCACATCAGAAGATTCCTCTGCTTGAGCTGCATTCATCATATTCACCTTTGTAGACTTGGGATTATGCTTGACCACTGCATTGCTTGAAGATTTCACAGGAGGAGGAGGCGGAAGGCGCCTTTGGTTGAAGCACTTGTTCGCATAGTGACCTTTCTGCTGACATTTGTTGCAAGTCACCTCTGAGAGCGGACGGTGGTAAGGAGCATTTGACCTTGGAGCTTGAGAATTAGACTTGTTCGATAGCTTTGGGTTGGGTGGGTGGGAAGATCCACGACCACCTGAGTTCTTCTGCTGATAAGGCTGACGGAACGGAGGAGGAGGAAGGTAGAACTTCTGCTGCTTAGCTGCCACTTGAGAGGAAGAAGAAGACTGAACTGCATCCCCGATTCTCTTCTTAGAAGCCTCTCATTTGAGCTGGGCAGCTTCTTGCTTCAAAGCCATGTTGTAGAATTCATCATACTTTTCGGCTCAAAAGCACGAGAGCTAATTGCAGATCTTCTCTGAGACCACCTCTGAATTGATAGATCATACTCTTTTCATCGTGGACGCCTTGCTTAGCGGCGCGGCGAGTTCTCGAACTGGATATTGTATTGATACACGACATGTTGCCTTGCTTGAGATTGCGGAACTCCTCACGCTTGCTCTCAACAACACTTTTCGAATGTGGTGAGCTCAAATCTCGGCGAATTCATCCCAAGTAATGACACGACCTCCTCTCGAATCTTTGTATTGCTGGTACCACTCAGCAGCTTGGTCCTTGAGTTGAAACGATGCAAACTTGACAAAGTCCTCGAATCTGACATTGCTACATTCAAAATGTTTGCAGATGTCCACAAGCCAATCGTCGCGCCCTGTGGCCTCGACCTGTAAACCGAAAGACTTCGGCTGATTAGCGAGGAACCGATCGAGGGTAGCAAAGTGCGGCTGATTGTTGCCTTGACCTTGATTTCCTTGACTGCCTTGCCCTTGGGTACGCTCTTGCAAGACCTGCAAAATCATCTGAGCATTGGCATTGGTGGCTGCCATGATAGCTTGCCAGGCCTCCGGAGGCGGAGGTGGAGGTGGAGGGTTCGACTGATTCCCATCATCACGATCCGGATTCAGACGCGTTGGCGGAGCCATCCTGAAGAGGGTGACATCCGTTAGCACTTGATAGACAGATAGACAAGTAGAATCAACGGATAGAAATTGCAACATATAGTCTTCACAATAAACATTCGAACAAGGATGAACGAATGGATTCCAAAAGCGAACATCACACGTCCATTAAGGTGAGAAGCCACTTGATTAAGAGTTGATGAAAAAAATAAACAAGGTACGACTGGAACAAATAAGTGGTAAGGATTACCCAATCACAAACCAAATATCCGCGGGAAGAAATGCTAAGAGCTACTTGAATCCCAACTATAAACTCCCGAAACTTTCTGGTTATGCAATCTGGTGTTGGGGATACAGGGGACACAAAATATATCACCCAAACTAACAATACCTAGATCCAGCTGTATCCATCCGTCAACACATTGTTGGGGAACGTAGTAATTTCAAAAAAATTCCTACGAACACGCAAGACCATGGTGATGGCATAGCAACGAGAGGGGAGAGTGTCCGTCCACGTACCCTCGTAGACCGAAAGCGAAGCGTTATAACAACGCTGTTGATGTAGTCGCACGTATTCACGATCCGACCGATCCAAGCACCGAATGTACGGCACCTCCGAGTTCTGCACACGCTCAGCTCGATGACGATCCCGGACTCGATCCAGCAAAGTGTCGGGATGAGTTCCACAAGACGACGGCGTGGTGGCGATGATGATGCTCCACCGACGAGGCTTCGCCTAAGCCCCGCGACGATATGACTTCTCCGCGCGAGGCTTCGCCTAAGCTCCGCGACGATATGACCGAAGTGGAATATGGTGGAGGGGGCACCGACACGGCTAAGGAACGATCCGTAGATCAACTTGTGTGTTCTGGGGTGCCCCCTGCCCCCGTATATAAAGGATGGAGGAGGAGGAGGCCGGCCAAGGCAATAGGTGCGGCCAGGGTGTGGAGTCCTACTAGGACTCCAAGTCCTAGTAGGAGTCCACCAATAGGGGAGGAAGGGAGAAGGAAGTGGAGGAGAAGGAGAGGTGGCCGGCCCCCTTTTCCCTAGTCCAATTCGGACTAGAGGGGAGGGGGGGCGCAGCAGCCCCTTGGCCCTTTCTCCTCTTCCCACTAAAGCCCATCAAGGCCCATTGCTTCTCCCGTAACTACCCGGTACTCCGAAAAATAATCGAATCATTCGGAACCTTTCCGATGTCCGAATATAGTCGTCCAATATATCGATCTTTACGTCTCGACCATTTCGAGACTCCTCGTCATGTCCCCGATCTCATCCGGACTCAACTCCTTCGGTACATCAAAACTCATAAACTCATAATATAACCATCATCGAAACCTTGTTGCGTGCGGACCCTACGGGTTCGAGAACTATGTAGACATGACCTAGAACCATTCTCGGTCAATAACCAATAGCGGAACCTGGATGCCCATATTGGTTCCTACATATTCTACGAAGATCTTTATCGGTCAAACCGCATAACGACATACGTTGTTCCTTTGTCATCGGTATGTTACTTACCCGAGATTCGATCGTCGGTATCCAATACCTAGTTCAATCTCGTTACGGTAAGTCTCTTTACTCGCTCCGTAATACATCATCTCACAACTAACTCATTAGTTGCAATGCTTGCAAGGCTTAAGTGATGTGTGTTACCGAGAAGGCCTAGAGATACCTCTCCGACAATCGGAGTGACAAAACCTAATCTCAAATACGCCAACCCAACAAGTACCTTTGGAGACACCTGTAGTACTCCTTTATAATCACCCGATTACGCTGTGACGTTTGGTAGTACCAAAGTGTTCCTCCGTAAACGGAGTTGCATAATCTCATAGTTATAGGAACATGTATGGGTCATGAAGAAAGCATTAACATACTAAACGATCAAGTGTTAAGCTAACGGAATGGGTCATGTCAATCAGATCATTCAACTAATGATGTGACCTTGTTAATCAAATAACAACTCCTTGTTCATGGTTAGGAAACATAACCATCTTTGATTAACAAGCTAGTCAAGTAGAGGCATACTAGTGACATACTGTTTGTCTATATATATTCACACATGTATTATGTTTCCGGTTAATACAATTCTAGCATGAATAATAAACATTTATCATGATATAAGGAAATAAATAATAACTTTATTATTGCCTCTAGGGCATATTTCCTTCAGTCTCCCACTTGCACTAGAGTCAATAATCTAGTTCACATCATCATGTGATTCAACACTAATATTCACATCTGTATGTGATTAACACCCATAGTTTACATCGTCATGTGACCAACACCCAAAGGGTTTACTAGAGTCAATAATCTAGTTCACATCGTTATGTGATTAACACCCAAAGAGTACTAAGGGATGATCATGTTTTGCTCGTGAGAGAAGCTTAGTCAACGGGTCTCTCACATTCAGAGCCGTATGTATTTTGCAAATATTCTATGTCTACAATGCTCTGCACGGGGCTACTCTAGCTAATTGCTCCCACTTACAATATGTATCCAGATTGAGACTTAGAGTCATCTGGATCAGTGTAAAAACTTGCATCGATGTAACTCTTTACTGACGGGCTCTTTTATCACCTCCATAATCGAGAAATATTTCCTTAGTCCTCACTAAGGATGTTCTTGACCAATGTCCATGATCTACTCCTAGATCACTATTGTACTCCTTGCCAAATTCAGAGCAAGGTATACAATAGGTCCGGTACATAGCATAGCATACTTTATAGAACCTATGATGAGGCATAGGGAATGACTTTCATTCTCTTTTCTATTTTCTGTGTGGTCGGGATTTGAGTCTTACTCAATTTCACACCTTTGCAACACAGCAAGAACTTTTCTTTGGCTGTTCCATTTTGAACTACTTCAAAATCTTGACAAGGTATGTATTTATTGAAAAACTTATCAAGCGCCTTGATCTATCTCTATAGATCTTGATGCTCAATATGTAAGCAGCTTCACCGAGGTCCTTATTTGAGAAACTCCTTTCAAATACTCCTTTATGCTTTGCGAATAATTCTACATTATTTCGATCAACAATATGTCATTCACATATACTTATCGAAATGTTGTAGTGCTCCCACTCACTTTCTTGTAAATACAGGCTTCTCCAAAAGTCTCAGATAAAACCATATGCTTTGATCACACTATCAAAGCGTTTATTCCAACTCCGAGATGCTTGCACCAGTCCATAGATGGATCATTGGAGCTTGCACATTTTGTTAGCTCCTTTAGGATTGACAAAACCTTCTGTTGCATCATATACAACTCTTCTTTAATAAATCCATTAAAGAATGTAGTTTTGACATCCATTTGCCAGATTTCATAAAATGTGGCAATTGCTAACATGATTCGGACAGACTTAAGCATCGCTACAGTTGAGAAAATCTCATTTGTAGTCAACTCCTTGAACTTGTCGAAAACCTTTTTGTGACAAGTCGAGCTTTGTAGATAGTAACACTACTATCAGTGTCCGTCTTCCTCTTGAAGATCCATTTATTTAACATGGCTTGCTGATCATCGAGCAAGTCGATCAAAGTCCATACTTTGTTCTCATACATGGATCCTATCTCAGATTTCATGGCCTCAAGCCATTTCGCGGAATCTGGGCTCATCATCGCTTCCTCATAGTCCGTAGGTTCATCATGGTCTAATAACATGACTTCCGAACACGATTACCATACCACTCAGTGCGGATTTTGCTCGAAGACCTACGAGGTTTGGTAGCAACTTGATCTGAAGTTTCATGATCATCATCATTAACTTCCTCACTAATTGGTGTAGGAATCACCGGAACTGATTTCTGTGATGAACTACTTTCCAATAAGGGAGAAGGTACAATTACCTCATCAAGTTCTACTTTCCTCCCACTCACTTCTTTCGAGAGAAACTCCTTCTCTAGAAAGGATCCATTCTTAGCAACGAAAAACCTGCCTTCGGATCTGTGATAGAAGGTGAACCCAATAGTTACCTTTGGGTATTCTATGAAGACGCACTTCTCCGATTTGGTTTTGAGCTTATCAGGTGAAAACTTTTTCACATAAGCATCACAACTCCAAACTTTTAAGAAATGACATCTTAGGTTTACTGTTAAACCATAGTTCATACGGTGTCATCTCATCGGATTTAGATGGTGCCCTATTAAACGTGAATGCAGCTGTCTCTAATGCATAACCCCAAAACGATATTGGTAAATCGGTAAAAGACATCATTGATCGCACCATATCAAAATAAAGTACGGTTACGACGTTCGGACACACCATAACGTTGTGGTGTTCCAGGTGGCGTGAGCTGTGAAACTATTCCACTTTGTTTTAATTGAAGACCAAACTCGTAACTCAAATATTCATCTCCACGATCAGATCGCAGAAACTTTATTTTCTTGTTACGATGATTTTCTACTTCACTCTGAAATTCTTTGAACTTTTCAACTATTTCAGACTTATGTTTCATCAAGAAGATATACGCATATCTGCTCAAATCATCTGTGAAGATCAGAAAATAATGATACTTGCCACGAGCATCAACACTCATTGAATCGCATACATCGGTATGTATTATTTCCAATAAGTCAAGAGCTTGTTCCATTGTTCCGAGAATGGAGTTTTAGTCATCTTGCCCAAAAGGCACGGTTCGCAAGCATCAAATGATTCATAATCAAGTGATTCCAAAAGTCCATCAGCATGGAGTTTTCTTCATGCGCTTTACACCAATATGACCTAAACGGCAGTGCCACAAATAAGTTTGCACTATCATTATTAACTTTGCATCTTTTGGTTTCAATATTATGAATATGTGTATCACTATGATCGAGATCCAATGAACCATTTTCATTGGGTGTGTAACCATATAAGGTTTTATTCATGTAAACAGAACAACAATTTATTCTCTTACTTAAATGAATAACCGTATTGCAATAAACATGATCAAATCATATTTATGCTCAACACCAAATAACACTTATTTAGGTTCCACACTAATCCCGAAAGTATAGGGAGTGTGCGATGATGATCATATCAATCTTGGAACTACTTCCAACACTCATCGTCACTTCCCTTCAACTAGTTTCTGTTCATTCGGCAACTCCGTTTCAAGTTACTACTCTTAGCAACCGAACCAGTATCAAATACCGAGGGTTGCAACGAACACTAGTAAAATACACATCAATAATCTGTATATCAAATATACCTTTGTTCACTTTGCCATCCTTCTTATCCGCCAAATACTTGGGGTAGTTCTGCTTCTAGTGACCAGTTCCATTGCAGCAAAAGCACTTAGTCTCGTGCTTAGGTCCAGACTTGGGCTTCTTCACTCGAGCAGCAACTTACTTGCCGCTCTTCTTGAAGTTCCCTTCTTCCCTTTGCCCTTTTCCTTGAGACTAGTGGTCTTGTCAATCATCAACACTTGATGCTCTTTCCTGATTTCTACCTTCGTCGATTTCAACATCACGAAGAGCTCGGGAATCGTTTTCGTCATCCCTTGCATACTATAGTTCATCACGAAGTTCTAGTAACTTAGTGATGGTGACTAGAGAATTCTGTCAATCACTATCTTATCGGAAGATTAACTCCCACTTGATTCAAGCGATTGAAGTACCTGACAATCTGAGAACATGTTCACTAGTTGAGCGATTCTCTTCCATCTTTTAGCTATAGAACTTGTTGGAGACTTCATATCTCTCAACTCGGTATTTGCTTGAAATATTAACTTCAATTCCTGGAACATCTCATATGGTCCATGACGCTCAAAACGCCTTTGAAGTCCCGATTCTAAGCCGTTAAGTATGGTGCACTAAACTATCAAGTAGTCATCATATTGAGCTAGCCAAACGTTCATAACGTCCCGCATTTGCTCCTGCAATTGGTCTGTCACCTAGCGGTGCATTAAGGACATAATTCTTCTGTGCAGCAATGAGGATAAACCTCAGATCACGGATCCAATCCGCATCATTGCTACTAACATTTTTCAATACAATTTTCTCTAGGAACACATATAAAAACATAGGGAAGCAACAACGCGAGCTATTGATCTACAACATAATTTGCAGAATACTACCAGGACTAAGTTCATGATAAATTAAAGTTCAATTAATCATTTTATTAAAGAACTCCCACTTAGATAGACATCTCTCCAGTTATCTAAGTGATTACGTGATCCAAATCAACTAAACCATGTCCGATCATCACGTGAGATGGAGTAGTTTCAATGGTGAACATCACTATGTTGATCATATCTACTATATGATTCACGTTCGACCTTTCGGTCTCCGTGTTCCGAGGCCATATCTGTTATATGCTAGGCTCGTCAAGTTTAACCTGAGTATTCGCGTGTGCAACTGTTTTGCACCGTTGTAGATGGACGAGAACTTATCACACCGATCATCACGTGGTGTCCGGGTACTACGAACTTTGGCAACGGTGCATACTCGGGAGAACACTTCTTGATAATTTTAGTGAGAGATCATCTTATAATGCTACCGTCAATCAAAGCAAGATAAGATGCATAAAGGATAAACATCACATGCAATCAATATAAGTGATATGATATGGTCATCATCATCTTGTGCTTGTGATCTCCATCGCCAAGCACCGCCATGATCACCATCGCCACCGGTAGCGACACCTTGATCTCCATCGTAGCATCGTTGTCGTCTCGCCAACTATTGCTTCTACGACTATCGCTACCTCTTAGTGATAAAGTAAAGCAATTACATGGCGTTGCATTTCATACAATAAGCGACAACCATATGGCTCCTGCCATTGCCGATAACTTGGTTACAAAACATGATCATCTCATACAATAAAATATAGCATCACGTCTTGACCACATCACATCACAACATGCCCTGCAAAAACAAGTTAGACGTCCTCTACTTTGTTGTTGCAAGTTTTACGTGGCTGCTACGGGCTGAGCAAGAACCGTTCTTACCTCGCATCAAAACCACAACGATATTTCGTCAAATAGACTCCGTTTTAACCTTCTCAAGGACCGGGCGAGCCACACTCGATTCAACTAAAGTGAGAGAGCAGACACCCGCCGGTCACCTTTAAGCAACGAGTGCTCGGGCGGTGAAACCAGTCTCGCGTAAGCGTCTGGCGTAATGTCGGTTCGGGCCGCTTCATCTCACAATACCGCTGAACCAAAGTATGACATGCTGGTAGGCAGTATGACTTGTATCGCCCACAACTCACTTGTGTTCTACTCGTGCACATGACATCAACGCATAAAACCAGGCTCGGATGCCATCTGTTGGGGAACGTAGTAATTTCAAAAATTTCCTACGAACACGCAAGACCATGGTGATGGCATAGCAACGAGAGGGGAGAGTGTCCGTCCCACGCCCTCGTGAGACCGAAAGCGAAGCGTTATAACAACGCGGTTGATGTAGTCGACGTCTTCACGATCCGACCGATCCAAGCACCGAATGTACGGCACCTCCGAGTTCTGCACACGTTCAGCTCGATGGCGATCCCGGACTCGATCCAGCAAAGTGTCGGGATGAGTTCCACAAGACGACGGCGTGGTGGCGATGATGATGCTCCACCGACGCAGGGCTTCGCCTAAGCCCCGCGACGATATGACTTCTCCGCGCAGGGCTTCGCTAAGCTCCGCGACGATATGACCGAAGTGGAATATGGTGGAGGGGGCACCGACACGGCTAAGGAACGATCCGTAGATCAACTTGTGTGTTCAGGGTGCCCCTGCCCCTGTATATAAAGGATGGAGGAGGAGGAGGCCGCCAAGGCAATAGGTGCGGCCAGGTGTGGAGTCCTACTAGGACTCCAAGTCCTAGTAGGAGTCCACCAATAGGGGAGGAAGGGAGAAGGAAGTGGAGGAGAAGGAGGGTGGCGGCCCCTTTCCCTAGTCCACCGGACTAGAGGGAGAGGGGCAGCAGCCCCTTGGCCCTTTCTCCTCTTCCCACTAAAGCCCATCAAGGCCCATTGCTTCTCCCGTAACTACCCGGTACTCCGAAAAATACTCGAATCATTCGGAACCTTTCCGATGTCCGAATATAGTCGTCCAATATATCGATCTTTACGTCTCGACCATTTCGAGACTCCTCGTCATGTCCCCGATCTCATCCGGGACTCCGAACTCCTTCGGTACATCAAAACTCATAAACTCATAATATAACTGCCATCGAAACCTTAAGCGTGCGGACCCTACGGGTTCGAGAACTATGTAGACATGACCTAGAACCATTCTCGGTCAATAACCAATAGCGGAACCTGGATGCCCATATTGGTTCCTACATATTCTACGAAGATCTTTATCGGTCAAACCGCATAACGACATACGTTGTTCCCTTTGTCATCGGTATGTTACTTACCCGAGATTCGATCGTCGGTATCCAATACCTAGTTCAATCTCGTTACGGTAAGTCTCTTTACTCGTTCCGTAATACATCATCTCACAACTAACTCATTAGTTGCAATTCTTGCAAGGCTTAAGTGATGTGTATTACCGAGAAGGCCTAGAGATACCTCTCCGACAATCGGAGTGACAAAACCTAATCTCGAAATACGCCAACCCAACAAGTACCTTTGGAGACACCTGTAGTACTCCTTTATAATCACCCGATTCGTTGTGACGTTTGGTAGTACCAAAGTGTTCCTCCGTAACTGGAGTTGCATAATCTCATAGTTATAGGAACATGTATGGGTCATGAAGAAAGCATTAACATACTAAACGATCAAGTGTTAAGCTAACGGAATGGGTCATGTCAATCAGATCATTCAACTAATGATGTGACCTTGTTAATCAAATAACAACTCCTTGTTCATGGTTAGGAAACATAACCATCTTTGATTAACAAGCTAGTCAAGTAGAGGCATACTAGTGACATACTGTTTGTCTATATATCTTCACACATGTATTATGTTTCCGGTTAATACAATTCTAGCATGAATAATAAACATTTATCATGATATAAGGAAATAAATAATAACTTTATTATTGCCTCTAGGGCATATTTCCTTCACACATAACCAAGAAACCTTCGGAAATCGTGTACCTCGACCTTCGAAAAGCATCCGTTATACGAGTCATGGCAATACTCCCGAGCTCGCCCCAGTACTGGGTTATCGGGGTTATCTCACCAACAACTGTACAAAAGAGATTTCGATGTCGGCAAAACTCAGGTATTCCAGAACTGCAACGATAAAATTGTGACGACAACACCTCGGAGCTCAACTCCCCGGGACACTGCCACAACCCCTAAATGTCAGGAGGCACCAAGAACAATGTTCTCGTCACAAAACCATCGGAACGATTCCAAGATACCCGCGTGATCCTAAATTTTTTTGTGAAATTTGAGGAGAGGAGAGTCAAAACTTCTACGTCAGGAGACCTCACCAGAGCGACGAAGGGACTGGGGAGTAAAAAGAATCCTACTCTCCGATATATATAATCCTAAGACTCAAAACATTTTTGATCTAGACTCAACAACGCCAGCAAACAATTAAGCAGGGGGCTCCTAAGTCAAGGAAGGCTCTGATTACCAACTTGTAACGCCCTCGATGCGGCTATATCTCCCACGTGTCGAAGCACGACTTAGAGGCATAACCGCATTGAAAGCAATGTCGCAAGTGAGGTAATCTTCACACAACCCATGTAATACATAAGGGAAAGAGATACATAGTTGGCTTACAGTCGCCACTTCACACAATACATAAATAAACATCCATCATTCAGATTACACTCAAGGTCCGACTACGGAACCAAAATAAAAGAAGATACCCCAAATGCTACACATATCCCCGATCGTCCCAACTGGCTCCACTCTGATCATCGGGAAAAGACACATAGTAACGACCACGTTCCTCATCGAACTCCCACTTCAGCTCGGTTCGCCACCTGCACCGCATCGTCGGCACCTGCAACTGTTTTGGTAGAACCTGTGAGTCACGGGGACTCAGCAATCTCACACCCGTGAGATCAAGACTATTTAAGCTCATAGGAAGGACAGAGTTGTGAGGTGGAGCTGCAGCAAGCGACTAGCATATATGGTGGCTACATTCGCAAAAGGGAGCGAGAAGAGAAGCAAAGCACGGTCGTGAAGCTAGTAGCGATCAAGAAGTGATCCTGAACTACTTACGTCAGACATAACTCCAACATCAGTGTTCACTTCTGGACTCCGAGAAGAGACCATCACAGATTACACACGCGGTTGATGTGTATTTTATTTAAGGTCAACTTCGGGTTTTCTACAACCGACATTAACAAATTCCCATCTGCCTCATAACCGCGGCACGGCTTTGAAAGATAATACCTGCGGGGTGTCCCAACTTAGCCCATTATAAGCTCTCACGGTCAACGAAGGATATTCCTTCTACCGGAAGACCGATCAATCTCGAATCCCGGACTACAAGACATTTCGACAGCAATAAAACAAGACCAGCAAAGCCGCCCGATTGTGCCGACAAATCCCGATAGGAGCTGCACATATCTCGTTCTCGTGGCACATCCGGATGAGACATCCTCGAGTAAAACCAAGCCTCGAGTTTCCCGTGGTGGCCCCGCAGCTACTCGTTTGGGCCAGCACTCGAAGGAGCACCGGTCCGGGGGGTTAAAATAAAGATGACCCTCGGGCTCGCGAAAACCCGGGGGAAAAAGGCTTAGGTGGCAAATGGTACAACCAAAGTTGGGCCTTGCTGGACGAGTCTTATTCAAAGCGGACTGTCAAGGGGGTCCCATAAATCACCCAACCGTGTAAGGAACGCGAAATCAAGGAACATAACACCGGTATGACGGAAACTAGGGTGGCAAGAGTGGAACAAAACACCAGGCATAAGGCCGAGCCTTCCATCCTTTACCAAGTATATAGATGCATTAATTATAGCAGATATATTATGATATCCCCAACAAGTAAACATGTTCCAATAAGGAACAACATCTCCATGTTCCAACAAGGAACAAACTTCATCTTCACCTGCAACTAGCAACGCTATAAGAGGGGCTGAGCAAAGCGGTAACATAGCCAAACAACGGTTTGCTAGGAAAGGATGGTTAGAGGTTTGACATGGCAATGTGGGTGGCATGATAAGCAAGTGATAGGCATCGTAGCATAGGCATAGCAAAAGAGCGAGCATCTAGCATAGCAAAGATAGAAGTGATTTCGAGGGTATGGTCATCTTGCCTGCAAAGTTCTCAGAGTTGTCGAAAGCTTGATCCTCGTAAGCGTTCTCAACAGGTTCCTCGTTCACGTACTCGTATCCCGGCTCTACCCAAAGCAAGAACACAAGCAAAGGAACCACAATAAATCACGGTGCAATGCACAAGCAACATGATGCAATATATGGCATGATATGCGGGATGTGGTATGCAATGCGTATGCGCGCTCCGGAAGGAAAATGATGAACCAGGCATCAACTTGGCAAACCAAGTATGCCGCTGGAAAGATGAGATGATTTCGGTTGAAATCGATATAAAGATCACCGGAATCGGATGCACGGTTTGCAAATGACAAGCAAAACAAGAATGGCACAAATCTGCCATTAACAACATGATACCACTTAGCAAGCAACAAGAAATTAAGCTACTGCACCCAAACGTACCAACAAAGTATATGGAAGTGATCTACTCAAGATTCTTGACAAAAGATGAACACTGAGCTACAGCTAAATCACATCATAACAGGTCCAAACAAGCATGGCAAAAGTGCAAAAATATATCAGGCTGGACATGGCATAAACAGCATCAGGTAGCAATGTTCAGAGCAAGAAAACAACATGCTACAGGAACTTATAATAGCAAAACAAGGCATGGCATGAATCTACTCAAAGCATAGAACAAAAGTCCCTTACTGACCATGAGCCAAAAGGGATCAGAAAATATAGTAACACCCATGTCAATATAGAAAGTTTCAGTTATTCAGATTCACAACGTGGCATGGCAAAACAGATAACAAGTAGGCATGTTTAATAGCTCGATGCACTCACTACAGAGCATTACATGCTAATCTAAGCATACATAAATCAAGAAGACATGGCATAGAAGACATACATGGCAAGAACAACATCATAGCATACACGGATCAACCACAACAACCTTGGCAAAATTGAATAACATGTAAACAATCTGCCAGAAAACATTTTATAGCAAAAGTAGAGCTCGATTGACTCAAGCTATGGTACTCCATAATTGCAAACAAGGGCATGGATGGATAGATCATAACCATATGTTCAAAACATCCTTACTGAAGTATCTCAAAATATGCATGGATATCTCGGTAGCATCAAGTTAACATGGCATCAAAATATCAGCAAAACAGGGGCTGAAATCAACAACATCAGGAAGCCTAGTTTGCATGCTTGTGCTAGTCACCACATAGATCACAAAAATACATGGCATACACCCCTGGAAAGATGGCATGGCATATTACAAAACACATGTAGGACTCAAGATCATAGGATGCACACATCAATCATAGCAAAAATGACAAAAGTGCATGTTCTGTTAAGAAACAGAAACTAACATCACATAGCCCTCTTCCAACAGCATTTCGGGCATCAAGAGGAGCTCAAATGAAAACTATGCAATGAGATGAAATGATCTACTCTTCGAGACGAACATTTTGACATATTACACGCACGAAACAGAGCTACGGATGCAAAGTTATGGCACGACGAAAAGTCAACAAATTAACACGTAATTAAAACTTAGATGAATTTTGGGGGAAAAGTCAACCGCTTGAAGTGGATCTCAGATCCGCCGACGGCGGCGGGCGGCGCTCGGCTGCTTGAGGCTTGCCGAGCTCGCCGGGGAGGACGAGGCCGAGGAGGAGGAGGCGGGCGGGCGCGCGGCCTTGGCGGCGGCCAGCGCCGGCGCCAGCGTAGGCCGGCGCGGCGGCCGGGCGGCGGCGGCGGTTGGGCGGCGGCGGGGACTCGGTGGCTGGCGGCCGGGCGGCGACGGAGACGAGGCCGGCCGGGCGGCGGCCGAGCGGCACCGGGAGGATCGGCGCGGGCGGCCAGGCGTTGTCGGGAGGGTTGGGGGCTGGCCAAGGGCGGGCGGGCGGCGCTGGGCGGCGGCGTCCCACGTGCGCTGCCCGATTAAGCTGGGCGGCGGCGTGACGGGCGGACACGTCCGGGCGGGGACATGTCCGTCGGCGGGAGGAGGAAGGAGCTAGGGTTTGATCCGGAATTTGAGGGGGGAGGCTATATTTATAGGTAGAAGGAGCTAGGAAGCTCCAAATGGAGTGTAGTTTTCGCCCACACGATCGTGATCCGACGACGGAGAGCATGGAAGTGACTTAGATGGGTTATTGGACTATTTTGAAGGGGTGTTGGGCTGCAACTTAAAAGAGGCCTTTGCGAGAGTGCGGTTAACTGTTGGAGTACCAAACGAGCTCCAAATGACCCGAAACTTGACAGGTGGTCTACCGGTGCTATACCAAGGCCACTTGACAAACCTCGGTCCATTCCGAGAAAGTTTAGTACCCGCTCACGGAAAAACGTAAAAGGGGACGCCGGGGAACATAGGAGTGCCGGATTGCAAAACGGACAACGGGAAAAATGCTCGGAATCATGAGACGAACACGTATGCAAATGAGATGCACATGATGACATGATATGAAATGCATGACATGGACAAAATGCAAAAACGGAAGACAAAGACCCAACCACGGAGGGAATATCATATCACAATGCCGAAAATGGCAAGAGTTGGAGTTACAAATATGGAAAGTTACATCCGGGGTGTTACATGATCGAGGATATCAAGCAGAAGAGTGGAGCAAGTTATGGTGCAATCATACATGAAATCATAGAGTACTCTAGCACTTTTATTAGCTGTAATTTCATTCATGAATTTAGGAGCTCAAACTTTGAGGCTCATAATCTAGTGAAGCACGCTTTACAACTGGGGCTTGTCTACCATGTTTGGTTAGGCCACCCTAGTGAACTTTCTTTCGTCCATGTAAACATTTCTGACAGTTCAATAAAACTTCACGGGATTGTCTAAAAAAAGGCAAACGGACGCACAAAAATTTAGTACCACCTAGGATAGGAAAAAAATCGACGATGGACGGATGAAAAAAAATCAAATTTCCGAAGAAATGCACCTTACTTTATTACTAGGTATTGATATAGATATAATGTTAGGAAGTTATATCATAGTTCATTAGCACTAAGTAGTAACAAAAATTAAATGTTGATATTGTGTATACACATGGATTCATTTTTGGGGAATCTTTTTTGAGTTCATGGGGAACTATTTTTAGATAATCTATGTCTTACCCGCCAACAATTTTTTTGTATTACTACAGAAAGTTAGGAAGTTATAGCATTTTTGACAACAAACTTGCTCTTTGAGAACTTTATGACATAAGACTTGCTCAGGACCAGAAATCTATGGTTGCGGGAGGAGAACTTTCTGACTGTTGACTTGCTCTTCGGGACAGGACCAGAAATCTGTGCATCATTTGCGGGATGCTCAGTACAATCTTCGATACCAGAGAGAAGAAGGCATTGAATGGGTCAAGAGGTTGAAGCACACCGCAAAAAATGGGCTAGGGTGAGCCTCCTTCATCGAATTGTCCTCCACCCTCGGATTGGCCAGCAGCTCAGTAGGATACTTGGCAGCACCCCGGCCCCACTGCTAAGCGCTCGATTGGGGTAAAGTTGTTGCAGGTTGGCCCCAAGAGCGTCCCACTCCTGCTGGGTGAAAGGAGGACCGGGATTGTCTTTGTTTATGGTGTTGTTATTGTTGTTGTCATCTCGAGATGGCGGAGGGGTGGAGGTGGGGGATAGGGTTTTTGACCGTAGGCTACCCCTCCACCTAAACAGAGATATGATAGGCCGAACTGCCTAGGAAAATCTTCATGAAACCACGGAGACGAGATGGATCAAAGCACGAAATCTGCATATGCACAGGTCCAACACGAGACAGAGAAACTTCATCAACATCAATTGGCTTTCCGATCCGTTCAGCAAATTAGGCCATCAGAGAGGAAGAATTGCGCATAACAGACGATGCATCATCCCATAGAACCCACGAATCGACCAAGGAGCCAAAGGTCTTGCCAACATGTATTGCCTCCTTAACAGAAATCATAAGTTGGTTCAGTGGCAGGATAAAGCTGGTGCAAGTCGATATAATATACAAACTCTCCTTAGAAGCAAAAAAGACCCCAAATTACGATGCTGAGATCTATTGGAATTTCCAATCCCTGCCCTCCATCCCCCATTCGTGGAGCTAGTCAATCATCATCTGTAGAGTGACCTCTTGAAATTGCATTGTAATCACCGCAACATTGTGGACAGTGGGCGTATGGCCACAAGTACATCTACCCCACCCAGGAAGGACTTTACCAAAGTGCTTGAGGACCGTAGGCGGGGCATGATTGTTACGGTCCACGGTGAGGTGGCCATCTTGGTGGAAAATCAGTGAATGTCGCTTAACATTCTCTAGTAGCATTATGTCGTTGTCTAGACCAGCCGTATCGCCTTCCGGCCTCGGCCCCAACCCCCGAGTCACCTAGTCATCCTCCCGATGTGCTCCAGCGCCGCCTCGCAAGTCTTCCCCTATGCTAGTCACCTCACCCTCAATCTCGGTAGAAGAGGAGCATCGCTTAAGACTAGGAACTTGGAGAAACCTGCAATGCTAGAGCGAGACCTGAGAGTGCGATCGAATAGTCACTAGCCTGATGCATCATTCCCTAACGCAGAGTAGCACAGCGGGGTGGTGGCGGATCTAGGATTTGAAACCAGGGTGGTCCTCAATTTTTTTCACAACAAACATGACATGTGAACATTCTAAGTAATTACCAATACCAAATAAAAATAGATCAATATGGTCTTAAAATCATACTAAAATACTCATTGAAGTCTCGGTTTTGTATAGAAGAAATTACATAGTACATACCTTGAGAAGTTAAAGAATACTATGTTTATGGCCTATGCTTTTGCATGGTCATGAAAGTATCAATTATATTATCTTCATTCACCCTAGAGAAAACATCCTAGTCAATGTATGTGACTTTCCACAAATTCTACTACTTGGCCGATGGAAATTTTGCAGCTCTTAACACTGCTATAGTTGCTCTACTTCCAAGGAAAGATGGGGCGTCAGCCATTAGAGATTTTAGGCCAATTAGTCTGTTTCACTCCATTGCCAAGTGATATGTCTCCAACGTATCTATAATTTTTGATTGTTCCATGCTATTATTATCTATCTTGGATGTTTTATATGCATTTATATGTTATTTTATATGATTTTTGTGACTAACCTATTAACCTACAGCCCAGTGCCAGTTTCTGTTTTTTCCTTGTTTTTGAGTTTCGCAGAAAAGGAATATCAAACGAAGTCCAATTGACCAGAAAATTTACGAAGAATATTTTTGGAAATATAAAAAATACTGGACTGAAAGGATATCAGAGAAGAGTCCCGAGGCCACCACAAGGGTGGAGGGTGCCCCACCCCCTAGGGCGCGGCCGCCGTCCTTGTCGTCGCCTCGTGGGCCCCCTGACTTGTTCCCAACGCCAATACTTCCTATAAACCAAAACCTCCAGAGCAGAACCTAGATCGGGAGTTCCGCCTCCGCAAGCCTCTATAGCCATGAAAAACCAATCGGGCCCTGTTCCGGCACCCTGCCAGAGGGGGTAAACCATTATCGGTGGCCATCTTCATCATCCCGGCACTCTCTATGACGAGGAGGGAGTAGTTCACCCTCAGGGCTGAGGGTATGTGATACATCTCCGTCGTATCTACTTTTCCAAACACTTTTGCCCTTGTTTTGGACTCTAACTTGCATGATTTGAATGGAACTAACCCGGACTGATGCTATTTTCAGCATACTTTCCATGGTGTTATTTATGTGCAGAAACAAAAGTTCTCAGAATGACCTGAAACTCCACGGAACATATTTTTGGAAAATATTAAAAATACTGGAAGAAGAATCCACGTCAGGGGGGCCTCCACCTGTCCACGAGGATGGAGGGCGCGCCTACCCCCCTGACGCTCCACCGACCTCAACTCCAACTCCATATATTCACTTTCGGGGAGAAAAAAACCAGAGAGAAGGATTCATCACGTTTTACGATACGGAGCCGCCGCCAAGCCCTAAAACCTCTCGGGAGGGCTGATCTGGAGTCCATTCGGGGCTCCGGAGAGGGGAATCCGTCGCCGTCGTCATCATCAACCATCCTCCATACCCAATTTCATGATGCTCACCGTCGTGCGTGAGTAATTCCATCGTAGGCTTGCTGGACGGTGATGGGTTGGATGAGATTTATCATGTAATCGAGTTAATTTTGTTAGGGTTTGATCCCTAGTATCCACTATGTTCTGAGATTGATGTTGCTATGACTTTGCTATGGTTAATGCTTGTCACTAGGGCCCGAGTGCCATGATTTCAGATCTGAACCTATTATGTTTTCATGAATATATGTGAGTTCTTGATCCTATCTTGCAAGTCTATAGTCACCTACTATGTGTTATGATCCGTCAACCCCAAAGTGACAATAATCGGGACCACTCCCGGTGATGACCATAGTTTGAGGAGTTCATGTATTCACTAAGTGTTAATGCTTTGGTCCGGTACTCTATTAAAAGGAGGCCTTAATATCCCTTAGTTTCCGCTAGGACCCCGCTGCCATGGGAGGGTAGGACAAAAGATGTCATGCAAGTTATTTTCCATAAGCACGTATGACTATATTCAGAATACATGCCTACATTACATTGATGAATTGGAGCTAGTTCTGTGTCACCCTATGTTATGATCATTACATGATGAACCGCATTCGCATAATTCTCCATCACGATCCAATGCCTACGAGCTTTTCACATATTGTTCTTCGCTTATTTACTTTTCCGTTACTCTTTGTTATAATAACTACAAAACCCAAAAATATTACTTTTGCTACCGTTACCATTACTTCCATATTACTTTGCTACTAAATACTTTGCTACAGATACTAAGTTATCCAGGTGTGGTTGAATTGACAACTCAACTGCTAATACTTGAGAATATTCTTTGGCTCCCCTTGTGTCGAATCAATAAATTTGGGTTGAATACTCTACCCTCGAAAACTGTTGCGATCCCCTATACTTGTGGGTTATCAAGACTATTTTCTGGCGCCGTTGCCGGGGAGCATAGCTCTATTCTTTGAGTCACTTGGGATTTATATCTGCTGGTCACTATGATGAACTTGAAAGACGTGAAAACAAAAATTTATCCCTCAACTACGAGGGGAGGTAAGGAACTGCCATCTAGCTCTGCACTTGATTCACCTTCTGTTTTGAGTAAGCTTGCGACACCTAAACCTGCTCCTGCTATTAATTCTGATATGTCGCATGTTATTGATGATGTCACTTCTGCTATGCATGATACTTATGATGAAACAACTTCTATGCTTGATACTACTGTGCCACTTGGTGAATTTCTTGATGAACAACTTGCTAGGGCTAGAGAGAATGAAATTATTGAAACTGATAATATTGAAGATAGTGATGATGAAGACTCTCCCACTAATTAATAAATATGAATTGCCTGTTGTGCCTGAGGGTTATGTTCTGGATGAAGAATCTACTAGAGTTATTCTGGCTTGCAACGATAGAAGTGATCTTAAGAAGCTATTAGCTAAATAGAAGCAGCGATCTCTTAATGCTAGAATGAAACCTGACCCTGCTTTTGCTACTTCACCTATCTGTGTTACTGATAAGGACTATGAATTCTCTGTTGATCCTGATATAATTACTTTGGTTGAATCTGATCCTTTTTATGGCTATGAATCTGAAACTGTTGTGGCACATCTTACTAAATTAAATGATATAGCCACCCTGTTCACTAATGATGAGAAATCTCGCTATGTTTATATCCTTAAAATATTTCCGTTCTCATTAAAGGGTGATGCTAAGATATGGTTTAATTCTCTTGATCATGGTTGTGTGCGTAGTCCCCAGGATATGATTTATTACTTCTCTGCTAAATATTTCCCTGCTCATAAGAAACAAGCTGCTTTAAGAGATATATATATAATTTTGTGCAAATTGAAGAAGAGAGTCTCCCACAAGCTTGGGGGAGGCTTCTCCAATTACTTAATGCTTTGCCTGATCATACTCTTAATAAAAATGAAATACTTGATATCTTTTATAATGGACTAACCGATGCTTCCAGAGATTACCTGGATAGTTGTGCTGGTTCTGTTTTCAGGGAAAGAACACCGGATGAAGCTGAAATTCTATTGAATAATATGTTGACAAATGAAAATAATTGGACACTTACTGAGCCAACTCCTGAACCTATTCTTAAACCAACTCCGAAGAAGAGAGGTGTTCTATTTCTCAGTCCTGAAGATATGCAAGAGGCAAAGAAATCTATGAAAGAAAAAGGTATTAAAGCTGAAGATGTTTGGAATTTACCTCCTATTGAAGAAATACGTGGTCTTAATTTACTGCCTGTTGAAGAAACATATGATCTTAATCCATCACCTATTGAAGAAACACATGGTCTCGATAACCCGACACAGGTAGTAAAGGTAAATTCTCTCTATAAATATGATAAAGCTGAAATCCCTCCTACTAAGTTTGCTAGCCAATGTTTGGATGAGTTTGATAACTTTATGGTTAAGCAAGAAGATTTTAATGCTTATTATGGTAAACAATTAAAACAAAATGCTTACATGATTGAACACTTGGGTGATTATATGTCTAGAGTTAAAGGTGAACTTAAACTCATTTGTAAACATGCTTCTATGGTTACCACTCAAGTAGAACAAGTACTTAAGGCTCAAAATGATTTGCTCAATGAATTCAATAATAAAAATAATGATTATGCTGTTAGAGTGGCTACTAGAACCGGTAAAATGACTCAGGAACCTTTGTATCCTGAAGGCCATCCTAAGAGAATTGAGCAAGATTCTCAGAGAAATAATATTGACACACCTAGTTCTTCTAAGAAGAAGAAAAAGAAAAATGATAGGACTTTGCATGCTTCTGGTGAACCTATTGCTGAAACACCTGAGAATCCAAATGATATCTCTATTTACGATGTCAAACACAATCTGTAATGAACATGAACCTAGTGATAATATTAATGATAATGTTCATGATGATGCTCAACCTAGTAATGATAATGATGTAGAAATTGAACCTGTTGTTGATCTTGATAACCCACAATGAAAGAATCAACATTATGATAAGAGAGACTTTGTTGCTAGGAAACACAGTAAAGAAAGAGAACCTTGGGTTCAGAAACCCATGCCTTTCCCTCCCAAACCATCCAAGAAAAAGGATGATGAGGATTTTGAGCGCTTTGCTGAAATGATTAGACCTATCTTCTTGCGTATGCGATTAACTGATTTGCTCAAAATGAATCCTTATGCTAAGTATATGAAAGAAATTGTCACTAATAAAAGAAAGATACCGGAAGCTGAAATTTCCACCATGCTTGCTAATTACACTTTTAAGGGTGGAATACCTAAGAAACTAGGAGATCCAGGAGTACCCACTATACCATGCTCCATTAAAAGAAATTATGTTAAAACTGCTTTATGTGATCTTGGAGCCGGTGTTAGGGTTATGCCTCTCTCTTTATATCGTAGACTCGATTTGAATAAGTTGACACCTACTGAAATATCTTTGCAAATGGCTGATAAATCAATTGCTATACCTGTCGGTATTTGTGAGGATGTGCCTGTTGTGGTTGCAAACGTGACTATTTTAACGAACTTTGTTGTTCTTGATATTCCCGAGGACGATAATATGTCTATTATTCTTGGATGACCTTTTTGAATACTGCAGGGGCTGTTATAAATTGCAACAAAGGCAATGTCACTTTTCATGTTAACGGCAATGAGCATACGATACACTTTCTGAGGAAACAACCTCAAGTTCATAGTATCAATTCTATTGGAAAAATTCCATCGATTGTTTTTGGAGGTTTTGAATTTCCTCTTCCTACTGTCAAGAAGAAATATGATATTCTTATTATAGGGGATGTGCATATCCCCGTTGAGGTAACATAGTGTTATTCGAAATTTCTTCGGTTCCATCTTATTCGGAATGAGTTTGTTAACAAGACTTGATCAACCTTGTTAGTGGATTCCTTTTGATGAGCATGAGATGGATGAAACTAGAAGGCACAACCTTCTGTACCCTCTCTCTACTTTCTATTATTTAGTTGAAGTAAAACAAAAATAGTATTTTCCTGTCTGTTTTCTGAATTATCCGTGCAATATAAAAATACCCCGAAAATAAAAGTTCGCCAAATGCCCTGCCAATTTAATATGATTTTTTCTGGAATATTTGAGAATATCTGGCACTGAGAACACAGCAGGGGGAGCAAGCACCTGGCCACGAGGGTCCAGGGCGTGCCCACCCCTACAGGGCGCACCCCCTGCCTCGTGGGCCCACGGTGGCTCCCCTCCACTTATTCCTGCACCCACACAATTCTTCTTCCTCCCAAAATAATCACTATCCAGCTCAAGCACGAGTTCTAGCTCATTTTGCTGTGATTTTCGATCTCCTCGCTCAAAGCACCTCTCACAAAACTGTTTGGGGGATTGTTCCTTGGTATGTGACTCCTCCATTGGTCCAATTAGTTTTTGTTCTAGTGCTTTATTCATTTCAAATTTGTGCTGCCTAGGTGACCATGTTCTTGAGCTTGCATGTCAAATTTATATGGTTCCAAGTAGTTCTAATACATGATATAGGCTCTAGGCACTTCTAGGAGTAGTTGCTATCAGTTTTGTTGAGTTTGGTTCACTTTTATTTGAAGTTACTACAAATTGCAGAATTTTTCAAAAAATGATGAAGATATTTTTGAGGGGCTCATCGAGCCGAAGCTCGAAGGAAAAGCAAAGTGAAGAAGCAGAGAGGCCCAAATATAATCTACCTCGCACCACGGAGGTTCGGCCATGTGAATGGCCTTCCAATGATTTCTTGAGAGCAGCCGGGATTTATGATGATTTTTATGAATTGGCTAAGAATACAGGCCTCACCGATTTCCTCCGCGACCAACGCGAACAATATCTCTTACTCACTAATACTTTTGTGCAAAACTTCTACTATTATTCTAAGGAATCACCTCCTTCAGTAGAGTTTCATTTATATGATGTGGTTACTGTTGGGGAACGTAGTAATTTCAAAAAATTTCCTACGATCACGCAAGACCATGGTGATGGCATAGCAACGAGAGGGAAGAGTGTCCGTCCACGCACTCGTGAGACCGAAAGCGAAGCGTTATAACAACGCTGTTGATGTAGTCGACGTCTTCACGATCCGACCGATCCAAGTACCGAACGACGGCACCTCCGTGTTCAGACACGCTCAGCTCGATGACGATCCCGGACTCCGATCCAGCAAAGTGTCGGGATGAGTTTCACAAGACGACGGCGTGGTGACGATGTTGATTCTCCACCGACGCAGAGCTTCGCTTAAGCTCCGCGACGATATGACTTCTCCGCGCAGGGCTTCGCTAAGCTCATGACGATATGACCAAGTGGAATATGGTGGAAGGGGCACCGCACACGGCTAAGGAAAGATCCGTAGATCAACTTGTGTGTCTTGGGGTGCCCCTGCCCCAGATATAAAGGAGACAAGGGGAGGTGGCGGCCCTATAGGAGGCGCGCAAGGAGGAGTCCTACTCCCACCGAGTAGGACTCCCCCCTCCTAGTTGGACTAGGTTTGGAGGAGGGAGAAGGGGAAGGCGCCGCCCCTTCCTTGTCCTATTCGGACTAGAGGGGAGGGGCGCAGCTCACCTTGGGCTGCCCTTCCTCTTCTCCTATGGCCCATTAAGGCCCATTGACCTCCGGGGTTCCGTAACCTCCGGCACTCCGAGAAAATCGATTTCACCCGAACATTTCCGATGTCCAAATGTAGGCTTCCAATATATCAATCTTTATGTCTCGACCATTTCGAGACTCCTCGTCATGTCCGTGATCACATCCGGACTCGAACAACCTTCGTGCATCAATACTTATAAACTCATTATGAACTCATCATCGAAGCGTTAAGCGTGCGGACCCTACGGGTTCGAGAACTATGTAGACATGACCTAGAACCATTCTCGGTCAATAACCAATAGCGGAACCTGGATGCCCATATTGGTTCCTACATATTCTACGAAGATCTTTATCGGTCAAACCGCACAACGACATACGTTGTTCCCTTTGTCATCGGTATGTTACTTACCCGAGATTTGATCGTCGGTATCCAATACCTAGTTCAATCTCGTTACCGGTAAGTCTCTTTACTCGTTCCGTAATACATCATCTCACAACTAACTCATTAGTTGTAATGCTTGCAAGGCTTAAGTGATGTGCATTACCGAGAAGGCTCGAGATACCTCTCCGACAATCGGAGTGACAAAACCTAATCTCAAATACGCCAACCCAACAAGTACCTTTGGTGACACCTGTAGTACTCCTTTATAATCACCCGATTACGCCAGGACGCTTGGTAGTACCAAAGTATTCCTCCGTAAACGGAGTTGCATAATCTCATAGTTACGAGGAACGTGTATGGGTCATGAAGAAAGCATTAACATACTAAACGATCAAGTGTTAAGCTAACGGAATGGGTCATGTCAATCAGATCATTCAACCAATGATGTGACCTTGTTAATCAAATAACAACTCCTTGTTCATGGTTAGGAAACATAACCATCTTTGATTAACAAGCTAGTCAAGTAGAGGCATACTAGTGACATACTGTTTGTCTATATATTCACACATGTATTATGTTTCCGGTTAATACAATTCTAGCATGAATAATAAACATTTATCATGATATAAGGAAATAAATAATAACTTTATTATTGCCTCTAGGGCATATTTCCTTCAGTCTCCCACTTGCACTAGAGTCAATAATCTAGATTACGAAGTAATGATCCTTACACCCATGGAGTCTTGGTGCTGATCATGTTTTGCCCGTGGAAGAGGCTTAGTCAACGGGTCTGCAACATTCAGATCCGTATGTATTTTGCAAATCTCTATGTCTCCCACTTGGACTTGGTCCCGAATGGAATTGAAGCGTCTCTTGATGTGCTTGGTCCTCTTGTGAAATCTGGATTCCTTTGCCAAGGCAATTGCACCAAGATTGTCACGAAGATCTTCATCGGTCCCGATGCACTAGGTATGACACCTAGATCGGAAATGAACTCTTTCATCCAGACTCCTTCATTCGCTGCTTCGAAGCAGCTATGTACTCCGCTTCACATGTAGATCCTGCCACGACGCTTTGTTTAGAACTGCACCAACCGACAGCTCCACCGCTTAATAAAAACACGATCCGGTTTGCGATTTAGAATCGTCCGGATCGTTGTCAAAGCTTGCATCGACGTAACCATTTACGACTAGCTCTTTGTCACCTCCATATACGAGAAACATATCCTTAGTCCTTTTCGTATTTCAGGATGTTCTTGACCGCTGTCCATGATCCACTCTGGATTACTTTGGTACCTTCCCGCCAAGCTTACAGCTAAGCATACGTCAGTCCGTACACAGCATTGCATACATGATAGAGCCTATGGCTGAAGCATAGGGAACATCTTTCATTTTCTCTCTATCTTCTGCTGTGGTCGGGCATTGAGTCTGACTCAATTTTACACCTTGTAATACAGGTAAAAAACCTTTCTTTGCACGATCCATTTTGAACTTCTTCAAAACTTTATCAAGGTATGTGCTTTATGAAAGTCCAATTAAGCGTCTTGATCTATCTCTATAGATCTTGATGCCCAATATGTAAGCAGCTTCACCGAGGTCTTTCATTGAAAAACTTTTATTCAAGTATCCTTTTATGCTATCCAGAAATTCTATATCATTTCCAATCAATAATATGTCGTCCACATATAATATTAGAAATGCTACAGAGCTCCCACTCACTTTCTTGTAAATACAGGCTTCTCCAAAAGTCTGTACAAACCCATATGCTTTGATCACACTATCAAAACGTTTATTCCAACTCCGAGAGGCTTGCACTGCACCATAAATTGATCGTTGAGCTTGCACACTTTGTTAGCACCCTTTGGATCGACAAAACCTTCTCGTTGCATCATATACAACTCTTCTTCCAGAAATCCATTCAAGAATGCGGTTTTTACATCCATTTGCCAAATTTCATAATCATAAAATGCGGCAATTGCTAACATGATTCGGACAGACTTAAGCATCGCTACGGGTGAGAAAGTCTCATCGTAGTCAACCCCTTGAACTTGTCGAAAACCTTTTGCAACAAGTCGAGCTTTGTAGACAGTTATATTACCATCGGCGTCAGTCTTCTTCTTAAAGATCCATTTATTTTCAATGGCTTGCCGATCATCGGGCAAGTCAACCAAAGTCCATACTTTGTTCTCATACATGGATCCCATCTCAGATTTCATGGCTTCCAGCCATTTTGCGGAATCTGGGCTCACCATCGCTTCTTCATAGTTCGTAGGTTCGCCATGGTCAAGTAACATGACTTCCAGAATAGGATTACCGTACCACTCTGGTGCGGATCTCACTCTGGAAGACCTACGAGGTTTGGTAGCAACTTGATCTGAAGTTTCATGATCATCATCATTAACTTCCTTACTAATTGGTGTAGGAATCACCGAAACTGATTTCTGTGATGAACTACTTTCCAATAAGGGAGAAGGTACAATTACCTCATCAAGTTCTACTTTCCTCCCACTCACTTCTTTCGAGAGAAACTTCTTCTCTAGAAAGGATCCATCTTAGCAACAAATATCTTGTTTTCGGATCTGTGATAGAAGGTGTACCCAATAGTTACCTTTGGGTATTCTATGAAGACGCACTTCTCCGATTTGGGTTCGAGCTTATCAGGTGAAAACTTTTTCATATAAGCATCACAACTCCAAACTTTAAGAAACGACAGCTTAGGTTTACTGCTAAACCATAGTTCATACGGTGTCATCTCAACGGATTTAGATGGTGCCCTATTAAACGTGAATGCAGCTGTCTCTAATGCATAACCCCAAAACGATAGTGGTAAATCGGTAAGATACATCATAGATCGCACCATATCAAAATAAAGTACGGTTACAACGTTCGGACACACCATAACGCTGTGGTGTTCCGTGGCGTGAGCTGTGAAACTATTCCACATTGTTTTCATTGAAGACCAAACTCAGAACTCAAATATTCATCTCCACGATCAGATTGCAGAAACTTTATTTTCTTGTTACGATGATTTTCCACTTCACTCTGAAATTCTTTGAACCTTTCAACTATTTCAGACTTATGTTTCATCAAGTAGATATACCCATATCTGCTCAAATCATCTTGTGAAGGTCGAAAATAACGATACTTGCCACGAGCATCAACACTCATTGGATCGCATACATCGGTATGTATTATTTCCAATAAGTCAGTAGCTTGTTCCATTGTTCCGAGAACGGAGTTTTAGTCATCTTGCCCAAACGGCACGGTTCGCAAGCATCAAATGATTCATAACCAAGTGATTCGAAAGTCCATCAGCATGGAGTTTCTTCATGCGTTTTACACCAATATGACCTAAACGGCAAGTGCCACAAATAAGTTGCACTATCATTATTAACTTTGCATCTTTTGGCATCAATATTATGAATATGTGTATCATTACGATCGAGATCCAACAAACTATTTTCATTGGGTGCATAACCATCGAAGGTCTTATTCATGTAAACAGAATAACAATTATTCTTTAACTTCAAATGAATAACCGTATCGCAATAAAATGATCAAATCATATTCATGCTCAACGCAAACGCTAAATAACATTTATTTGGCTTTTAACACTAATCTCGAAAATATAGGGAGTGTGTGATGATGATCATATCAATCTTGGAACTATTTCCAACACTCATCGTCACTTCCCCTTCAACTAGTTTCTGTTCATTCTGCAACTCCTGTTTCGAGTTACTACTCTTAGCAACTGAACCAGTATCAAATACCGAGGGTTGCTACGAACACTAGTAAAATACACATCAATAATCTGTATATCAAATATACCTTTGTTCACTTTACCATCCTTCTTATCCGCCAAATACTTGGGGTAGTTCCGCTTCCAAAGACCAGTTCCATTGTAGCAAAAGCACTTAGTCTCGTGCTTAGGTCCAGACTTGGGCTTCTTCACTCGAGTAGCAACTTGCTTGCCGCTCTTCTTGAAGTTCCCTTCTTCCCTTTGCCCTTTTCTTGAGACTAGTGGTCTTGTCAACCATCAACACTTGATGTTTTTCTTGATTTCTACCTCCGCCGATTTTAGCATCGCCAAGAGCTTGGGAATTGTTTTCGTCATCCCTTGCATACTATAGTTCATCACGAAGTTCTAGTAACTTAGTGATGGTGACTAGAGAATTCTGTCAATCACTATCTTATCTGGAAGATTAACTCCCACTTGATTCAAGCGATTGAAGTACCTGCACAATCTGAGAACATGCTCACTAGTTGAGCGATTCTCCTCCATCTTTTAGCTATAGAACTTGTTGGAGACTTCATATCTCTCAACTCGGTATTTGCTTGAAATATTAACTTCAACTCCTGAACATCTCATATGGTCCATGACGCTCAAAACGCCTTTGAAGTCCCGATTCTAAGCCGTTTAAGCATGGTGCACTAAACTATCAAGTAGTCATCATATTGAGCTAGCCAAACGCTCATAACGTCGCATCTGCTCCTGCAATAGGTCTGTCACCTAGCGGTGCATCAAGGACATAATTCTTACGTGCAGCAATGAGGATAAACCTCAGATCACGGATCTAATCCGCAATATTGCTACTAACATTTTTCAATACAATTTTCTAGGAACACATATAAAAACACAAGGAAGCAACAACGCGAGCTATTGATCTACAACATAATCTGCAAAATACTACCAGACTAAGTTCATGATAAATTTAAGTTCAATTAATCATATTACTTAAGAACTCCCACTTAGACAGACATCTCTCTAGTCATCTAAGTGATCACGTGATCCAAATCAACTAAACCATAACCGATCATCACGTGAGATGGAGTAGTTTTCAATGGTGAACATCTTATGTTGATCATATCTACTATATGATTCACGCCGACCTTTCGGTCTCCGTGTTCCGAGGCCATATCTGCATATGCTAGGCTCGTCAAGTATAACCTGAGTATTCTGCGTGTGCAAAACTGGCTTGCACCCATTGTAGATGGACGAGAGCTTATCACACCCGATCATCACGTGGTGTCTCGGCACGACGAACTTTGGCAACGGTGCATACTCGGGAGAACACTACTTGATAATTTTAGTGAGAGATCATCTTATAATGCTACCGTCAATCAAAGCAAGATAAGATGCATAAAAGATAAACATCACATGCAATCAATATAAGTGATATGATATGGCCATCATCATCTTGTGCTTGTGATCTCCATCTCCAAGCACCGTCGTGATCACCATCGCCACCGGCGCGACACCTTGATCTCCATCGTAGCATCGTTGTCGTCTCGCCAACTATTGCTTCTACGACTATCGCTACTCCTTAGTGATAAAGTAAAGCAATTACATGGCGTTGCATTTCATACAATAAAGCGACAACCATATGGCTCCTGCCATTGCCGATAACTTGGTTACAAAACATGATCATCTCATACAATAAAATATAGCATCACGCCTTGACCATATCACATCACAACATGCCCTGCAAAAACAAGTTAGACGTCCTCTACTTTGTTGTTGCATGTTTTACGTGGCTGCTACGGGCTGAGCAAGAACCGTTCTTACCTACGCAACAAAACCACAACGATACTTCGTCAAATAGACTCGCTTTAACCTTCTCAAGGACCGGGCGTAGCCACACTCGGTTCAACTAAAGTGAGAGAGAGACACCGCCGGTCACCTTTAAGCAACGAGTGCTCGGAGCGGTGAAACCAGTCTCGCGTAAGCGTCGCGTAATGTCGGTCCGGCCGCTTCATCTCACAATACCGCTGAACCAAAGTATGACATGCTGGTAGGCAGTATGACTTGTATCGCCCACAACTCACTTGTGTTCTACTCGTGCATATGACATCAACGCATAAAACCTGGCTCGGATGCCACTGTTGGGGAACGAGTAATTTCAAAATTTTCCTACGATCACGCAAGACCATGGTGATGGCATAGCAACGAGAGGGAAGAGTGTCCGTCCACGCACTCGTGAGACCGAAAGCGAAGCGTTATAACAACGCTGTTGATGTAGTCGACGCCTTCACGATCCGACCGATCCAAGTACCGAACGTCGGCACCTCCGTGTTCAGCACACGCTCAGCTCGATGACGATCCCGGACTCGATCCAGCAAAGTGTCGGGATGAGTTTCACAAGACGACGACGGCGTGGTGACGATGTTGATGCTCCACCGACGCAGAGCTTCGCCTAAGCTCCGCGACGATATGACTTCTCCGCGCAGGCTTTCGCCTAAGCTCATGACGATATGACCGAAGTGGAATATGGTGGAAGGGGGCACCGCACACGGCTAAGGAAAGATCCGTAGATCAACTTGTGTGTCTTGGGGTGCCCCCTGCCCCCGTATATAAAGGAGACAAGGGGGAGGTGGCCGGCCCTATAGGAGGCGCACCAAGGAGGAGTCCTACTCCCACCGGGAGTAGGACTCCCCCCCCTTTCCTAGTTGGACTAGGTTTGGAGGAGGGGAGAAGGGGGAAGGGGCGCCGCCCCCCCTTCCTTGTCCTATTCGGACTAGAGGGGGGAGGGGGGCGCGCAGCCCACCTTGGGCTGCCCTTCCTCTTCTCCTATGGCCCATTAAGGCCCATTGACCTCCGGGGGTTCCGTAACCTCCGGCATCTCGAAAAAATCCGATTTCACCCGAACATTTCCGATGTCCAAATGTAGGCTTCCAATATATCAATCTTTATGTCTCGACCATTTCGAGACTCCTCGTCATGTCCGTGATCACATCCGGACTCGAACAACCTTCGTGCATCAATACTTATAAACTCATTATGAACTCACATCAAACGTTAGCGTGCGGACCCTACGGGTTCGAGAACTATGTAGACATGACCTAGAACCATTCTCGGTCAATAACCAATAGCGGAACCTGGATGCCCATATTGGTTCCTACATATTCTACTTAAGATCTTTATCGGTCAAACCGCATAACGACATACGTTGTTCCCTTTGTCATCGGTATGTTACTTACCCGAGATTTGATCGTCGGTATCCAATACCTAGTTCAATCTCGTTACGGTAAGTCTCTTTACTCGCTCCGTAATACATCATCTCACAACTAACTCATTAGTTGTAATGCTTGCAAGGCTTAAGTGATGTGCATTACCGAGAAGGCTCGAGATACCTCTCCGACAATCGGAGTGACAAAACCTAATCTCGAAATACGCCAACCCAACAAGTACCTTTGGTGACACCTGTAGTACTCCTTTATAATCACCCAGCTACGCCAGACGCTTGGTAGTACCCAAAGTATTCCTCCGGTAAACGGGAGTTGCATAATCTCATAGTTACAGGAACGTGTATGGGTCATGAAGAAAGCATTAACATACTAAACGATCAAGTGTTAAGCTAACGGAATGGGTCATGTCAATCAGATCATTCAACCAATGATGTGACCTTGTTAATCAAATAACAACTCCTTGTTCATGGTTAGGAAACATAACCATCTTTGATTAACAAGCTAGTCAAGTAGAGGCATACTAGTGACATACTGTTTGTCTATATATTCACACATGTATTATGTTTCCGTTAATACAAATTCTACCAGGATAATAAACATTTATCATGATATAAGGAAATAAATAATAACTTTATTATTGCCTCTAGGGCATATTTCCTTCAGTTAAGAAGATGTCACTAGATGAATTTTGCAAGGTTTGCAAAATACCTTTCGAGGGTAGCTTAGAGGAACCACATCGTAAAGATGTGGACGGGTTTATTGACACTATTACCATAGGGGAAACTAGGAAGGTTTCCGATGCAAGAATCACTAGCATACATTTTCCTGTTTTACGCTACTTTGCTATATTTGCTAGTTGTTGCTTAATTGGTCGCGGAAACTGTGGAAACCTTAGTGTTCCTGATATTATTATTTTGTTCCATGGTTTATTCTATGATAATACTGTTAGTATGGGCGGTATTATTGCCAAACGGTTAAGTCTGAACCGTACAAAGGGCCCCATCTTTGGAGGTGTCGATGCTTCACGCCTTGCTGCATATTATAACATACCTATCAGGCACTATGAAAAAGAAGAAACATTACTGCCCACTGCTTGTTTAGATTATAAGAGTATGGTAGCGCATGACTTTATTGTTAAGAATAGGGAAGGGGCGCTTAAATACAAATTGTTCTTTGGTAAACATCACCCTGAAACTATTACCTTGCCTGCTCCTTCCTTGTTTGATTTATCTGCAGGTCTGTATCTCGTTCTGCTGGCGGCCATTCATGCCTACCGGAACCCTACATCACCACAGAGCCAGAGCCGGAACCACAATTTGATCCTCCATGACAATCTAATTACCAGTGGGATCCGGAGATGATTGCCAACCAGTGGCAGTCAGAGTCTTCTTCATCTCAGTACGACCCCAACTACAACTATGGATATCCGCCAGGCCATCCGTGGCAATAAACCAACTTATGCCAAAAGTCTAAGCTTGGGGGAGTACGTATTTCTCACTGACATTACATTCATGTTCACACACTCATTGCTAGATGTCGGTGCTCATACTCTTTCTCTGTAATATCCATGCTAGTTTATTTTCTTTTTCTTGCTTTCTTCTTGTGTGTTTGATAAATCTTAAGAAAAAACAAAAAAAATTAGTAATAGCTTTTAGCTAGTTTACTTTTCTCGCTGTTGTAGTAATAATTAAAAAGAAAACCCAAAAAGATTTCCTGTTCTTCTTTTGCTTGTTGGGAGCTTTCCCGTGTAAATAGTTTTTATTTCTGTTCTTTTCTTTGGGGGTCGGTAGGAGAAGACCATAATTAAATTGTTGAAATGGCTCTTATATGCATTGTTGTTGATTTAACCAAGATCCCATATTGCCTTGTCTTCTCCTGTTTATTGAATGCTCGCAGATTCCAGCTTAGTCCAATGCACGTGCACTATTATTATTATTCACATCGTTCAGTCGTGCAAGTGAAAGGCAATAATGACGATATATGATGGACTGACTGAGATGAGAGAAGCTGGTATGAACTCGACCTCTCTTGTTTTTGTAAATATGATTAGTTCATCGTTCCTGATTCAGCCAGTTATGAATAAACATGTTTGCAATGACAATTAGAGATTATAGTTACTTGTGCCATGCTTAATTAGCTATGAGTTATAATGGTTTACCTTGCGTGCCAACATGCTATTAAAATGGTTGTTATGTGGTATAGTGGGGTGGTATCCTCCTTTGGATGATTCAAGTGACTTGACTTGGCACATGTTCACGCATGTAGTTGAAACAAAATCAACACAGCCTTCACGATATTTATGTTCATGGTGGATTATATCCTACTCATGCTTGCACTCAATGTTTATTAATTTTAATGCATGTTCATGACTGTTGTTGCTCTCTAGTTGGTCACTTCCCAGTCTTTTGCTGGCCTTCACTTGTACTAAGCGGGAATACTGCTTGTGCATCCAATCCCTTAGACCCCAAAGTTATGCCATATGAGTCCACTATATGTCGGTGTACAAAAAGAGGGGTGCACTTTTGTACCCCTATACCTGTGCACGGGCAGTGAGAGCCGCGCCCACGGCCACACCAAGCAGAGAAAGGGAGGTGAGCCAAGGTAAGACCAGAGCGCAAATTGGCCAAGGATGACACCAAGGCCAAAAACCACAAGAAGAAAAGGGACGAAGCAGGCTCCCCCGGCAAGATCCTTGCCTGGGACGACCTTAGCAGCCCCGGCAAGACCCTAGCCGTGGCGGCTCACCCCACACCAACAGAGCGAGTCACCCTTGAGCCCACAGTCTCTAGTGTCGTCTAATACGTTAAGACAAGGGCTCGGGAGACACCTCCTTGGTGGCATGCAGATCTTCGTCATCATAAACATTCAAGATCAGATAGGGACCAGAAGACGACGACCCTTGGCGGGATTCTAGCCAAGGAGATCCACAAGGCCCCCGGCAGGCGTCTTGCCGGAGACGACGGTGACGCCACGACAAGACCCTTGCCGGGGCCCAAGCAAGGCCCTTGCCGAGGGCGTCAGCAGGGCCACGGCTAGGCACGCGCCAACCAGAATCCCACCGACCGTCCCAAAACAGCTGCCAGCCCGACCAGCTGGGCATGCACCTGCGTGGCGACGATCGGCCTCTACTCCAACTCAGCATGCACCTGCGTGTTGGCATGCAAATCTTCATGAAGGCCCTACCACCGCACCACCTCAGCTGCCTGCCTGCCTACATGGCGCCACCCGCCCTGCTGGCTAGGGCGCGTGTCGAAACCAGGTGAGGCGGCAAGGAACGGGATACCTGTGCTATGCATTATATGCATCTTGTCCTGTAATACGAGAGATAACCTCGTAACACTGTTACCTTTCCACCTCCTGTGTGCCACTGTGGCGACCCATTTTCCTATAAAAGGAGGCCCGAGGCGACCAGGAGAAGGATTTAGCTTTTTGGAGCTCGTTACATCCCGTAGCTAGCTCAAGAACTCAGAATACATCCACCAAAGCAGGACTAGGGTTTTACGCATCCTCGCGTCTTAACCTGGATAAACAAACCGCGTGCTCTCTGTTAGATCCGCTCTTCTCTCAACCACGCGCCCCGCCAACCGTAGTAGGGATTCTTGTGATCCCATAGGTGTCGTTTCCACCGACAAATTTGGCGTGCCAGGTAGGGGGCGCAGTTGTGAGAATCGGCTTTAGCAGCTAGTTCAGTGTTTCTTCATCGCCATGGCTCTTAAAGAAGAAGGAGGGCCAGAAGATCGACGCCGGTGCGGCTACAAGCTGAAGCTAAGTCACACTGAACCCTGACTACTTCTTTCCTTTTGTATGAGGTTATTCCCCTCGGAGATGTTGTTCCTTTGTATGGAAAACCTGCACGCAAAAGGGGCTCTCCCGTGATCGGCAACGCCCTTGCCCTGTTTCGAGTCCGCTCAACAGCTCAAGCGGCTGCGTCAAGAGCGGCAGGGTAGCCTTCCGCGATTGGCAACGCTCTCGATTCAGACTCGAGTCAAGCTCGACAGTTCGAGCGGCCGCATTAAGGACGGTAAGGTGGTTCGCCCGGCAGCACGCATACCCGGCAGGCCAATTGGGATCCGTCCCCAAGACGCCGTCCTAGGCTTACGCACCGGGGAGCCTGCCCAGTTAACGTAGGGTGCACATACAAAGGAAAATTGAACAGGGAAAATGACGTGCACGAAAATTAAAAGTACTGCAGGGTTATATTACATCAAGTCATTGCTGCGGTTCTAAGTAAAGATAAAAAATGTCTTGGTCATGAACCTACAGCGGCGAAGATAAACGGGGCGCCTAGTCCCGGCGCTGGCCCTCTACCCTCTGGATTTTGTCGATACCGCTGATGATGGGCTTGATATGCTCCTTGAGCGCCGTGAGGTTAGTACCGTCCGGCAAGCTATCCATCGCGGCTTCAAAGTTGAGGTCGGGGTTCCAGTACGCCATCTTGGTGAAGACCTTGGTCATGGCCCCCGGCAAAGTCGCTGGGCCTCCTCGGCCAGCGTGGTCGCCCTGCTGGAGTGAAGATAAGCCAGATCTCCGAGGACGCCCTCGAAGATCTGGGTCAGCTTGGCGTTGACGGTCCCGCTGCGCTCGGGGGCATACCCCACGTTTGGCATCCTCATGGTGGCCAGCTGCATGGTGACCCTGCAGGCGATGTCCTCAAGATGGCTGATCCAACGGTTCTCACCCTCCACATAATCATGGTCGGAGGCGGTCTCGTCCGCCCGCAGCTGTTTCTCCTTCTCCAGCTCCTTGGTCAGGATCTCCTCCCGGGCCTTGCTCTCCAACAGCATCTTCTCGAGATTCTCCAGCTTTAGCTTGAGATCCTTGACGGAGTCGTTGGCCTCGAAGAGCTCCCCAGCCTTATTGATGACCGCTTCCTGTGCCTCCATCAAGGCGCTGTTGAGCGTGTTCTTCTCCTGGGACAGCTTCAGGACCTGCTCCTTCAGCTCGTCCCGCCCCACTTCCAGCTCCTTCACCTTGCCGGCGTGAGCCAAAGCCTGGGCATCGAGCGCCTCTTTGTGCCTTTGCTTCAGCTCTTGGGTTCGCCGTGCGACAAGGGTCTCGAGCTCCTCATCCTTGCTGCGAAGCGTTGCGGCAAGCTTCTCCTCGCGAACGGCAAGGTCCTCCTCCTGGGAATCCAACACGGCCTGGTGCTGGGTCCGGGCGGCCTCGGCTGTAGCGGCCGAGTTCGCCGCCGCCTCCTGGGCCTTCTCGATGTCGGCCAGTTTCATGGTGAGCTCCACGTTGCGTTTGGCCAGCTCCTCCTGGAAGGCCTTCTGCTCCTCGCAAGTTTGGCGAAACCAAGTCTGCGTCTCAGCGACGCGCGCTTTGAAGTCCACCTCCGCCTTGTCCACCGTCGCCATCCTGGACTTCGCCTTGTCCAGGCGGGCACGGTGGAGTGCCTGGAGCTTCCAGAAGTTGGCCCCCATGGCGCGGAGAAGCCGCTCTTCCTGAGAGTCGTCGCCACCGGCGCTCGGTTCGTCAACCACTTCAAGCCCGGTGGCAGCGAGCACCTCCCATCAAAAACCTCCCCTTCGACAGGCGCCCGGGAGGTTGACACCCCTGGAAGATGGACGAAAAGGTCATCGCCCACCTTCAAATACTTGCCGGAGCCAGAGGTTGCGGAAGAGGAAGGCTGGTCATCGACCGCCTCCTCCTCGGCGGTGGCCTTGCCGGCTCCCAGCAGGCCCCCCTGGCCTCTGGCAAGGCCTCGCCACCGCCCGGCAGGCCCCTTGGCGGCGTCCTCAGCAGCATCCTTGGCGGCCTCCTCGGCGGCAATCTTGTCGGCGTCCTTGGCGGCCTCCTCGGCGGCAATCTTGTCAGCCTGCGCCGCGGCCTCCTCGGCGATATTCCCGATGACGGTGTCCACGTCCTCCATGTCCACCGAGGGAGGATCTGGGCAACAAACAAGGAGATGAAAAGAAAGAAGGGGGCAAGAGAAGAACAAAGGCAAAAGACGGGCAACTCACCAGTGCCTGGCTGGGAAGCAGAAGTCCCCTCCCCGCCAACATTTGGCGCCAAGGCAAAGTCACCAGCGCCCAAGTTCCCCTCTTCCTCCTCCATGTGCGTAGGCTCGGTGCTTGGCACCCTTGTCGAGGACGCCCCTCGCGGAGGCGTTATCGATGGAGACGGTGTGTTGGGAGTAGCCCTCTGCGGCTCCTCCTACTGCCCCTCACCTCCTACAAACCCGACGAGGTCAGCACCAGAACATCGTACCCCTGGCACATGTCGGCAAGAGGAGAGTGGTGAACTTACGCTGAGTGCTGTGCCGGGGGCTGCTGTCAGGGCTGCTCAACACCACGAGTGGCGCCCTCGAAGCACCAGCCGGGGGCTGGCCGCCGCCGAGGCCTTGGCCCTCTTCGCCCTCTGGGCCAACGTCTCCGCGTCTCTACAAAAGAAAAGATGGATCCAGATAAGTGGCATTATTCAGGGGAACGGAGATAGCAGTAAGAAACAGAATACTTACTCATCGTCCACCTCCTCCTCTTCCACTGCTTTCCTCTTCCTCCTCGGGATGAGGGACCCAAAATCAAAGGTGACCCCCGCGTCGGCATCCGAGTCGACATCTGCCAGAGGGAGTGAGGAAGGCGGGGTCTGTACACGCCTGGATGAGGAAGGGGCAGCTGTCTTCTTCTTCTCCGCGGCCTTCGTCAGCCTCTTCGCTGTCGCGGCCCTTGTGTGGCGCCTGACCACCTAAGGTCAGGCTGAGGTCACGCAGCCTGCTGGCCGGACTGCTCGCCGGAGCCAGCCCGCCGCAGGACTCGCCCTCTTCCCGTGGCTGGCGTCAGGCCCGCAGCCTCGGCCTCCTCCTCCGACGACTCGTCGGACGCATCTTCAACTAGAGGGGCCCCAGTGTCGACGTTGCTAGCCCCCCCGGCAGCTTCCGCCCATTGGGCAAGCTCCCTCTCCTCCGCCTCCATCGCGACCCTGTCCTCCACGCCACCAGCGCTGCCGGCCTCCTCGGCAAGCTGCGTCTCCCTCGCCCTGGTGGCGATGTAGTCCAGCTCCGCCTGGGAAGTTGTGACGCCCCGATTCAATCGTACACTAATCATGCACGCAAACGTGTACGATCAAGATCAGGGACTCACGGGAAGATATCACAACACAACTCTAAAACATAAATAAGTCATACAAGCATCATAATACAAGTCAGGGGCCTCGTCGAACACAAGTGCTCGATCATAGATGAGTCAGCGGAAGCAACAATATCTGAGTACAGACATAAGTTAAACAAGTTTGCCTTAAGAAGGCTAGCACAAACTGGGATACAGATCGAAGAGGCGCAGCCTCCCCGCCTGGATCCTCCTAAACTACTCCTGGTCGCCGTCCATGGGCTGCACGTAGTAGTAGGCACCTCCGGTAGTAGGAGTCCTCGCCAACGTGGCGCCTAGCCCTGGCTCCGCATCTGGTTGCGACAACCAAGTAGAAGGGAAAGGGGAAAAGAGGGAGAAAAGCAACCGTGAATACTCATCCAAAGTACTCACAAGCAAGGAGCTACACTACATATGCATGGGTATATGTGTAAAGGCCATATCGGTGGACTAAACTGCAGAATGCCAGAATAAGAGGGGATAACTAATCCTATCAAGACTACGCTCGCAGCCTCCGCCTTGCAAAGATGTAGAAGAGAGTAGATCAAGTCCTCCAAGTAGCATCAGATAGCATACTCCTACCCGCCGATCCTCTCCTCGTAGCCCTGTTAGAGAGCCACCACCGAGTTGTATCCGCCCTTGGAAGGGTGTGTTTTATTAAGTATCCGATTCTAGTTGTCATAAGGTCAAGGTACAACTCCAAGTTGTCCTGTTATCAAGATCACGGCTATTCAATAGATTAACTTCACTGCAGGGTGCACCACATAACCCAACACGCTTGATCCCATTTTGCCGACACACTTTCCTGGGTCATGCCCGCCTCGAAGATCAACACGCCGCAGCCCCACCTAGGCCAACAGAGAGGTCAAGACGCCGGTCTAAACCTAAGCGCATTGTGGGTCCGGGCCCATCTCCTTAGCACACCAAGCATGTTGTGTACGCGTCGGAAGCAGACCTAGCTTAGCAGTGCTGCCCACCAATCCGGTGCGCCGCCGGGCCGATCGACGCCACGAAGGCTTCGGCCGATACCACGACGCCGAAAGTGCCCATAACTGCTTCCGCGTAGCTGGTTAGTGCGATAGACCAAATGGCCAGACTCAGATCAAATACCAAGATCTCGTTAAGCGTGTTAGGTATCCGCGAACGCCGACCAGGGCCAGGCCCACCTCTCTCCTAGGTGGTCTCAACCTGCCCTGTCGCTCCGCCACAAAGTAACAGTCGGGGGCCGTCGGGAACCCAGGCCCACCTCTACCGGGATGGAGCCACTTGCCCCTTTAGCCCCCATCTCCGAACAGTATCATAAGTAATGTAACAGTATAAAGTATATAGTGTATGCCCGTGATCACCTCCCGAGTGATCACAGCCCAGTAGTATAGCATGGCAGACGGACAAGAGTGTAGGGCCACTGATGGAACACTAGCATCCTATACTAAGCAGTAGGATAGCAGGTAAGGGTAACAACTGTAGCAACAATGACAGGCTATGCATCAGAATAGGATTAACCGAAAGCAATAGCATGCTACACTACTCTAATGCAAGTAGTATAGAGAAGGAGTAGGCGATATCTGGTGATCAAGGGGGGGGAGGGCTTGCCTGATTTCTCTGTCAATAAGGAGGGGTCATCAACACCGTAGTCGTACTGGGTAGCAGCAGCGTCAGTCTCGGTGTCTAGCGAGAGAAGAGGGGGAAGAAACAATAAATACAATGCGAACAAATGCATGACGATGCATGACATGACAAAGCGAGATGCTAGGGGTGCCCAATCGCGGTAGTAGGTAATACCGGCTGTCGTGGTTTTGTCACGGCAGATGTCCTCATGAAAGAACTTAGTCGTGGAGCCATCGCTAGGGGTTAGCTTGAAGGGGTTAAAGCGGACACAAGGACGCAAGAGAGTGTATACTAGTTCGGCCCCTTCGATGAAGGTAAAAGCCTAAGTCTAGTTGTGATGGGATTGATGGGGTTTCGATGACTAGGGAGCAAACAAGCTTCGCCTAAGTCTCGATTTGTTGTCTGTTCTCCCTAAACTGCCGCCAGGTTGTCCCCTTATTTACATGGGTGGCGCCCGTCGGTTCGCAGAGTCCCGATACCGGTTTATAGATGTATCCGGCTCGGTCTCTACTATTCCTAACTTACAATACAAGTTACATACTAACACCGGTTCACAGCTATAGGCCTTGAACCGGCTATGGGCCTTAAGCCCTCATCTGCCTACTTGGGCTTTAACATATTCAACTACTGATGAAGTTAACCCGGCCTGTCCTGGTCGGTTTACGCCCAGTGGTTACATCCCCAACATTAGGCCCCAAATTGATTTGAACAGGTTCTTGTCAATCCTTAGCAAAAAACTTCATCTTCAGCATCTTTGTATAATCTGGTGAACCGTCGTGATGTCATCTTCTCTGATCGTCGTAAACCGAAATGACGTCACCTGCCATAAAAGATATCCACAATATCTTTTTGTTTAATAGATCTGCGACAATCGAGGCGACAGGTCCACTTCCAAACTCACGGCCCCTCGATTTTCGCGCCTAACACATGTCCTTTGCCTTATAAATAGGCCCGAAGGGTCATTTCCTTTTCCCCTTCGTGCCCCTCTACTTCGTCTTCCTTGCACCGCCCTGCTTCAGAGCTCCGCCGCCGCTGTCGACTTCGACACCGACCTTGGCCGCTGCATCGACCTGAGTATACCAGAGCATCGCGGCGACCTTCCGTTTCTTCTTTAGCTCCGGTAAGCCTTCTTCCTTTCCCCCCATAGATATGTTCTAGGGTTCCTGTGTTCTTCAGCGTTCGTCGCTCGCTTCCTGTTCATACGACAGTCTTCAAACAAATCTGCAGCGGTAGCTTTTACCATCCGTTTTTCCTCACGCATCTCAGGGCCATAGATCTCTCTGTATCTTTGCTCGTGGATTCAGCATCTGCTCCCTTCGGGATCTTGAATATTTATTTCTTTTTCTGAACATACTCCAGATCCAAAACTGTTAAGTAAAACTGTGAAACCTGTTTTCACCGCAGTCTTGATTCTTCAATGTTTTTCGACCGGGCGGTTTAGCTTTGTAGAAAAATTGATAAATCGGCATATACCATTAGTCCCCTTACTGAACCGCCAGGATACCTAGCTAAGTATTGCCGCTTTGCAGAACTCCGGTTTACAGATAACTTCTTCCGGTTTAACAATGAATGCATCATTGTGTATCCTTTCAACATATTCTTGAACTGGTATTAATGTTTTGCAGATTACACCATGGCCAAGCAAGTGTATGAGTGCAATTGGGTCCCTTCTCGAGTGACCGAGACTCAGCTGGAGAACTTAGTCAAGATCGGCACTTTGGGCAAAAAAGATGTCATTCACTGGAGGGGTCCCTGGCCCGGAATGTCTTCCAGAACCCAAAGATGGAGAGGTTGTTGTTTTTGCTGACCATCTAGCCCGGGGCTTCAGTCCACCCGGTTCAAAGTTTTATCGGGATGTCTTGGCCAACTTCCAACTTGTCCACAAGATATCGGCCCCAACTCCGTAACCAACATCTGTCACTTCCAAGTGCTCTATGAGGTGTTATTTCAAGAGGAGCCCACAGTTGAATTATTCAGAGATTGTTTCCATCTAAACCGCCGCACCGAATTTACGGACGGCCCCAACAGTGAGCTAGGCGGCATGGCGATTCAAAAGAGGAAAGAAGTCACTTATCCTCACGCCAAACTGCACAGCCATCCCAAAGAATGGAATGCAACATGGTTTTACTGCAAAGATACTTCGCCTGATGGAGAGAATCCCTTGCCGGGTTACCGTCCGGAAGGGCTAAGCAACACACATCCCTTCCCTCAAAGACTGACTGCTAGGGAGAGAAGCAAATATGCTCCTCAATTATCCAAGCTCCGGGCCTTCATGGCTAATGGATTGACCGGAGTTGACCTTGCCCGCTGCTGGATATCTTGGAACATACTACCCTTAAGCCGGCGCTCCGGTTTGATGTGCGAATACACAGAAGATGTAAAAGACCCTTTACGGCATATTGAAATCCAGCTGTCAGACGACGAAGTTACTGAGGCTGTTAGAAAGATGTTGAATGAACCGGAGACTCCTTGCGCTCAAACCGGCCTGCTTCCTTTTTCTGCCAAAAACAAACCGCCAGCCGTAAGTCTCATATCTTATGCCTTCATGAAATCTGACTACGCTTTAAATACCCTTTGTTGACTGTAACATTTTTCCAACAGGGTGATGGTCCATTTTTGAGCAAGAAGCCTCCTGAAGAGAAACCGGAGAAAACAATCCGGCCCAAGACCAGAGTTGTGAAGAAACCGGCCCATAGAAAGAGAACCACTGCCTCCTCCGATCCACCAGCTAACGATGATGTGGGTAATCCGGACCTTGAGGTAGAGCTTGACTCACTTGGTTTACTTTTCACACGCCTTATTGATAATGATTATTCCTGTGATGACGCCGAGGTCACCACGCTTGATGTTGTAGAGGTAATCGCCTTTCTTCCGATTCAAACCCTTTACCTTCACTAAAAATCCGTCGGCAAACCGAAAGTTAAATTTTCTCATCCTCTTGCTTACTTGGACCGAAACTTTCTTATGAAGACACAACAGCATGAAGCTCGCCGCACAACCCGGCACAGCGGCCAGGTAGTTACATCCGCCGGTTTACCAAACAGTCCGGTTCGGAAACGCCGTTCAGAGGTCTCTAACTGTTTCGTCAATGCTTATCCTAAAGCGGGTTGTATTCGTCAACCTCTTAATCGCTCTGACTCCGATTATCAGGGCACTTCTCATTCTTCTTCCGGTGAGTCTTCAGCCACCCAGCTTCCACCGCTCAAGATTGTGCCTGGGTGAGCCGTATTACTAATAATGCTGCTTGATATATTTCTTTCAATATTCACTGGATTCGTCCGTCTTTTTCCTTTCAGGACCAAGCCTAGGCCCAGCAAAAAAGCTCGCCTGGACAAAGCGGCAGAAGAAGATGAGGCTCCTGAACCTCCAAAAACAACAGATCCCGAAGAACCTATCCATGACGATGTGCTGAACGACCCACCACCGCAACACCATGATGTTGCTGCTGAAGAGGCGCATGTTGATACCTCAGGCCCTGTTGATCAGCCCACGAGCCCTGTTCAAACTGACAAGACAGCAAGCCCCTCCAAACACACTGACAATCCGGTGACTCCAGTGCGAACCGGCGAAGCCAAGGATGATGATGTCGTTATTACTGGCTTTGGTCATTCTGAGCTAGGCAATCCTGTCGCTTTGTCCAAGCACACCGCGAAAGATGAATTTGCAGCTTTTGGTAAAGGCAAATGGAACACTGATTTAGCCACTTTTGCCACTCTGGACCCCCAAGAACTTTATTCCGGCTACCTGAATCGGCTATATACCAGCCGTGATTGCGAAGCCGGTTTGATAAAAATGATGAAGGATAAATATGAGGTAAATTCCATATGACTCTCCTTATGTATTTCAATCTTGTCAACTCCAATAGCCCCCAAGTGACGGTTTTAAGATAGTAACTTAAACCGGGACTTTCCAACTTGAACCTTTTTAGTATAGCTTTGCTTTGAGACTGTAGCCTCCAAGGGCCGGTTTAACTTAAGTAAGCTAAATCGGGACTTTGTACAGTAAGAATCCCATTGTCACTAGAGGATAGAGCAAATACGCATTAGCCCCCAAGTGCCAAGTAGAATACTTGTATTGAGCTTGGGACTTATATGGAATTGGTAGGATAAAAAGCAAATATGCATTAGCCCCCAAGTATCAAGGGCATAACTTGTTATGTGGTTGGTACTTGGATTCTGCATCATAATCTTTAATCAAATGATGATCTTTATGCAGGGTGATCTGAGCAAGAAAGAAAGCCAAATTGCTGATCTTCAAGAAAACCTGAAATCCCAGCAAGCTGAAACCTCGAAAGCAAAAGATGAATTAACCAGCGCTTTAAGCGTCATGGAAAAGCTTAAGGAGGATTTCAACAAGGAGCGGGCGGATTGGGCCACTGAAAAGGCCGCTTTACTTCAAAGGGCAGAGAAAGCTGAGGCTGCACTCAAACCAGTGGTAGATGAGTTGACCAGCGTAAAGCGGCAAGTGCATGCCATGACCGCTGCCGTCTTTGGTAAGTATTTTTTATTTCGAAAGTAACGATGTCTTCTCATATTGTAGCCGATTAACCAACCCTTTGAATGATACAGGGACACGTATTGGCCACTTGGGATCAGATGTGCGGAAGAAACTGAAGGCCGCCTATACATTGATAGAACAACTATATACAGGTGCGCAACGGATCATCAGCACTGCTTCTCACAACAACCCGGCACCGACCTTGATTCAGGACACCATTAAAAGGTTGTCAATGCTTCCTTCCGGGATTGAAGAATTGAAGAAATCTGCTGCTAGAACCGGTGCTATAAACGCCTTAATCCGGGAAAAAGCATGGGTTCCAGATTTTGATCCTGTTGAAGCGGCCCAAGGCTTCCCAAGTGTGAAGGAGGACGGGACAGAATTTATCGAAGAGGATCTCCGGGCTATAAACCGGGAAGTGCGCCCTCTGGCTTGTCAATTGGCTGAAGAGGCAAATTTGTCTCACTATCAAGCTCAATATGATAGTCAAAACAAACGAGTGGCTGCACCAGTTCCTGAAGCGGAGAACCTTATCCCTCCAATCCGTAAGCATACTTATGCTCCTGACATTGAACCGTCATTGCTGATCAACGATGAAGCTGTATTTCAAGCATTAATGGGAATCGACTGGACAACTGTTGATTTCCAGCCGCTGGGTAGGGGAGCAGAAGCTGAAGCGGCACAGGATGACCCGCAACAATCAGGGCAAGCTGGCGACCAAGCCTGAACCGAAAGCCGGTTTACATTATTGTTCCATTATGTTATGCAGAGAAACAATTATCTTATCTGGGCATCGTGTTGCCTTGTAATAGGCTAGCTGCCACACTTAATGTTGATATGCCTTCGTGCATACTTATTGCAACTTATGCTTCCGTTGAATCATCCATGTTAAACTGTTATCTGCAGCAAAAAGCTTAAAACGTCATTGTGCTTGTACCACCAGGCGGGTTATAATATTGATGTATGTGCAATCAAAGATAACATTTTAAACATATGATCAAATATCAAAAGATATGATACCTGCCATCGTAGGCCATGAAGTTGGTGGTGCCAATCTTAAAGCGGAATTTCTAAGAGACCCACTCTGCGAGGAGAGAACAACTCCTGTGAATATAAGATCGGTTTACCAAATAAACCGTGCCGGTTTACAAAGAACACCGGTGTTACTCCAGAATAGGATGTTAACATAAAATCAAACCGGGCAAAGCGTCTCCGGATCAAGAATAGACCGTGGTTCATCAATTGTCACGAACTGCTTAACAATCGTTGGTTTAAAAACACAACAAGAAAAATATGCAAACAAGAGAAATATATCTCAAGCAAAGACAAATAGAATCATTTGCAAAAAGAGGCTATCTGAGCCGATCAAGTGGCATTACCATGGTCGGACACGACCAAGCCTCGACAGCGTAGCTATGGTTGAAGTCAGCCAAGGTCCCCAAATGATGCAAAGGCATTACACCGATCAAGAGGTGTAGCGATGGTTCGGGTTCACCAAAGCCCCAAGTTATTCTCGTGGCCTTAGGCCGATCAAGAGGCGTGATCGTTCGGACATGACCAAGTCCCTAAGTGATCTTGTGGCTTTCTTTCGTCAAGAGGTGTTGCATTGGTTCGGATACGACCAAGCCCCTAGTGACATGATACAAAGCTTGTTTGAAAAAGCTAACTCAAGGGGTAAACCGAGGTCGCTTTAAGATAAAAACTCCGTAACCACACATGATGTAAAATAACAGAGACCCCGCTTAGCTAAGGCTCCGGTTTATTGTATTGATCATAATATATACATTGTCATAATATGTACATAAGTAGAGCCTATGGCTCAAGTATAGTAAGGCCGAAGATGAGCTATATTCCACGGCCTATTGGTCTCCTCCTCTAACGTCCGTGAGTCCTTATGCTCTCGAATATCGATCAGATAGTATGACCCGTTGTGCAGATTCTTGCTGACCACGAAAGGTCCCTCCCAAGGTGGGGATAGCTTGTGCATATCAGTCTGGTCTTGGATGAGTCAAAGCACCAAATCTCCTTCTTGAAAGGTTCTGGTTCTAACTCGGCGACTGTGATAGCGACGAAGATCCTGTTGGTAAATCGCCGAACGGGCAGCTGCGATGTCACGCTCCTCATCCAACAGGTCCAAAGCGTCTTGCCATGCTTCCTCGTTGTCCGCTTCAACATAGGCCGCTACACGAGGTGAATCATGACGGATATCATCGGGAGACCCTCCGCCAAGAGACCATGAAGAACGTGTGTATCCTGTCGACCTGTTGGGCGAAAAGTTGATGCTCCATAACACGATGGTAACTCCTCAACCCAACATCCCGGCGCTCGCTTGTAAAGGAACCATAAGCCGGGCTTGATGCCTCGTAAAGATCTCTTTGTTAGCCCTCTCTCGCTGGCCATTGACTGTGGGTGAGCTATTGATGACACGCTGTCGGATCTGCTCTCGCCACAAAACTCCTTCATAGCACCCTTGGACAAGTTGGTACCTTTATCAAGAATGATACCGTGGAAAGCCAAACCGAAAAATCACCTTTTAATGAATTGAACCGCCGTGGCTGCATCACACTTGCTAACGGGCTCCGCTTCAACCCACCTCAGAACTTGTCCACCGCCACCAAAAGGTGGGTCTTTGTCCTTGGACCTTTTGAAAGGTCCGACCATATCCAGCCCCCAAGTCGCAAACGCCAAGTAATTGGAATCATCCTCAATTCTTGAGCCGCACATGAGCGCCTTTGAGAATTTCTCGACAGCCATCACATCATCTAACCAGGTCCTCCGCATCAAGATGAGCAACAACCAATAGAAACCGTGATTTAAACGCCTTAGCCACAAGAGACTTTGAACCAAGGTAGACCACAATCCCCTTCGTGGATTTCACGCAAAATTTCACAACCTTCCTCAGGAGACACACAGTGTTGAAACGCTCCTGGCACACTGCAATGATGCAACTCGCCATTGATAATGGTCATGGACTTGGATCGCCGGACTATCTGCCTGGCCAGAGTATCATCCTCTGGTAACTCGCCCCGTTCATGTACGCAAGATAAGGAATCGTCCAATCCGGAATGACATGCAGGGCCGCCATCAACTGAGCCTCCGGATCAGGAATAGCTAAATCCTCTTCACCAGGGAGCTTGACGGACGGGTTATGCAGAACATCTAAGAAGACGTTAGGCGGGACCGGTTTACGCTGAGAGCCTAGCCGGCTTAAAGCGTCCGCCGCTTCATTCTTCCGTCTGTCCACATGATCCACCTAATAACCCTTAAAGTGACCTGCGAAAATATCCACCTCGCGACGATAGGCTGCCATGAGAGGATCCTTGGAATCCCAAGTGCCAGATACTTGTTGAGCCACCAGGTCCGAGTCACCGAAGCATTTAACTCGGCTGAGATTCATCTCCTTAGTCATCCGGAGACCATGAAGTAAAGCTTCATACTCAGCTGCATTGTTAGTACAAGGAACATTGCGGAGAACGTAATGTAACTTATCACCTCGTGGGGAAGTTAATACGACTCCAAATTTCGAGCCTCCAATTGCCTAGACCCATCAAAATGGATAGTCCAATAAGTGTGATCCGGTTTCTCTTCAGGTGCTTGTAGTTCCGTCCAATCATTGATGAAATCTACAAGTGCCTGAGATTTGACCGCCGTCCGAGGCACGTATATCAATCTGTGCGGCCCAAGCTCTATAGCCCACTTGGCAATCCGGCCAGTCGCCTCCCTGTTCTGAATCATATCTCCCAAAGGAGCAGAGCTGACTACTGTGATGGGATGTCCCTGGAAGTATTGTTTAAGCTTCCGGCTTGCCATGAGAACTCCATACACCAGCTTCTGCCAATGCTGGTACCTTCGCTTGGACTCAATAAGCACCTCGCTGATATAGTAAACCGAACGCTGAACCGGATATTCCATGCATGCCTCTTTGCGCTCCACCACAATAGCCACGCTGATTGCGTGAGCATTAGCTGCTACATATAGTAGTAATGGTTCCTTGTCAATCGGAGCTGCAAGAACAGGCGGATTGGCCAACTGCCGCTTTAAATCCTCAAATGCTTTATCAAGAGTCAACTCCGCATTTAACCGATCCGCTTCTTCAAAGATTCGGTACAAAGAGATCGCCTTCTCACCAAGGCGGCTGATAAACCGGCTCAGCGCTGCAATCCGGCCCGCCAAGCGCTGAACGTCGTTGATACACTTCGGTTTAGCCAGGGAGGTAATAGCTGTAATCTTTTCCGGATTAGCTTCAATTCCCCTGTTGGACACAAGAAAACCCAATAACTTGCCTGTCGGTACACCAAAAACACACTTGGCCGGGTTGAGCATCATCTTGTAAGTCCGTAGGTTATCAATGGTTTTCTTCAAATCGTCAACCAGAGTCTCCATCTCCCTTGATTTAACCACAATATCATCCACATAGGCATGCACATTACGGCCGATCTGCTTATGAAGGCAATTCAGCACACACCGCTGATAAGTTGCCTGGCGCTTTGAGCCCAAAGGGCATAGATACATAGCGTAGGCTCCAAAGGGAGTTATGAACGCCGCTTCTCCTAGTCCTTAACTGCCATCTTGATCTGATGATAACCAGAATATGCATCCGTAAAACTCAAACGCCAACCCGCGTAGCATCAATAATCTGGTCAATGCGGGGGAGGGAAAAAGGATCTGCTGGACAAGCTTTGTTAAGGTCTGTGTAGTCCACACACATGCGCCAGGTGCCGTTTTTCTTAAGAACCAGCACCGGATTAGCCAGCCATTCTAGATGAAAAACTTCAACAATAAAGCCAGCCGCTAAGAGCCTGGCCACCTCCTCTCCAATAGCTTTGCGCCTTTCTTCGTTAAACCGGCAGAGAAACTGCTTCACCGGTTTGTACTTAGGATCAACGTTAAGTGTGTGCTCAGCGAGTTCCCTCGGTACACCTGGCATGTCAGAAGGCTTCCATGTAAAAATGTCCCGATTCTCACGGATGAACTCGGCGAGCGCCTTTCTATTTCGGGTCCCAGTGGCAATCGATAGTGAATCGCTTGGACGAATCGCCAGCACGGTCAATAAGCTTAGTTTCAGCCACCGATTTGAACTTTAAACCGGATCATGCTCAGTAGTTGGCTTCTTCAACGTGTCATGTCCGCCGGATCAACATTGTCCTTGTAGTATTTCAGCTCTTCCGTAGGCATGCATCGACTCGATAGGCCGTGACGCTTTCCTCGCTTCCGGCAATCTTGCGGCTTCCATGAACCGTTATTGTTCCCTTGTGACCCGACATCTTGAGCTGTAAATAGATATAACAAGGCCATGCCATGAATTTGGCATAAGCCGTCACCAAATAGGGCGGATACGGCCCGGATCTTCACCACCTCAAAAGCCGTTGTCTCCGACCGGAATCATGTTCGCTCAAAGGCTACTTCCAGAGCTATCTTGCCAACAAGATATGCTGACTTGCCAGGTACCACACCATGGAACACCGTATTAGACGGTTTAAGATTTTTATCTGTTAGCCCCATACGGCGGAAGGTCTCATAGTATAGGATGTTAATACAGCTCCCTCCATCCATGAGCACCTTGGTGAATTTATAACCTCCCACCTGCGGGGCCACCACCAATGCTAGCTGACCCGGATTGTCAACCCGGGGAGGGTGATCCTCTCTGCTCCATATGATTGGCTGTTCCGACCAGCGTAAATAACGCGGCACGGCCGGTTCAACAGAATTCACCGCTAGCTTGTGAAGTTTTCGGTCTCGCTTATCCAAGCTAGTAGTGAAGACATGATATTGCCCGATATTCAACTGCTTTGGATGGCTCTGATAACCCGACTGCTGTTGCTGCTGGTTGTAACCACCTTGGTTATTTTGATTATTCTGATTGTTGTGTCCACCCTGATTACCATTGAAGCCTGAACCGGAAGCCCCTCCATCGTGACCCGGCCCATGGAAACCGGATCCTGAGCCACCACCTAATCCATGATCATATCGGGAAGCATTAGAATTCTTGAACTCCTGCATAATGTAACAATCCTTCCAAAGGTGATTGGCTGGCATCTCCTTCGTCCCGTGCTTTGGACAGGGCTGGTTTAACAGATAGGTTAGGCGGTCCGGGTTAGGATTTGGAGCTCCACCGCGGTTCGCTGCTTTACCCTTGTGTCGCTGGCCCTTGTCCTGTGCACTAGTATTAGCCACAAAGTCCATGCTGCCATCCGCTTTACGCTTGCCTCCGTTCCCATGTGCTGCTGTGTTGTGTTGCTGCCCCTTGGAGTTGCTGTTCTTTTTTCCCTTCCCTGCCTTGTCATCCTCAGACTTGGGATCCTTGGTACTATCAGAATCAACATACTTCACTAAAGCACCCATGAGGGTTCCCATATCATTACAATGGCGCTTCATTCGTCCCAATTTCAACTTCAGAGGCTTAAACCGGCAGTTGCCCTCCAGGGTTATAACCGCAGAATCAGCGTTGATACGATCCGATGAGTGCAAAGTTTCCGAGACACGGCGCACCCAATGGGTCGTTAACTCTCCTTCCTCCTCGACACACAGCCGCCAAGTCCACTATCGACATGGGCTGCTTACAGGTATCCTTGAAATTCGACAAACCGGCTCAGAATCGGGCCCATGAGCTTATAGAATTGGCGGTAAGCTTTTTAACCAAGTACGGCTGTCCTTCAAGCATCATGGTGAAGTACTTTGCACACGCGGCCTCATCCACATCCAGCATCTCCATGGCCATCTCATAACTCTCTACCCATGCTTCTGGAGACAAATCGGCAGTGTAATTTGGCACCTTGCGCGGACCCTTGAAGTCCTTGGGTAAGCACACATTGCGTAAAGCAGGGATTAAACAGGGCACCACCAAAGAACTAGAAGTGACCCCTGGCTCGACTGAGGTGGTGGGACGAAACGGCGTAAGCTGACGTGCCTCGTTTTGTGCTGCTAACTCGGCCTCCCTGCGTGCCCGGGCCCGGTCCACCACTTCCTGAGCATCACGAATACCGCCCGCCGGTTTATTGCCACGGGGCGCTTCACGGTTCCATGCATTGCTTGACACAGCCGGTTCATCCATACGCCTGCTGTAGCTCCGACTCGGATGAGGGGTGGAATGAATTCGGTCACGGCTGTATGAATACGCTTCCTGTAGGATCAAAGCGGTCCGAAGGAGCTCCTTAACACGACGCGTCTCCACCGCCTGCGGAGAATCACCTTCGATCGGGATGGCCTCTAGTCGTGAAGTGGCAGCGAGAAGATTGTCCATGGGATTGGAATAATGACCCGGAGGTGTCTGGACCGGCACAATATCGTTCTGTCAAGGCGGTTCCATTAGGCGAGGTTGAACCGGCGTGCCTGGCCTAGACGCCTCTGCCCGGTTTACCACCGGCGGGTTACTGGTTCCTGCTCCTGGGGTGTGAAAGAGATTTCTGGCGTCGAAAACCGAAGGCAAGCGGGACCGGTGCTTCCGCTTCAAGACCTCATGCGACGCGTTCTGATCCAGCATAAGCTTATAGGCCTGGACATCCAAAGCGGCCCGCTCTGCGGCCATCCTGTCGTTCTCGGCTGCCGGGTCGGCCTTGGCCTGAGTGATCTGCTCCCTCACCTTTGCAACCTCCGCGTTGTGGGTGTCCTGATCCGCCGGGTTAGCCTCCGCCATGAGCACAGCCAGCGCATCAAACAGATCAGGTAAAACTTGAGCCGGTGGGCGCACAGGACCTCCTGCCCCGGCCGCCGTCGCCGCTGTTGATCCGGAGAACATTTCCGCTGTGGTTGAAGAGTGGACCGCCGCCTGTGAGTAAACCAGGCCATGAATATTCCAACCCGGTTGGGCAGATCAGAGGGGTCCGGAATACTGTCGCCATCGGAACAGCCCCCAATCCGGTCGTCTTGCAACTGATATAACGATTCGGTTTCTCCGGTCGAGGACTCGTCGCCGGAATAAACGACGGTCTCGCTACCAGATCCCGATCCATCCTCGTATTCTCCTTCGTGGATGACCCCCACGAAGGCACGCTTCACGACCAGTTTAACCTAGGAAGATCTCGCACGCTGAGCCGTTTCGACGAGGTCGGTGCGATGTCCGACTCAGACCCTTGTTCACCGATCTTGCCGATGAAGACGTAGATGCCACTAAAGGGGACCCGTGCACCAGACTCAATTGAGCCGGCCTCGGGGCCCCATCCTGCATCGTCGATGTAGAGCTTGCCGCGACGACTCTTGGTCATCCGGCCCACAGCATAGCCCTTGAGTCCTTCGAAGTTGCCCTCCAAGAATTTGAAACCATCGTGTGATAGCCCCACGGTGGGCGCCAACTGTCGTGGTTTTGTCACGGCAGATGTCCTCATGAAAGGACTTAGTCGTGGAGCCATCGCTACGGGTTAGCTTGAAGGGGTTAAAGCGGACACAAGGACGCAAGAGAGTTTATACTAGTTCGGCCCCTTCGATGAAGGTAAAAGCCTACGTCTAGTTGTGATGGGATTGATGGGGTTTCGACGACTAGGGAGCAAACAAGCTTCGCCTAAGTCTCGAGTTGTTGTCTGTTCTCCCTAAACCGCCGCCGGGTCGTCCCCTTATATACATGGGTGGCGCCCGTAGGTTCACAGAGTCCCGGTACCGGTTTATAGATGTATCCGGCTCGATCTCTACTATTCCCAACTTACAATACAAGTTACATACTGACACCGGTTTACAGCTACATACCTTGAACCGGCTATGGGCCTTAAGCCCTCATCTGCCTACTTGGGCTTTAACATATTCAACTACTGATGAAGTTAACCCGGCCTGTCCTGGCCGGTTTACGCCCAGTGGTTATATCCCCAACACCAGCGAAGGGGGGGGGGACATCCGGGAAAGGATTCCCGCTGTTTCGCGTTTCCGGACAAATGAACCGGATGGGGAAAGTTGCGAGTTCGATAGGTTAGAGATGTGTGGTGGTTGAACGGGCTGCGTATCCGGATTTGTCTCGTCGTTCTGAGCAACTTTCATGCTGAAAATAATTTAATCCGAGTTACGGATTAAAAGATATGATTTTCTAAAGATTTACTAATTTATGGAATTTAATTAATCATTTAATTTAATTCGAAATTGGTTTAATGACATCAGCATGATGTCATGTTGACATCAGCAGTCAACGGGGATTGACTAAGTCAAACTGACATGTGGGCCCAGTGGGACGCACCTGTCATACACTGTTTAGTTAATTAGGGTTAGGTTAACTAATTACTGCTTAGTTAGACTAACAGGTCAATTTAGACTAATTAAGTAGGATTAATTAACTTAATTAATTTAGTTAGTTAATTAATTAATTAATTTAATTATTATTATTATTATTAATTTTTTAATAAATTTTTTATTAAAACGTTCTGGGATGGGGCCTGCTTGTTATAGGGCCAATGGCCTTAGCGGGCATGGGTGCTAACGGCGCCGGGCGCTGGACGCAGGCGCCGCCAATGCAGGGGCGCCGATGTCAAGGGGGGTGCCAAGGGCGACGGCCGGTGGCGGCGTCAGAGGCGGAGCCGGGGGCACTAGGCGACATCGTGGCCTCAAGGCACCGGCGCGCGGCAGAGAGGCAGGTCAGGTCTTGGCGGGCGCAGGCACCGCGGCGCGCGAGTGAGAGCCAGAGCGCGGGCGCGTAAGCGCCGACGATGGCGCTGGACGCGACCGCGCAGGCGGTGGAGGTCAAGGCGGGGCTTGGTCGACGCGGGTGCACGGCCAGGGTGCGCGTGGGCGATGGCCACGGCGGGGCGCAGGAGCAGAGACGGGGCGGACGGCGCACTGAGATTACGCAGGACGAGGGAGAGGAGGCCGGGGCCTCACCGTGGGTCTGTAGGGCACGGGCAGCGGGGGTCGAGGAGGAGGCGGAGACGAGCGACACAGGGGAGGAGATCCGGCGAGGAAGCAGTCCGGCGAGGTCTTCGGGTGGCGGCGAAGTCGAGATCCGGCGAGGGAGTCCGAGGAACGGCGGGGTCCAGGCGGGACGAGGCGGCGATGGTGTGCGTCGTCGGTTCGCGGGGAGGACGGGCAGCGCGGTCGGCGCATCGAGGTTGGGCCCCTCCCCGATCCAGATGGGATCGAGCGGAGAGGGGAGAGGGAAAGGCGAGCGAGTGGGGGGAGTCGGGGTGCTGGGTGTCGGTTAGGGTTTGGGCAGGGGGTGTATAGGGAGTGGGGTGGGCCGGTTGGGTTTACGGCTGGCCTTGGCCCATTGACCCGTGGAGGGGGTTGTTGTTTTCTCTTTAGTTTTGTTAGGGTTTTTTTATCTATTGCTTTTATTAATTAATTTATTTTAGCTTTTGTAAAATATAATCTCAACACCTAAATTAGTATTTAGAATTACACTGCCACATTAATTTGGACAGCTAAATAAAATAGTTTAATATTTTATTAATTTGAACAAGGTATTTAATTAAATGTTTTGTTGTTGTGTTAATTGCTTTAGTGCAATCGAATACTTTACAGAAGTGTGGTTTCTTCTCCATAATTACCTACACATTATTTGGCACAACCCGAACATTTTAGTTTTAATATTTGAAAAAAATTATTGTTTTCTTGATTTTGAATTTGAATTCGAACCGGTTCCGAACTATCGAGAGTTTATCAATAGTAAGCGAGGTGACGTGGCATCGTTAACGTGGGATTACTGTAGCCTGATTATCCGGGCGTCACAATTCTCCTCCACTACAAGAAATCTCGTCCCGAGATTTAAGCAGTGGAGTAAGGGGGAAAGGTGTTGGTAGCGAAAAAAACCTAACGAGTCTTCTCGGTCTTGGCTGCCCTTTCGAAGAGGTTGATCCCTTTCGTTGATGTCTTCATTCTCTGCTTCAAGTCACCATGATCAATTCGTCATCCTTTCTTCGGGATCTCCATCGTCCTACGAACGCGACGAAAGGGAAAAACTCTGGAAGAACGCATCTCCACAAAGCTGGGCATCTGTCGGTGAACTCAATGGGAAATACACAAGGTACCCCACGAGTTGTATTTCAGTGAATTCGTTGAGTGCAATATACGATGGTACCAAAGCTTCAAACGGTTAGGCAATCATTCGATGACTAGACAGAAGCCGGAATGGGGGTTTGAACAACGAGAATAACATGGTGTTTGATTCCAGGATGAATAATGGTATAGCATTCAGCTCGTGAATCACATACGAAGCCAGGTGCAAAGGATACATTAGAATCCGGGTTTAAAAAAATCAGGTTTCGATCCAGTGGACCTGTGGGTTATGGGCCCACCATGGGGGTTAATAGTAGGAAGAGGGTTGACGTCTTGCACGATCATATAAGCAAGGCATGTCAGAGAATAACCGGTCAGTTATGTTGACAACATCGTTGGTACCAAGGGCGAGGGATGAAGAGAACCATTTTCCTGCTCGTTGAACGAGGCGGACCAATAGGCAAAGTTCTCATCCATCGGTGGCTACCAGAATGTCATCAATAATAGTAACAGGGTCCTGCTGACAGAATTGTACAACGAGGGTGTTTTCATAAGCAACGAACATTACTGCTTAGATCATATAAACCACGAGAAAGGTTAAACAAGACAATGGAAAGGAAAAGTGATTACCAGGTCTAATCAGAACAATGGGGAGGAAAATGTGTATACATACATATTTCAGGGGTATATCCTTCCCAAGGACAAGCGGGGCATGATATCCATGACAGGATAGAAAGTAGAGAACCGTTGAGGTAAAGGGAGAGGAATTTCTTGACGTTACCCATACAACGGTGTTTGGATAATTGATAAAGAGAATTTAGCATTGTGCTTCAAATGTTCTTGTTGATGAACGGAGTACCACAGACATGCTTCAGGTAGCAATGATATGGTGTTTCAATCAAGGTCCGGACTTTGGATACACAAATGATCCATCAGGAGTAACTTATAAAATAAGTCCTACAATTTCCTCATGGAAGAATGGTTAACCTTGCCAAAATGGAACTATAACAATAGGTCCTTCGGCCAGGTGTGCTAGGCATGACATCATCTTATCATGTCATATAAATACCAATGTTATATCTCTTGGAAATATGTCCCAATCATCATATCTAACCGAGATTCAGATCTGATTGGTGCCAGGATGCCTCGGACTCGGGATGCCTGAGAAGAAAAGGTGCAACACAAATTGACGAGATGTTATTGTAAGATTCTCGGGAAATGAACTATGGAAGCGAGTTCCAAAACAAGAGTTCATCATTTAACCAAGGAGAGGACGAGGAGGTGGCTGATGGACTCAGCGACAAGTCCTCAAGATTTCCAAAAGGATGGATTTCCACAACTATGTGAATAAGGAGATAACATTTGTCAGGTCAGATGACATAATGAGGTATGCTCGAGGAAAACATACACAATTAAACATTGGTTGAAAGGTACACCCAAAATATGGGGTTAGGTAGCATGATCAAGTTAGAATGGTGATTCCATAACCAATAGTCTAAGAATGAACTATCGACCATTAACTTCAAAGCAATAGGGTTGCTAGAAGTTTTGAATTCACACGTCATAGCTCAATTGTTGGTATTTCGGTTAAAAAAACAATAAGGGGTCCAAGGAATGAACAGAGATGGCGAGAGGTATTATTATATCAATAATTCTTAAGAGGTGGTGAAATTCTCACCACATTCTTGACAAAAGAGATGGTAATACTCCAAGGTAATTAAGAACAAAGGCTGGATAGCAAGGAACTCAAGGTATAACACAGAACACGAACAAGTTTGTGTTGGAGGGGAGGCATTAAAGTGGTCGATGACAACACAAATCATCTAGGGCAAGGATGGTATTTCTCATCATGAATTCAATTGATATCCAGGAAGAACTCAGAATGTTGGTGATGATCATGAAAAATTTTGTCGAGAGGTTTCATGGAGATGTAATCGGTCGGCGATGACATCAAGTCAAAGGAATGATGAAGCGAAAGGTTAATGGAACTGAGGGTATGACACAAACTCCAAAGCAAGCTTGCTATCCAAAGCGAAATGATATGATGAGGAAAGATCGACGTAAGCTTAGCTCATCGTCAAAAAATTGTGCTCTGGGAAGAAGGACCAGGTAGCACAGTTAAAATCGGCACGACAAGGATATAGCCAAACAGGCTAGGAATGACGTGATTGAGTTCAAACTCGTAAGTAATGAAGGTTACCAAGAGTTGCTTAATCGCGATGCGGACTCGAGTCAGTTATCGGTGTCTTTGAGTGTTTAATAACTCAAAGCCCATGAAAAATTGGAATCAATGAGAATATAGCACTTGATGAAGAACTCATAAGAAGTTATGCAGTTCCGTGATAATCTTGCGATACCATGGGTAATACTCGACGACAAATCAAAGTAGAGGTTGGACTGGGTATTACTCTGTAGAAGACAAGTGCTTAAACTTGCACGAGAAATGGTATTTAAAGGAGAACATGGTCGGAAACCACGATCATAAATGATCGAACCACGGATACAAGATGAACTTATAACAAGGGGGTAACTATTTTTACGAGCACCTTCCATGATAAGTTATACATCGTGTCCATGGGCATGAACGCAAGGTTCAAGGTCGACTCCCACTTCTTCAATGTATAACCTTCCATTCACTTCTCGATTTGATAAAGGTATTAGTGTTGAAAGTTTTACCTGGTGAAATACCAGATGAGTATGACTCGTGAAAACTCCCGAGTTCACACATATAAAGGAAGGCATAGGTTCAACCCGCCAGGGTATCATGGAAACATATACCACAAGCTTCAATAGTAAATACCACCAGCTCGAAAGCAGAGCATGGTTGGCCAAGCAGATGATACAATTTACCAAAGGCACTATGTATCAGGGGAAGAACTCACAAGGTGATTGAACATGAAGGACACTGTCGGATAACAATCCAACAATGGATCGGGTGATCCACAACGGAGCTGATGTGAGTATCGGTACTCAATCAGAGGAAGAAAGAATGCACGGGCATCATATTATAAAACATCTGAATAATTCGATGCTTAGATAACAAAGGAATTATGATTTCCAAAACAAAGGATCAGAAGCAGACGCTCTGATCAAGGATAGATAAGTTGGATAGACCAAAGGCACAATTGACGACCAATAGTTTGGTCGAGAACCAGCTCATGTTCAAAATGACGTCTGAGCCGGAAAGATAATGTAGAAGGGTCGATTGATGATTGTGAGCATTCGCACACCTGTTGAATCAATAGGATCAAAATGACGGTGTCAAAAGATACTAGTGAATATTGCTAGTGATATGGGAGCATCCATAATGTAAGCATACAAGTATTTGCAGAGCAATAGTTTGAAGAGGATGCTCAGAAGGTCTGATAGTATTTCAGAGTATCTTATGAAGCATACGAACAACTGGGGATGAACAGATACTCAATAAGTGTGAGGAATTTTCAATAGGGGTATTCATGTGGTAAAGAACTGCAAGGCAGTAAGCTTAAAGGATTTTCGGAACAACAAAGAGCAATTTAGGGCATCTTGTAATAACAAGAGCAACTGAGGATGAAGGTATGAACGACAATTGTAGGTAGTTATCCATAAGGGTATATCGGTGGTAGGGGATTGTAAAGTCGGTGGGCACAAGGGTCTCGGGAAAACCTCGGAGAGTATATTCGGAATCATCTGGTGCAGCAAGCGATCATCTGGAGTGAGTGGCTCTCTCGGAGAAAGTCTTTCGAGAACCTAAAGTTAGTTTTTTTTAGCAAAATCATTTAACCCGAATAGGGGAGAGATTAGAGTCCCAGAGTAAAGATCGAGAAGTAAAAGATCCTAATACCACCCAATGGCGACGTGGGCCCGTAAGACTCACAACCATGTTAGTAAAAGTTTTGTAGTGACTAGACTCGACTTCGGCCAAGGAGTGTGGAAGGGGTATTCCTACAGGCAGTCGGCTCTCATACCAACTTGTGACGCCCCCGATTCAATCATACACTAATCATGCACGCAAACGTGTACGATCAAGATCAGGGACTCACGGGAAGATATCACAACACAACTCTAAAACATAAATAAGTCATACAAGCATCATAATACAAGCCAGGGGCCTCGATGGCTCGAATTCAAGTGCTCGATCATAGACGAGTCAGCGGAAGCAACAATACCTGAGTACATACATAAGTTAAATAAGTTTGCCTTAAGAAGGCTAACACAAACTGCGATACAGATCGAAAGAGGCGCAGGCCTCCTGCCTGGGATCCTCCTAAACTACTCCTGGTCGTCGTCCGCGGGCTGCACATAGTAGTAGGCACCTCCGGTGTAGTAGGAGTCCTCGTCGACGGTGGCGTCTAGCTCCTGGGCGGCGGCATCTGGTTGCGACAACCAGGTAGAAGGGAAAGGGGAAAAGAGGGAGAAAAGCAACCGTGAGTACTCATCCAAAGTACTCGCAAGCAAGGAGCTACACTACATATGCATGGGTATATGTGTAAAGGCCATATCGGTGGACTGAACTGCAGAATGCCAGAATAAGAGGGGGATAACTAATCCTATCAAAGACTACGCTTCTGGCAGCCTCCGTCTTGCAGCATGTAGAAGAGAGTAGACTGAAGTCCTCCAAGTAGCATCGTATAGCATACTCCTACCCGGCGATCCTCTCCTCGTAGCCTGTTAGAGAGCGACCACCGAGTTGTATCTGGCACTTGGAAGGGTGTGTTTTATTAAGACCGGTTCTAGTTGTCATAAGGTCAAGGTAAAACTCCAAGTTGTCCTGTTACCGAAGATCATGGCTATTCGAATAGATTAACTTCCCTGCAGGGGTGCACCACATAAACCAACACGCTTGATCCCATTTGGCCGGACACACTTTCCTGGGTCATGCCCGGCCTCGGAAGATCAACACGTCGCAGCCCCACCTAGGCCAACAGAGAGGTCAGCACGCCGGTCTAAACCTAAGCGCATTGTGGGTGCGGCCCATCTCCCTTAGCACACCTGCATGTTGCGTACGCGGCCGGAAGCAGACCTAGCCTAGCAGGCGTTCCAGTCCAATCCGGCGCGCGCCGCTCAGTCGCTGATGTCACGAAGGCTTCGGCTGATACCACGACGTCGAGTGCCCATAACTGTTCCCGCGTAGCTGGTTAGTGCGTATAGACCAAATGGCCAGACTCAGATCAAATACCAAGATCTCGTTAAGCGTGTTAAGTATCCGCGAACGCCGACCAGGGCCAGGCCCACCTCTCTCCTAGGTGGTCTCAACCTGCCCTGTCGCTCCGCCACAAAGTAACAGTCGGGGGCCGTCGGGAACCCAGGCCCACCTCTACCGGGATGGAGCCACCTGCCCCTTCAGCCCCCATCTCCGAGCAGTATCATAAGTAATGTAACAGTATAAAGTATATAGTGTATGCCCGTGATCGCCTCCCGAGTGATCACGGCCCAGTAGTATAGCATGGCAGACGGACAAGAGTGTAGGGCCACTGATGGAACACTAGCATCCTATACTAAGCAGTAGGATAGCAGGTAAGGGTAACAACTGTAGCAACAATGACAGGCTATGCATCAGAATAGGATTAATCGAAAGCAATAACATGCAACACTACTCTAATGCAAGTAGTATAGAGAAGGAGTAGGCGATATCTGGTGATCAAGGGGGGGGGGCTTGCGTGATTGCTCTGTCAAGAAGGAGGGGTCATCAACACCGTAGTCGTACTGGGTAGCAGCGGCGTCGGTCTCGGTGTCTAGCGAGAGAAGAGGGGGAAGAAACAATAAATACAATGCAAACAAATGCATGACGATGCATGACATGACAAAGCGAGATGCTAGGGGTGCCCAATCGCGGTAAAAGGTGATACCGGCGAAGGGGGGGAAACATCCGGGAAAGGATTCCCGGTGTTTCGCGTTTTCGGACAGATGAACCGGATGGGGAAAGTTGCAAGTTCGATAGGTTAGGGATGTGTGGCGGACGAACGGCTATGTATCCGGATTCGTCTCGTCATTCTGAGCAACTTTCATGTTGAAAATAATTTAATCCGAGTTACGGATTAAAAGATATGATTTTCTAAAGATTTACTAATTTCTAGAATTTAATTAATCATTTAATTTAATTCGAAATTGGATTAATGACATCAGCATGATGTCATGTTGACATCAGCAGTCAACGGGGATTGACTAAGTCAACCGACATGTGGGCCCAATGGGACCCACCACATACATCGCTTAGTTAATTAGGGTTAGGTTAACTAATTCTCGCTAGTTAGACTAACAGTCAATTTAGACTAATTAAGTAGGATTAATTAACTTAATTAATTTAGTTAATTATTATTATTATTATTATTATTATTATTAATTTTATTAAAACATTCTAGGGTGGGGCTCGCTTGTCATAGGGCCAATGGCCTTAGCGGGCATGGGTGCTAACGGTATGGCGCTAGGCGCAGGCGCCGCCAATCTGAGGTGCCGATGTGCAGGCTGGTCGCCCGCGGCGGCAGCCGTGGCGGCGTCGAGGCGGAGCCGGGGGCACTAGGCGATGGCGTGAGCCTCGGCACCGAGCCTGCAGCAGCAGCGAGGCAGGCTTGTCTGGCCGGTCACGAGCACATGGCGAGCAGGGGGAGGCGGCGCGGCCAGTCGCAGCTGCGCACGATGGCGCGGCTGCCGGCGCGCGTTGGTGGAGGTCAAGGCGAGGCTTGGTCGACGCTGGTCGCGCCAGTGGCGCTGCGTGGGCGGCGGCCACGGCGGGGCGCAGGACCAGAGACGGGGGGACGGCACACGGAGAGTACGCAGGACGAGGGAGAGAGGAGACCGGGGCCTCACCGCGGGTCTGTAGGGCACGGGCAGCGGGGGTCGAGGAGGAGGCGGAGACGAGTGACGCAGGGAGGAGATCCGCGAGGAAGCAGTCCGCGAGGTCTTCGGTGGCGCGGTCGAGATCCGCGAGGGAGTCCGAGGAACGGCGGGTCTGGCGGGGACGAGGCGGCGATGGTGTGCGCGCCGGTTCGCTGGAGGACGGGCAGCGGTCGGCGATCGAGGTTGGGCCCTCCCGATCCGATGGGATCGAGCGGAGAGGGAGAGGAGAGGCGGCGAGTGGGCGGAGTCGGGGTGCTGGGTGTCGGTTAGGGTTTGGGCAGGGGGTGTATAGGGAGTGGGGTGGGCCGGTTGGGTTGTCCGGCTCGGCCTTGGCCCAGTTGGCCAGGGGGAGGGGGGTTGTTTCCTTTTCTCTTTAGTTTTGTTAGGTTTTTTTTATCTGTTGCTTTTATTAATTAATTTATTTTAGCTTTTGTAAAATATAATCTCAACACCTAAATTAGTATTTGGAATTACACTGCCACATTAATTTGGACAGCTAAATAGAATAGTTTTATATTTTATTAATTTGAAAAAGGTATTTAATAAAATGTTTTACTGTTATTTTAATTGCTTTAGTGCAATCGAATACTTTACAGAAGTGTGGTTTCTTCTCCATAATTACCTACACATTATTTGGCACAACCCGAACATTTTAGTTTTAATATTTGAAAACTTTTATTGTTTGCTTGATTTTGAATTTGAATTCGAACCGGTTCCGAACTATCGAGAGTTTATCAACAGTAAGCGAGGTGATGTGGCATCGTTAACATGGGATTACTGTAGCCTGATTATCCGGGCGTCACAGAAGTGTCCTTGATAAGCAGCCGCTCGGCGTCGGCGCTGACGAGCCCCACGTGCAGAGTGTCGAAGAACTCTTGCACTTGGGCATCATCCGGCGCGGCCCAGCTCTGGACGGGGCCGTGCGCGTTGCAGTCCGGCATCATGAAAATGATGTCGGTCCGACGCGAATTATTACGCAGTGGGACCACTCCTGCTGGCAAATTGAACAAGAGCCCCCTGACTACCTTGCCGGCCTTCGCGGCAGCCCTCCTGGCCTTGCCGGTCCGCTCGATCTCTCCGTCGCGGCCCACGTCGAGCTGGAAGAGTCGTTGGCATAAGTGGGCGTGCCGCATCACCGTGAAGTTGTGGTCGAGGACGGGGCGAAGCCGCATGATGTCTGCGGGGTTCGTGAAAAGCCAGGCCGGCCTCCCCTTGTTATGCAGCGGAGCGATCCGGCGGTGGATGAAGTCCGCCACGATCATCTCAAGGGTGAGCCCGGCCTCGGTAAGCCGAAGAATCCTGGTGGTGACGACGGTGAGTGATAACCCACAAGTGTAGGGGATCACAACAGCTTTCGAGGGTAGAGTATTCAACCCAAATTTATTGATTCGACACAAGGGGAGCCAAAGAATATTCTCAAGTATTAGCAATTGAGTTGTCAATTCAGCCACACCTGGATAACTTAATATCTGCAGCAAAGTATTTTGTAGCAAAGTAATATGATAGTATTGGTAATGGTAACAAAAGAGTAATGAAAGCAAAAGTAATATTTTTGGTACTTTGTAGTGATTGTAACAGTAGCAACGGGAAAGTAAATAAGCGTAAACCAGTATATGGAAAGCTCGTAGGCATTGGATCGGTGATGGATAATTATGCCGGATGCGCTTCATCATGTAACAGTTATAACATAGGATGACACAGAACTAGCTCCAATTCATCAATGTAATGTTGGCATGTATTCTGAATATAGTCATACGTGCTTATGGAAAAGAACTTGCATGACATCTTTTGTCCTACCCTCCCGTGGCAGCGGGGACCTAATGGAAACTAAGGGATATTAAGGCCTCCTTTTAATAGAGAACCGGAACAAAGCATTAGCACATAGTGAATACATGAACTCCTCAAACTATGGTCATCACCGAGAAGTATCCCGATTATTGTCACTTGGGTTGTCGGATCATAACACATAATAGGTGACTATAGACTTGCAAGATAGGATCAAGAACTCACATATATTCATGAAAACATAATAGGTTCAGATCTGAAATCATGGCACTCGGGCCTGTGACAAGCATTAAGCATAGCAAAGTCATAGCAACATCAATCTCGTAACATAGTGGATACTAGGATCAAACCTAACAAAACTAACTCGATTACATGATAAATCTCATCCAACCCATCACCGTCCAGCAAGCCTACGATGGAATTACTCACGCATACGCGATGAGCATCATGAAATTGGTGATGGAGGATGGTTGATGATGATGACGGCGACGATCCCTCTCCGAGCCCCGAACGGACTCCAGATCAGCCCTCCCGAGAGATTTTAGGGCTTGGCGGCGGCTCCATATCGTAAAACGCGATGATTTCTTCTCTCTGATTTTTCCCCTCCGAAAGAAAATATATAGATTTGGAGTTGGTGTCGGAGGGTCTCCAGGGGGCCCACGAGGTAGGGGGCGTGCCCAGGAGGGGGGGCGCCCCCACCCTCGAGGACAGGGTGTGGGCCCCCTGGTCTTCATCTTTGGCGAGGATTTTTTATTATTTATTCTAAGATATTCCGTGGAGTTTCAGGTCATTCCAGAACTTTTGTTTTCTCGCATAAAAACAGCACCATGGCAATTCTCTTGAAAACAGCGTCATCCGGGTTAGTTCCATTCAAATCATACAAGTTAGAGTCCAAAACAAGGGCAAAAGTGCTTGGAAAAGTAGATACGACGGAGACGTATCAACTCCCCCAAACTTAAACCCTTGCTTGTCCTCAAGAAATTCAGTTGACAAACTGAAAGAGAAAAATAAAAACTTTTACAAACTCTGTTTGCCCCTGTTGTTCTAAATATGTCAAGCCAGCATTCAGGTTTTCAGCAAAGATTATAACTAACCTGTGACGCCCCCGATTCAATCGTACACTAATCATACACACAAACGTGTACGATCAAGATCAGGGACTCACGGGAAGATATCACAACACAACTCTAAAAATAAAATAAGTCATACAAGCATCATAATACAAGCCAGGGGCCTCGAGGGCTCTAATACAAGTGCTCGATCATAGACGAGTCGTGGAAGCAACAATATCTGAGTACGTACATAAGTTAAACAAGTTGCCATAAAATGGCTAGCACAAACCGGGATACAGACGAAAGAGGCGCAGCCACCTGCTCGTATCCTCCTAACTACTCACAGTCGCGCGCCCTTGGCTGCACGTAGTAGTAGGCACCTCCGGGGTAGTAGTCGTCATCGACGGTGGCGTCGCTCCGGCTCCATCGTCTGTTGCAGCAATCGGGTAAAGAAAGGGGAAAAGGGAAAGAAGGCAACCGTGAGTACTCATCCAAAGTACTGCAAGCAAGGAGCTACACTACATATGCATGGATATATGTGTAAGGGCCATATCGCTGGACTGAATCGAATGCCGTAATAAGAGGGGATAGCTAATCCTGTCAAGACTACGCTCGCAGCCTCCGCCTTTGCAGCTTGTTGCGAGAGTAGATGAAAACCTCCAAGTAGCATCACATAGCAATAATCCTACCCGGCGATCCCCTCCTCGTAACCCTGAGAGAGAGCGACCACCGGGTTGTATCTGGCACTTGGAAGGGTGTGTTTTATTAAGTATCCGGTTCTAGTTGTCATAAGGTCAAGGTACAACTCCAAGTCATCCTGTTACCGAAGATCGCGGCTATTCGAATAGATTAACTTCCCTGCACGGGTGCACCACATAACCCAACACGCTTGATCCCATTTGGCCGGACAAACTTTCCTGGGTCATGCCCGGCCGCGGAAGATCAACACGTCGCAGCCCCACCTAGGCATAACAGAGAGGCCAGCACGACGGTCTAAACCTAAGTGCACAGGGGTCTGGGCCCATCGCCCATAGCACACCTGCACGTTGCGTACGCGGCCGAAAGCAGAACTAGCCCCCTTAATACAAGAGCAGGCTTACGTTCCAATCCGGTAGCGCCACTCGATCGGCTGGCGTCCACGAAGGCTTCGGCCGATACCACGACGCGGGATACCCATAACTACTCCTGCGTAGATGGTTAGTGCGTATAGACCAAATGGCCGACTCGGATCAAATACCAAGATCTCGTTAAGCGTGTTAAGTATCCGCGAACGCCGACCGGGGCCAGGCCTACCTCTCTCCTAGGTGGTCTCAACCTGCCACTGTAAACCGCCACAAGTAACAATCGGGGCCGTCGGGAACCCGTGCCCACCTCTCTGAGGATGGAGCCACCGTCCTTTCAAATTTCATCTCCGAACAAAGATCACGGGTAATGTAATAGTGTAAAGTATATCAGATATGCCCGTGATCACCTCCGAAGTGATCACAGCCCGATAGTATAGCATGGCGAGACGGACAAGAATGTAGGGCCACCGATGGAACACTAGCATCCTATACTAAGCAAGAGGATAGCGAGATAAAGGTAACAACAAGAGTAGCAAGGACAAGCTATGCAGCGATATAGGATTAATCGAAAGCGGTAACATGCTACACTACTCTAATGCAAGCAGTATAGAGAAGAGTAGGCGATATCTGGTGATCAAAGGGGGGCTTTCCTGGTTGCTCTGGCAAGAGAGAGGGGTCGTCAACTCCGTAGTCGAACTGGGCAGCAGCAGCGTCGGTCTCGTAGTCTACCGGAGAGAAGAGGGGGAAGAAACAATAAATATAATGCAAACATAAGCATGACGGTGCATGACAAGAAAATGTGCGGTGCTAGGTGTGCCCCAATGCGGTAGGAGGTGATACCGACGAAGGGGGGAAACATCCGGGAAAGTATCCCCGGTGTTTTGCGTTTTCGGACAGATGAACCGGAGGTGAAATGTTGCAGGTTTGCTATGCAAGGGACGCGTGGCGCATTTAACAGGCTGCGATTCGGATTCGCCTCGCCATTACGAGCAACTTTCATGTTGAAAATATTTTAATCCGAGTTACGGATTAAAAGATATGATTTTCTAAAGATTTTATTAATTTCTGGAATTTAATTAATTATTTAAATTAATTCGAAAATGGATTTATGACATCAGCATGATGTCATGCTGACGTCAGCAGTCAACAGGGTTGGCTGGTCAACCTGACCAGTGGGTCCCATTCGTCATTGACTGGTTAGTCTAATTAGGGTTTAATTAAACTATCTACTTAATTAGATTAATTAAACATGATTAATTAACTTAATTAATTCATTAACTATTTTAATTAGTAATTATTAATTAATTTATTATTTATATATTTATTTTTATTCTCTCTTTTTTTTATAAAACATTCTGGGGGGCGTGGGGCCCATCTGTCATAGGCCCCAGGGGCCTTAGCGGGGTTGGTCCAGCTGGTGCGGGCGCACCCGAGCGAGCACTCGCCCGTAGGGCGGGATGAGGCCGCCGGGGCACCGACGGCGGGCACGCCAGCCTGCTGCTAGCCGGGGCCATGGTGGGCGGAGGCGAGGGCAGTGCGGCCAATGGCGCATGGGCGGCGCGGCGGCCACGGAGGAGGAGAGAGGGCGGACGAGGCGCGCCAAGGCACGGGTCATGGTGCCCGGCCGAGCGGACGCCAGTGGGAGGCCGGAGTGGCTGAGTGGGGGTGGGGCGACGGAGGACGCCGGCCAGTGAACCGTGACAGGAGGAGGGTGGGCCATAGCAGGCGGACGCGGCATCGGGGGCGGAGGCAGGCGGGCGCGGACGGCAAGCAGCGTCCGCGAGTGGGCTCGGCCACGGCAAGGGGGCGGGGGGAGGTCGTCGGAGTGCGGCCACGGGTGGCCTTGGGACCGGGTGGCGCACGACGTTAGGGCGGAGCAGGGCGGCACGCTAGTGCGGGGAGGCGCGGTGGATGTGGCCTTGGAGCGCAGCCACGTGGCGATGCACGGGCACGAGACGGTCTTGGCGCGGTGTCATGGGGACAAAGAAGGAAGAGGCCTGGGGCCTCACCGTGGTTCGTAGGAACGGGGGCAGTGGGGGGGGGGGGTGGTCGACGGGGACGACAGCGGAGAGGAGGCAGACAGGTGGGGAGGAGGAAGCAGTCTGGCGGGGGAGCTCCGGGCGCCGGCGTTGACGTGTAGGGGCGAGGTCGGGCGGCTTCAAGGTCTTCGCCCCGATCTCGATCCAGATCGGTGGGGGGGGGGGGGGACAGCGAGCGAGTGGGGGGGGAGCGAGTGGGGAACGTGGGCTAGGGTTTCGGGGTCCAGGGGGGTTATGGAGAGGTGTGTTTGGGCCGGCCGGTTCGGCGGCCAGCTGGGCCTGGCCAAGTGAGGGGGGGGCTCTCTTTTATTTTTAGTTAGATCTGTCTTTTCCTTTTACTTATTTCATTTTTCTATTTTATTTCATTTTAATATATTTAGACAATTTCAAAAAGGAGTGTTTGTTGCACTATAATCACCTAGGCCTTTAACTGCACATTCCGAACATTTTATTTTAATATTTTGAAAACTTTGTCGCTTGACATTAATTTGAATTTGAATTTGAAAAGGTTTCGAATCATTGCGAGGTTAGCAACAGTAAGAGTGGTGACGTGGCATCATCTGCAGAGGTTACTGTAGCTTGATTATCCGGGCGTCACATAACCACACTTGCAATAAATCTCAGTTCTCATGTTTACTCATATCAATGGCATAATCAACTAGCGAGTCATAATAATAAATCTCGGATGACAACACTTTCTCGAAACAATCATAATATGGTATAACAAGATGGTATCTCGCTAGCCCTTTCTGAGAACGCAAAACATAAATGCAGAGCACCTTTAAAGAACAAGGACTGACTAGACATTGTAATTCATGGTAAAAGAGATCCAGTCATAGTCATACCCAATATAAATTAATAGTAATTAATGCAAATGACAGCTGCGCTCTCCAGCTAGTGCTTTCTAATAAGAGGGTGATGACTTAACATAAAAGTAAATAGATAGGCCCTTCGCAGTGGGAAGCAGGGATGTAGAGGTGCCAGAGCTCGATTTTAAAATAGAGATAAATAATATTTTGAGCGGCATACTTTCATTGTCAACATAACAACTAGGAGATGGCGAAATCTTCCATGCTACACACATTATAGGAGGTTCCCAAACAGAATGGTAAAGTTTATACTCCCCCTCCACAAACAAGCATCAATCCACGACTTGCTCGAAACAACGAGTGCCTCCAACATACATCAGGTCCCAGGGGGAGTTTTGTTTGCAATTAATTTTGATTTAGTTTGCATAAAGCATGGGACTGGGCATCCCGGTGACCAGCCATGTTCTCGTGAGTGAGGAGGGGAGTCCACTCCTCTTGAGAATAACCCGCCTAACATGGAAGATAAGGACAGCCATAGTTTATACATGAGCTATTCGAGCATACAAAACAGAATGTTTGTTTGAAGGTTTAGAGTTTGGCACATACAAATTTACTTGGAACGGCAGGTAGATACCGCATATAGGAAGGTATAGTGGAATCATATGGAATAACTATGGGGTTTAAGGGATTGGATGCACAAGCAGTATTCCCGCTTAGTACAAGTGAAGGCTAGCAAAAGACTGGGAAGCGACCAACTAGAGAGCGACAACAGTCATATACATGCATTAAAATTAATAAACATTGGATACAAGCATAAGTAGGACATAATCCACCATGAACATAAATATCGTGAAGGCTATGTTGATTTGTTTCAACTACATGTGTGAACATGTGCCAAGTCAAGTCACTTAAATCATTCAAAGGAGGATACCACCCCATCATACCACATCACAACCATTTTAATAGCATGTTGGCATGCAAGGTAAACCATTATAACTCATAGCTAATCAAGCATGGCATAAGCAACTATGATCTCTAATTGTCATTGCAAACATGTTTATTCATAATAAGCTGAATCAAGAATGATGAACCCATCATATTTACAAAAACAAGAGAGGTCGAGTTCATACCAGCTTTTCCCATCTCAGCCAGTCCATCATATATCATCATAATTGCCTTTCACTTGCTCGACCGAACGATGTGAATAATAATAAGAGTGCACGTGCATTGGACTAAGCTGGAATCTGCGAGCATTCAATAAGTAGGAGAAGACAAGGCAATATGGGCTCTTGGTTAAATCAACAATAATGCATATAAGAGCCATTTCAACTATTTAATCAATGTCCTCTCCTATCGACCCCCAAAGAAAAGAAAAGAAATAAAACTATTTACACGAAAAAAGCTCCCAACAAGCAGAAGAAGAACAGAAAATGTCACTAGATGAATTTTGCAAGGTTTGCAAAATACCTTTCGAGGGTAGCTTAGAGGAACCACATCGTAAAGATGTGGACGGGTTTATTGACACTATTACCATAGGGGAAACTAGGAAGGTTTCCGATGCAAGAATCACTAGCATACATTTTCCTGTTTTACGCTACTTTGCTATATTTGCTAGTCGCTGCTTAATTGGTCGCGGAAACTGTGGAAACCTTAGTGTTCCTGATATTATTATTTTGTTCCATGGTTTATTCTGTGATAATACTGTTAGTATGGGCGGTATTATTGCCAAACGGTTAAGTATGAATCGTACAAAGGGCCCCATCTTTGGAGGTGTCTATGCTTCACGCCTTGCTGCATATTATAACATACCTATCAGGCACTATGAAAAAGAAGAAAAATTACTGCCCACTGCTTGTTTAGATTATAAGAGTATGGTAGCGCATGAATTTATTGTTAAGAATAGGGAAGGGGCGCTTAAATACAAATTGGTCTTTGATAAACATCACCCGGAAACTATTACCTTGCCTGCTCCTTCCTTGTTTGATTTATCTGCAGGTCCGTATCTCGTTCCGCTGGCGGCCATTCACGCCTACCGGAACCCTACATCAGCCACAGAGCCGGAGCCGGAACCACAATTTGATCCTCCACGACAATCTAATTACCACTGGGATCCGGAGATGATTGCCAACCAGTGGCAGTCAGAGTCTTCTTCATGTCAGTACGACCCAAACTACAACTATGGATATCCGCCAGGCCATCCGTCGCAATACACCAACTTAGGCCAAAAGTCTAAGCTTGGGGGAGTACGTATTTCTCACCGACATTACATTCATGTTCACACACTCATTGCTAGATGTCGGTGCTCATACTCTTTCTCTGTAATATCCATGCTAGTTTATTTTCTTTTTCTTGCTTTCTTCTTGTGTGTTTGATAAATCTTAAGAAAAACCAAAAAAATTAGTAAAAGCTTTTAGCTAGTTTACTTTTCTCGCTGTTGTAGTAATAATTAAAAAGAAAACCCAAAAAGATTTCCTATTCTTCTTTTGCTTGTTGGGAGCTTTCCCGTGTAAATAGTTTTTATTTCTATTCTTTTCTTTGGGGGTCGGTAGGAGAAGACCATAATTAAATTGTTGAAATGGCTCTTATATGCATTGTTGTTGATTTAACCAAGAGCCCATATTGCCTTGTCTTCTCCTGTTTACTGAATGCTCGCAGATTCCAGCTTAGTCCAATGCACGTGCACTATTATTATTATTCACATCGTTCGATCGTGCAAGTGAAAGGCAATAATGACGATATATGATGGACTGACTGAGATGAGAGAAGCTGGTATGAACTCGACCTCTCTTGTTTTTGTAAATATGATTAGTTCATCATTCCTGATTCTGTCAGTTATGAATAAACAAGTTTGCAATGACAATTAGAGATTATAGTTACTTGTGCCATGCTTAATTAGCTATGAGTTATAATGGTTTACCTTGCGTGCCAACATGCTATTAAAATGGTTGTGATGTGGTATAGTGGGGTGGTATCCTCCTTTGAATGATTCAAGTGACTTGACTTGGCACATGTTCACGCATGTAGTTGAAACAAAATCAACATAGCATTCACGATATTTATGTTCATGGTGGATTATATCCTACTCATGCTTGCACTCAATGTTTATTAATTTTAATGCATGTTCATGACTGTTGTCGCTCTCTAGTTGGTCGCTTCCCAGTCTTTTGCTAGCCTTCACTTGTACTAAGCGGGAATACTGCTTGTGCATCCAATCCCTTAAGCCCCGAAGTTATGCCATATGAGTCCACTATATGTCGGTGTACAAAAAGAGGGGTGCACTTTTGTACCCCTATACCTGTGCACGGGCAGTCAGAGCCGCGCCCACGGCCACACCAAGCAGAGTAAGGGAGGCGAGCCAAGGTAAGACCAGAGCGCAAATTGGCCAACGACGACACCAAGGCCAAAAACCACAAGAAGCAAAGGGACGAAGCAGGCTCCCCCGGCAAGATCCTTGCCGGGGATGGCCTTAGCAGCCCCGGCAAGACCCTTGCCGTGGTGGCTCACCCCACACCAACAGAGCGAGTCACCATTGAGCCCACAGTCTCTAGCGTCGTCTACTACGTTAAGACAAGGGCTCGGGAGACACCTCCTTGGTGGCTTGCAAATCTTCGTCATCATAAACATTCAAGATCAGATAAGGACCAGAAGACGACGACCCTTGGCGGGATTCTAGCCAAGGAGATCCACAAGGCCCCCGACAAGCGTCTTGCCGGAGACGACAACGACGCCACGACAAGACCCTTGTCGGGGCCCCGTCAAGGCCCTTGCCGAGGGCGTCAGCAGGGCCACGGCTAGGCACGCGCCAACCAAAATCCCACCGACCGTCCCCAAACAGCTGCCAGCCCGACCAGCTGGGCATGCACCTGCGTGGCGACGATCGACCTCTACTCCAACTTAGCATGCACCTGCGTGGTGGCATGCAAATATTCATGAAGGCCCTACCACCGCACCACCTCAGCTGCCTGCCTGCCTACATGGCGCCACCCGCACCGATGGCTAGGGCACGTGTCGAACCCAGGCGAGGCGGCAATGGACGGGACGGGTCCCGTTCTCACCCCCGATAAAGTAAGGGGACACCTGTGCTATGCATTAAATGCATCTTGTCCTGTAATACGAGGGATAACCTCGTAACACTGTTACCTTTCCACCTCCTGTGTGCCACTGTGCCGACCCCTTTTCCTATAAAAGGAGGCCCGAGGCGACCAGGAGAAGGATTCAGCTTTTTGGACCTCGTTACATCCCGTAGCTAGCTCAAGAACTCAGAATACATCCACCAAAGCAGGACTAGGGTTTTACGCATCCTCACGGCCCGAACCTGGATAAACGAACCGCGTGCTCTCTATTAGATCAACTCTTCTCTCAACCCCGCGCCCCGCAAACCGTAGTAGGGATTCTTGTGATCCCATAGGTGTCGTTTCCACTGACATCTTTGGCGTGCCAGGTAGGGGGCGCAGTTGTGAGAATCGGCTTTAGCAGCTAGTTCAGCGTTTCTTCATCGCCATGGCTCTTAAAGAAGAAGGAGGGCCAGAAGATCGACGCCGGTGCGGCTACAAGCTTACAAGCTGAAGCTAAGTCACACCGAACCCTGACTACTTCTTTCCTTTTGTATGAGGTTATTCCCCTCAGAGATGTTGTTCCTTTGTATGGAAAACCTGCATGCAAAAGGGGCTCTCCCGTGATCGGCAACGCCCTTGCCCAGTTTCGAGTCCGCTCAAAAACTCAAGCGGTTGCGTCGAGAGCGGCAGGGTAGCCTTCCGCTATTGGCAACGCTCTCGATTCTGACTCGAGTCAAGCTCGACAGTTCGAGCGGCCACGTTAAGGATGGTTAGGTGGTTCGCCCGGCAGCACGCATACCCGGCAGGCCAATGGGGATCCGTCCCCAAGACGCCGTCCTGGGCTTACGCGCCGGGGAGCCTGCCTAGTTAACGTAGGGTGCACATACAAAGGAAAATTGAACAAGGAAAATGACGTGCACGAAAATTAGAAGTACTGCAGAGTTATATTACATCAAGTCATTACTGCGGTTCTAACTAAAGAGAAACGGGGCGCCTAGTCCCGGCGCTGGCCCTCCCACCCTCTAGATTTTGTCGATACCGCTGATGATGGGCTTGATACGCTCCTTGAGCACCGTGAGTTTAGTACCATCCGGCAAGCTATCCATCGCAGCTTCAAAGTCGAGGTCGGGGTTCCAGTACGCCATCTTGGTGAGGACCTTGGTCATGGCCCCTCGGCAAAGTCGCCGGGCCTCCTCGACCAGCGTGGCCGCCCTGCTGGAGTGAAGATAAGCCAGAGCTCCGAGGACGCCCTGGAAGAACTGGGTCAACTTGGTGTTGATGGTCCCACTGCGCTCGGGGGCATACCTCACGTTTGGCATCCCTATGGTGGCCAGCTGCGTGGTGACCCTGCCGGCGACGTCCTCAAGACGGCTGATCCAACGGTTCTCACCCTCCACATAATCATGGTGGGAGGCGGCCTCGTCCGCCTGCAGCTGTTTCTCCTTCTCCAGCTCCTTGGTCAGGATCTCCTCCCGGGCCTTGCTCTCCGACAGCATCTTCTCGAGATTCTCCCGCTTTAGCTTGAGATCCTTGACGGAGTCGTTGGCCTCGGAGATCTCCCCAGCCTTATTGATGACCGCTTCCTGCGCCTCCATCAAGGCGTTGTTGAGCGTGTTCTTCTCCTGGGACAGCTTCAGGACCTGCTCCTTCAGCCCGTCCCGCCCCACTTCCAGCTCCTTCACCTTGCCGGCGTGAGCCAAAGCCTGGGCATCAAGCGCCTCTTTGTGCCTCTACTTCAGCTCTTGGGTTCGCCGTGCTACAAGGGTCTCGAGCTCCTCATCCTTGCTGCGAAGCGTTGCGTCAAGCTTCTCCTCGCGCGCGGCAAGGTCCTCCTCCTGGGAATCCAACACGGCCTAGTGCTGGGTCCAGGCGGCCTCGGCTACAGTGGCCGAGTTCACCGCAGCCTCCTGGGCCTTCCCGATGTCGGCCAGTTTCATGGTGAGCTCCACGTTGCGTTTGGCCAGCTCCTCCTGGAAGGCCTTCTGCTCCTCGCGAGTTTGGCTAAACCAAGTCTGCATCTCAGCGACGCGCGCTTTGAAGTCCGCCTCCGCCTTGTCCACCATCGCCATCCTGGACTTTGCCTTGTCCAGGCGGGCACGGTGGAGTGCCTGGAGCTTCCGGGAGTTGGCCCCCATGGCGCGGAGAAGCCACTCTTCCTGAGAGCCGTCGCCACCGGCGCTCGGTTCGTCAACCACTTCAAGCCCGGTGGCGGCAAGCACCTCGCCATCAAAAACCTCCCCTTCGACAAGCGCCCGGGAGCTTGACACCCCTGGAAGATGGACGAAAAGGTCATCGCCCACCTTCAAATACATGCCGGAGCCAGAGGTTGCGGAAGAGGAAGGCTGGTCATCGACCGCCTCCTCCTCGGCGGTGGCCTTGCCGGCTCTCCCGGTAGGCCCCCCGCTGGCCTCTTTGGCAGTGGTCTCGCCAGCCGCCCCCGCAGGACCCTTGGCGGCGTCTGATAGGTCTCCAAAGTATCTATAATTTTTGATTGCTCCATGCTACGTTATCTATTGTTTTGGACTATATTGGGCTTTATTTTCCACTTTTATATTACTTTTGGGACTAACCTATTAACCGGAGGCCCAGCCCAGAATTGATGTTTTTTGCCTATTTCAGTGTTTCGAAGAAACGGAATATCAAACGGAGTCCAAACGGAATGAAATCTTGGGAACATGATCTTCTAACGAGCGTGATCCGGAGACTTGGACCCTACTCAAGAAGTGCGGAGGTGGTCACGAGGTGGAGGTGCCCCAGGCGCGCCCCTACCTCGTGGGCCCCCTGACGCTCCACCGATGTACTCATTCCTCCTATATATACCTACGTATCCCCAAACGATCAGAAGAGGAGCCAAAAACCTAATTCCACCGCCGTACCTTCCTGTATCCACGAGATCCCATCTTGGGGCCTGTTCCGGAGCTCCGCTGGAGGGGGCATCCACCACGGAGGGCTTCTACATCAACACCATAGGCCCTTCGATGAAGTGTGTGTAGTTTACTTCAGACCTTCGGGTCCATAGCTAGTAGCTAGATGGCTTCTTCTCTCTTTTTGGATCTCAATACAATGTTCTCCCCCTCTCTCGTGGAGATCTATTCGATGTAATCTTCTTTTTGCGGTGTGTTTGTTGAGACCGATGAATTGTTGGTTTATGATCCAGCTTATCTATGAATAATATTTGAATCTTCTCTGAATTCTTTTATGTATGATTGAGTTATCTTTGCAAATCTCTTCGAATTATCCGTTTGGTTTGGCCAACTAGATTGGTAGTTCTTGCAATGGGAGAAGTGCTTAGCTTTGGGTTCAATCTTGCGGTGTCCTTACCTAGTGACAAAAAGGGTTGCAAGGCACGTATTGTATTGTTGGCATCGAGGATAACAAGATGGGGTATTTGTCATATTGCATGAATTTATTCCTCTACATCATGTCATCTTGCTTAAGGCGTTACTTTGTTTTTAACTTAATACTCTAGATGCATGCTGGATAGCGGTCGATGAGTGGAGTAATTGTAGTAGATGCAGAATCGTTTCGATCTAGTTGTCTCGGACGTGATGCCTATATACATGATCATACCTAGATAACCTCATAACTATGCCCAATTCTGTCAATTGCTCAACAGTAATTTGTTCGCCAACCGTAGAATACTTATGCTCTTGAGAGAAGCCACTAGTGAAACCTGTGGCCCCCGGGTCTATTCTCATCATATCAATCTCCATCACTTTATTTACTTTCTTTGTTTTTACTTTGCTTTTACTTTTTACTTTGCATCTTTATACCAAAAATACCAAAAATATTATCTCTATCAGATATCACTCTCGTAAGTGACCATGAAGGGATTGACAACCCCTAATCGCGTTGATTGCGAGTAGCTATCGTTTTGTGCAGGTACGAGGGACTTGCGCGTGGCCTCCTACTGGATTGATACCTTGGTTCTCAAAAACTGAGGGAAATACTTACGCTACTGTGCTTCATCATCCTCTCCTCTTCGGGGAAAACCAACGCAAGCTCAAGATGTAGCAAGAAGGATTTCTGGCGCCGTTGCCGGGGAGGTCTACGCAAAAGTCAACATACCAAGTACCCATCACAATCCCTATCTCTCGCATTACATTATTTGCCATTTTCCTCTCGTTTTCCTCTCCCCCACTTCACCCTTGCCGTTTTATTCGCCCTCTCTTTCCCAATCTCCTTCCTCTCTTTTCCGTTTGCCTTTTTCCGTTGCCTTTCTGTTTGCTCGTGTGTTAGTTGCTAGTTTGTCACGATGGCTCTACCTAAATTTGGTGATCTTCACCTTAAAAGGCTAGAGGAGATCGAAAGCAATGTCAGAAAGTTTATGGTTCTGCAATTTGAGCATAATAATTTCTTTAGAAACGAACTTAAGGAACAAAAAGGTTTTACGAGTTATATGAATAAAGAACTTGATGATATGTCTAAAGAATTTGATGCTATAAGAGCCCAAATTGCTCGTCTTGAAAAGATGACCGCCTAAATTTCGGATATGCAAGCTACCTTAGTCAATAAGATGGCCGCTAAACCGAATTCCTACGAAAATCAAGATGAAGATCTAAAAGTTATTGATGTGTCCCCTATTAAATCTTTGATTTGCAATATGAATCTTGATGAAACTGAATATGATCTTCCTTTACCTAGAAGGCGTTCTAAGAATTCTGAGTTTTTAGATCTTGATGATGAAATTGATAAAAGTGGGATTGAAAGAAATAAAAATCGAGATATTGCTAAACCCACTATATTGGATCTCAAGGAATTTAATTATGAAAATTGCTCTTTAATTGATTGTATTTCCTTGTTGCAATCCGTGCTAAATTTTCCTCATGCTTATAGTCAAAATAAGGCTTTTACCGAACACATTGTTGATGCCTTGATGCAATCTTATGAAGAAAAACATGAATTGAAAGTTTCTATCCCTAGGAAACTCCATGATGAGTGGGAACCTACTATCAAAATTAAAATTAAAAATTATGAGTTTCATGCTTTGTGTGATTTGGGTGCTAGTGTCTCTACTATTCCCAAAACTTTATGTGCTTTGCTAGATTTCCGTGATTTTGATGATTGCTCTCTAAACTTGCATCTTGCGGATTCCACTATTAAAAAGCCTATGGGAAGAATTAATGATGTTCTTATTGTTGCAAATAGGAATTATGTGCCCACAGATTTTATCGTTCTTGATATAGATTGCAATCCTTCATGTCCTATTATTCTTGGTAAACCTTTCCTTAGAACGATTGGTGCAATTATTGATATGAAGGAAGGATATATTAGATTTCATTTTCCCTTAAAGAAGGGCATGGAAAACTTTCCTAGAAATAAAATAAAATTACCATATGAATCTATCATGAGAGCCACTTATGGATTGCCTACCAAAGATGGCAATACCTAGATTTATCCTTGCTTTTATGCCTAGCTAGGGGCGTTAAACGATAGCGCTTGTTGGGAGGCAACCCAATTTTATTTTGTGTTTTTTGTTTTTTCTTCTGTTTAGGAATAAATAATCCATCTAGCCTCTGTTTAGATGTGGTTTTATCTTTTAATTACTGTTTGTGCCAAGTTAAACCTATTAGATCTTCTTGGGAGATAGTTATTTGATCTTGCTGTAATTTCCAGAATCTTTGCGCTCAGTGCCCGAATTGTTAAAAATCACCAGAACGTGATAAAATAGTGATTCCAATTGCTGAAGATCAATAAACAAATTTTCCAGGCCCTCTAATTTTGGTAGAATTTGTTGGGTTCCAGAAGTTTGCGTTAGCTACAGATTACTACAGACTGTTCTGTTTTTGACAGATTCTATTTTGCGGGTGTTGTTTGCTTATTTTGATGAATCTATGGCTAGTAAAATAGTTTATAATCCATAGAGAAGTTGTAATACAGTAGGTTTAACGCCAATATAAATAAATAATGAGTTCATTACAGTACCTGAAAGTAGTCTTTTGTTTTCTTTCTCTAACGGAGCTCACGAGATTTCTATTGAGTTTTGTGTTGTGAAGTTTTCAAGTTTTGGGTGAATTCTTTGGATGGATTATGGAACAAGGAGTGGAAAGAGCCTAAGCTTGGGGATGCCCATGGCACCCCCAATATAATCCAAGGACACAAAAAATTCAAAGCTTGGGGATGCCCCGGAATGCATCCCTTCTTTCGTCCACTTCCATCGGTAATTTACTTGGAGCTATATTTTTATTCACCAACATGATATGTGTTTTGCTTGGAGCGTCTTGTATTATTTGCGTCTTTGCTTGTTAGTATACCACAATCATCCTTGCTGTACACACCTTTTGAGATAGCCATACATGAATTGAAATTTGATAGAATACTCTATGTGCTTCACTTATATCTTTTGAGCTTGATAGTTTGCTCATAGTGCTTCACCTATATCTTTTTGAGCGTGATAATTTTTGATCTAGTGCTTCGCTTAGATCTTTTAGAGAACGGTGGTTTTTTATTTTTAAAGAAACTTGATCTCTCATGCTTCACTTAGATTATTTTGAGAGTCGTCAATAGCATGGTAATTTGCTTAATGTTAATATACTTGGTATTCAAGATATGTGAAACTTTCTTTTGAGTGCGTTGAATACTAAGATAAGTTTGATGCTTGATAATTGTTTTGAGATATGGAGGTGATAATATTGAAGTCATGCTAGTTGAGTAGTTGTGAATTTGAGAAATACTTGTGTTGAAGTTAGCAAATCCCGTAGCATGCACGTAAGGTTAAAGTTGTGTAGCAAATTTGAAACATGAAGTGTACTTGGCTTGTGCATCCTTATGAGTGGCGGTCGGGGATGAGCGATGGTCTTTTCCTACCAATCTATCCCCCTAGGAGCATGCGCGTAGTACTTGATTTTTGATGACTTCTAAATTTTTGCAATAATTATATGAGTTCTTTTGACTAATGATGAGTCCTTGGATTATACGCACTTTTACCTTTCCGCCTTTGCTAGCCTCTTCGGTACCGTGCGTTGCCCTTTCTCACCTTGAGAGTTGGTGCAAACTTCGTCGGTGCATCAAACCCGTGATATGATCGCTCTTTCACACATAAACCTCCTTATATCTTCCTCAAAACAGCCACCATACCTACCTATTATGGCATTTCCATAGCCATTCCGAGATATATTGCCATGTAACTTTCCACCGTTCCGTTCATCATCATCATGACATACTTTACTTTCGTCATATTGCCATTGCATGATCATGTAGTTGACATCGTATTTGTGGCAAAGCCACCATGCATTATTTTTCATACATGTCACTCTTGATTCATTGCACCATCCCGGTACACCGCCGGAGGTATTCATATAGAGTCATGCCTTGTTCTAGTTTCGAGTTGTAATCCTTATTGTTGTAATCAATAGAAGCGTGATGATCATCATTATTAGAGCATTGCCCCCCAAAAAAAGAAAGTCCAAAAAAAAGAAAATAAAAAGGGGAATGCTACTATCTCTTTTTCCACACTTGTGCTTCAAAGTAGCACCTTGTTCTTCATGTAGTGAGTCTCATATATTGTGCTTCAAAGTAGCACCATGTTTTTCATATAGTGAGTCTCATAAGTTGTCTTGTTCATACTAGTGGGAATTTTTCATTATAGAACTTGGCTTGTATATTCCTACGATGGGCTTCCTCAAAATGCCCTAGGTCTTCATGAGCAAGCAAGTTGGATGCACACCCACTAGTTTTCTTTTGTTGAGCATTCATAGCTCTAGTGCATCTGTTGCATGGCAATCCCTACTCCTCATGTTGACATCAATTGATGGGCATCTCCATAGCATGTTGATTATCCTCGTCAATATGAGACTTTCTCCTTTTTTTGTCTTCTCCACACAATCCCTATCATCATATTCTATACCACCCATAGTGCTATATCCATGGCTCACGCTCATGTATTGCGTGAAGGTTGAAAAAGTTTGAGATTATTTAAGTATGAAACAATTGCTTGGCTTGTCATCGGGGTATAGAAGTTGGGAACACCTTTGTGTGACGAAAATGAAGCATAGCCTAACTATATGATTTTGTAGGGATGAACTTTCTTTTGCCATGTTATTTTGAGAAGACATGATTGCTTTGATTAGTATGCTTGAAGTATTATTATTTCTTATGTCAATATGAACTTTTGTCTTGAATCTTTCGGATCTGAATATTCATACCATGATTAAGAAGATTTACATTGAAATTATGCCAAAGTATCACTCCGCATCAAAAATTCTCTTTTATCATTTACCTACTCGAGGACGAGCAGGAATTAAGCTTGGGGATGCCTGATACCTCTCCAACATATCTATAATTTTTGATTGCTCCATGCTACTTTATCTATTGTTTTGTACTATATTGGGCTTTATTTTCCACTTTTATATTACTTTTGGGACTAACCTATTAACATGAGCCCAGCCCGAATTGCTGTTTTTTGCCTATTTCAGGTGTTTGAAGAAGCGGAATATCAAGCGGAGTCCAAGCGGAGTGAAATCTTGAGGCGTGATCTTCTCACGAGCGTGATCCAGGAGACTTGGACTCTACTCCAAGAAGTGCGGAGGAGGTCACGAGGGTGGAGGCGCCCCACAGGCGCGCCCCTACCTCGTGGGCCCCGACACTCCACCGACGTACTCCTTCCTCCTATATATACCTCGTATCCCCAAGCGATCGGAAGAGGAGCCAAAACCTAATTCCACCGTCATACCTTCACTGTATCCACGAGATCCCATCTTGGGGCCTGTTAGGAGCTCCTTGGGAGGGGGGCATCCACCACGGAGGGCTTCTACATCAGCACCACAGCCCCTCCGATGAAGTGTGAGTAGTTTACTTAAGACCTTCGGGTCCATAGCTAGTAGCTAGATGGCTTCTTCTCTCTTTTTGGATCTCAATACAATGTTCTCCCCCCTCTCATGGAGATCTATTCGATGTAATCTTGTTTTTGCGGTGTGTTTGTTGAGATGATGAATTGTGGGTTTATGATCCAGCTTATCTATGAATAATATTTGAATCTTCTCTGAATTCTTTTATGTATGATTGAGTTATCTTTGCAAGTCTCTTCGAATTATCCGTTTGGTTTGGCCAACTAGATTGGTAGTTCTTGCAATGGGAGAAGTGCTTAGCTTTGGGTTCAATCTTGTGGTGTCCTTACCAAGTGACAGAAAGGGTTGCAAGGCACGTATTGTATTGTTGCCATCGAGGATAACAAGGATGGGGTATTTATCATATTGCATGAATTTATTCCTCTACATCATGCCATCTTGCTTAAGGCGTTACTCTGTTTTTAACTTAATACCCTAGATGCATGCTGGATAGCGGTCGATGAGTGGAGTAATAGTAGTAGATGCAGAATCGTTTCACTCTACTTGTCTCGGACGTGATGCCTATATACATGATCATACCTAGATAACCTCATAACTATGCTCAATTCTGTCAATTGCTCAACAGTAATTTGTTCACCCACTCGTAGAATACTTATGCTCTTGAGAGAAGCCACTAGTGAAACCTATGGCCCCCGGGTCTATTCTCATCATATCAATCTCCATCACTTTATTTACTTGCTTTGTTTTTACTTTGCTTTTACTTTTTTACTTTGCATCTTTATACCAAAAATACCAAAAATATTGTCTCTATCAAATCTCACTCTCGTAAGTGACCGTGAAGGGATTGACAACCCCTAATCGCGTTGGTTGCGAGTAGCTATGGTTTTGTGCAGGTACGAGGGACTTGCGCGTGGCCTCCTACTGGATTAATACCTTGGTTCTCAAAAACTAAGGGAAATACTTACGCTACTGTGCTGCATCATCCTCTCCTCTTCGGGGAAAACCAACGCAAGCTCAAGACGTAGCAGCGTCCTCGGCAGCATCCTTGGCGGCCTCCTCGGCGGCAATCTTGTCAGCCTCCGTCGCGGCTTCCTCGGCGATATTCCTGATGACGGTGTCCACGTCCTCCATGTCCACCGAGGGAGGATCTGGGCAACAAACGAGGCGATGAAAAACAAAGAAAGGGGGCAAGATAAGAACAAAGGCAAAAGACGGGCAACTCACCAGTGCCTAGCTGGGAAGCAGAAGTCCCCTCCCCTCCAACATTTGGCGCCGAGGCAAAGTCACCAGCGCCCAAGTTCCCCTCTTCCTCCTCCATGTGCGTAGGCTCGGTGCTTGGCGCCCTTGTCGGGGACGCCCCTCGCGGCGGCGTGGTCGATAGAGACGGTGTGTTGGGAGTAGCCCTCTGCGGCTCCTCCCGCTGCCGCTCCCCTCCTACAAACCCGATGATGTCAGCACCAGAACATCGTACCCCAGACACATGTCGGCAAGAGGAGAGTGGTGAACTTACGCCGAGGGCTGTGCCGGAGGCTGCTGTCCGGGCTGCTCAACACCACCAGTGGCACCCTTGAAGCACTGGCCGGGGGCTGGCCGCCCGCCGAGGCCTTGGCCCTCTTCGCCCTCTGGGCCATCATCTCCGCGTCTCTACAAAAACAAAGATGGATCGAGATAAGTGGCATTATTCAGGGGAACGGAGATAGCAGTAAGAAACAGAATACTTACTCATCGTCCACCTCCTCCTCTTCCACTGCTTTCCTCTTCCTCCTTGGGCTAAGGGACCAAAAATCAAAGGTGACCCCCGCGTCGGCATCCGAGTCGACATCTGTCGGAGGGGGTGAGGAAGGGGGGTCTGTACACGCCTGGATGAGGAAGGGGCAGCTGCCTTCTTCTTCTCCGCGGCCTTCGTCAGCCTCTTCGCCGTCGCAGCCCTCGTGTGGCGCCCGGACCCCTCAAAGATCAGCTGAGGCCGCGCAGCCCTGTCTAGCCGTGCTACGTCTTGAGCTTGCGTTGGTTTTCCCCGAAGAGGAGAGGATGATGCAGCAAAGTAGCGTAAGTATTTCCCTCAGTTTTTGAGAACCAAGGTATCAATCCAGTAGGAGGCCACGCGCGAGTCCCTCGTACCTGCACAAAACGATAACTCTTCACAACCAACGCGATTAGGGGTTGTCAATCCCTTCACGGTCACTTACGAGAGTGAGATCTGATAGAGATGATAGATAATATTTTTGGTATTTTTTATATATAGATGCAAAGTGAAAAGGAAAAAGGCAAAGTAAAAATAAAGCAAGTATAAAAGTGATGGAGATTGATATGATGAGAATAGACCCGGGGGCCATAGGTTTCACTAGTGGCTTCTCTCAAGAGCATAAGTATTCTACGGTGGGTGAACAAATTACTATTTAGCAATTGACAAAATTGAGCATAGTTATGAGTATATCTAGGTATGATAATGTATATAGGCACCACGTCCAAGACAAGTAGACCATAACGATTCTGCATCTACTACTATTACTCCACTCATCGACCGCTATCTAGCATGCATCTATAGTATTAAGTTAAAAACAGAGTAACGCCTTAAGCAAGATAACATGATGTAGAGGAATTAATTCATGCAATATGATAAATACTCCATCTTGTTATCCTCGATGGCAACAATAAAATACGTGTCTTGCAACCCTTTCTGTCACTGGGTAAGGACACCGCAAGATTGAACCCAAAGCTAAACACTTCTCCCATTGCAAGAACTACCAATCTAGTTGGCCAAACCAAACGGATAATTCGAAGAGACTTGCAAAGACAACCAATCATACATAAACGAATTCAGAGAAGATTCAAATATTATTCATAGATAAGCTGGATCATAAACCCACAATTCATCGGTCTCAACAAACGCACCGCAAAAAGAAGATTACATCGAATAGATCTCCACGAGAGAGGGGGAGAACATTGTATTGAGATCCAAAAAGAGAGAAGAAGCCATCTAGATACTAGCTATGGACCCGAAGGTTTGAAGTAAACTACTCACACTTCATCGGAGGGGCTATGGTGATGATTTATAAGCCCTCCATGGTGGATGCCCCTTCCGGCGGAGCTCCGGAACAGGCCCCAAGATGGGATCTCGTGGATACAGGAAGTTGCGGCGGTGGAATTAGGTTTCTGGCTCCATATCTTATCGTTTGGGGGTACGTAGGTATATATAGGAGGAAGGAGTACGTCGGTGGAGCAACAGGGGGCCCATGAGGCGGGGGCGCCCTAGGGCGCCCCCACCTCGTGACCGCCTCTGTTGTCCCTTGGAGTAGGGTCCAAGTCTCCGGATCACGCTCGTGAGAAAATCACGTTTCCTAAGGTTTCATTCCGCTTTGGACTCCGCTTGATATTCCATTTCTTGGAAACACCAAATAGGCAAAAACAACAATTCAGGCTGGGCCTCCGGTTAATAGGTTAGTCCCAAAATAATATAAAAGTGGAAAATAAAGCCCAATATAGTCCAAAATAGTAGATAAAGTAGCATGGAGCAATCAAAAATTGTAGATACGTTGGAGACGTATCAGGCATCCCCAAGCTTAATTCATGCTCGTCCTTGAGTAGGTAAATGATACAAAGAGAATTTTTGATGCGGAGTGATACTCTGGCATAATTTCAATGTAAATCTTCTTAATTGTGGTATGAATATTCAGATCCGGAAGATTTAAGACAAAAGTTCATATTGACATAAAAATAATAATACTTCAAGCATACTAATCAAAGTAATCATGTCTTCTCAAAATAGCTTGGCAAAAGAAAGTTCATCCCTACAAAATCATATAGTTAGGCTATGCTTCATTTTCGTCACACAAAGATGTTCCCAACTTCTATACCCCCGATGACAAGCAAAGCAATTGTTTCATACTTAAATAATCTCAAACTTTTTCAACCTTCACGCAATACATGAGCGTGAGCCATGGATATAGCACTATGGGTGGAATAGAATATGATGATGGGGATTGTGTGGAGAAGACAAAAAAGGAGAAAATCTCACATTGACGAGGATGATCAACGGGCTATGGAGATGCCCATCAGTTGATGTCAACATGAGGAGTAGGGATTGCCATGCAACGGATGCACTAGAGCTATGAATGCTCAACAAAAGAAAACTAGTGGGTGAGGGAGTCCTGGATTAGGGGTATCCGGACAGCCGGACTGTGTACAACGTCCGAACTATTGAAGCGTGAAGATACAAGACTCAAGACTTCGGCCCGTGTCCGGATGGGACTTTCCTTGCCGTGGAAGGCAAGCTTGGCGATCCGGATATTATATTTCCTTCCTTGTAACCGACTCCATGTAAACCCTAGCCCTCTCCAGTGTCTATATAAACCGGAGAGGTTGGTCCTTAGAAGGCCAATCACAATTACAATCATACCATCATAGGCTAGCTCTTAGGGTTTAGCATCTATGATCTCGTGGTAGATCTACTCTTGTACTACCCATATCATCAATATTAATCAAGCAGGAAGTAGGGTTTTACCTCCATCGAGAGGGCCCGAACCTGGGTAAACATCTGTGTCCCTTGCTTCCTGTTACCATCAGCCTTGACGCACAGATCGGGACCCCCTACCCGAGATCCGCCGTTTTTGACACCGACATTGGTGCTTTCATTGAGAGTTCCTCTATGTCGTCGCTGCTGCGCTCGATGGCTCCTTCAACCGTCGCCAATAACGCGATACCGGACAGTCACGACGAGCATGGCTTAGACCTGTTGTCGGGCAAAGCTCGGGGTGTCACCCCCGCATTAGCCTCGGACCTAAATCCGGAGCAGGCTGCGTTGCCTAAGGACTGAGGGCTGGACCCCACCCCGCAGGTCGCGCACTCATCGGTGTTGGAGCCAAACACGGGCCTTACCTCTGTGGTGGCCATAACTCCGGACCCCCGGATTCATATCCGGATGTTGAGTCCGGTCCGCGCACTCCCGAGCCGGTCGAGCCAGGTTGGGCTCCGGTAATGGGGTTCACTGCCGCGGACATTTTTCGGCACTCGCCCTTTGGCGACATGCTGAACTCGTTGAAAACTCTCTCTTTGACAGAAATTTCTGGGCCAAACTATGTCCGGTTCGAGTGGGAAGTAGGCGATGAAGAAATTCGTTGCCCACCCACCACCCACTTCATAGCCACGGTCAATGATTTAACCGACGTGCCTGACTTCAACTCCGAAGACATCGACGGCATGGACAACGATGCAGGAGAAGATGCGGAATCTACGGGGCGCCGGACTTCCCCCTCATCACACGACGTATACATGGTGGATACGCCCAAAGAGGACAAAGGCGACAATCCGGACGATAAAACCCCCGGACAAAAGCCAAAGCGACGGCGCAGACGCCGTTATAAGTCCAGGAACAGTAAAAATAGTGACAAGAGCGCCAGAAGGATCGATACTACAATCAACTCCGAAGGCAACAACGACCATACGGACCCAGCGATGGAGCAGGACGAACCAGGTCACCCTGAACACAGTTCGGAGCAGATGCCGGAGGAAAATGATCCCGACGGACGAGGTCATCAAAACGAACCAGCACAGGAAAACAGTCCGGATAATCATGCAATCCCGGAAAAACACGTGGAATGAGATAACCTCCACAGAAAGCTTATGGCCACCGCAAGAAGTCTAAAGAAGCATAAGCAACGGCTCAAGGCCGCACAGGAAACGCTCAACCATAGATGGAATAAGGTGCTATACACTGAAGAAAGATACGGCGATGATCGCCATACAAAGAGCTATCCAAAACGCAAGCTACTGCCAGAATTCTTCGACGAAGCTGTACCACTTCATAACCGCAACAAAGCGGCTACCGATTCACATGAACACCTGAATAAGAAAGCTGGAGCGGCCAGGTCCATTTATGGATCCAAAGGACGCACCCCGGCGAAGGACTACGGTCACCAAAATGATTACGCTAATCGAGTACCAGTCCGGAATAAAGACCGGACACAACAACAGCCGACGACATGCCACAACACGTCCAGATACAGAGGGGCTGCTCACCCCCTGTGCTTTACCGATGAAGTACTGGACCACGAATTCCCACAGGGCTTTAAACCTATGAACATAGAGGCATACGACGGAACGACAGACCCAGAGGTCTGGATCGAGGACTTTATCCTGCACATACATATGGCTCGTGGGGATGACCTTCACGCCATCAAATACCTCCCCCTCAAGCTGAAGGGACCAGCTCGGTATTGGTTGAAAGGCCTCCCCGAAAATTCAATTGGGAGCTGGGAGGAACTCGAGGACGCTTTCAGGGCCAACTTTCAAGGGACCTATGTCCGGCCTCCGGATGCTGACGACTTAAGTCACATAGTCCAACAGCCCGGAGAATCCGCCCGCAAGTTTTGGAATAGATTTCCCACTAAGAAGAATCAAATCGTTGACTGTCCGGATGCCGAAGCCTTAGTAGCATTCAAACACAGCATCCGTGACGAGTGGCTCGCCGGACACCTCGCCAAGAAAACCAAGGACAATGGCAGCCCTAATAAGTTTTATGACCCGCTTTTGCGCGGGAGAAGATAGCTGGCTAGCCCGTAAAGGCACCAGCGACCCCAGCACATCCGAAATAAGGGATGGCAACGGGAAGCCACGGTGTCGTAAAAACAAACGCCAAAACAAGGAAGAGAGCCCGGATAACACGACGGTTAATGTTGTATTCAGGGGCTCTCAACCTAATCAGCAAAACAAGCCATCTAAAGGCAGCAAAGAGGGACCGTCCGGTCTTAATAGAGTCCTAGATAGACTATGCCAAATTCATGGCACCCCTGAAAAACCTACAAACCACACGCACAGAGAGTGCTGGGTCTTCAAGCAGGCCGGCAAATTAAATGCTGAACACAAGGAAAGGGAAACACCAAGTGAAGACGAGGATGAACCTCGCCAGCCGAACACTGAAGGACAGAAAAAATTCCCGCCAGAGATTAAAACAGTGAACATGATCCACGCGACTCACACATCCATGAGGAGGCACGAACGCGCGCATAGAGACGCGCTCGATATAGAGCCCATCATACTCACGCCTAACCACTGGATGCCTTATCCGATCACTTTCGATAACTTGGATGACCGAACTAGTATTCGACGCGGAGGATCAAAGGCCTTGGTGCTTGACCCGATAATCGACGGATACCGTCTCACCCGCGTCCTTATGGACGGCGGCAGCAGTCTCAATTTAATATATGAGGACAATGTTCGCAGGATGGGGATAGACCCATCCAGAATTAACCAAAGCAACACCACCTTTGAAGGGGTGATACCAGGCGTTTAAACCCACAGCAGGGGCTCTGCAGCGACCGGAGGCAACATTCGCTCGCCAGCAACCCGAGCGAAGAACTACTCTTCATCATCGCACCCTTCCAAAGCGACTATCACGCAGCTTTCGGAAGAACGGCCTTGACCCGCTTCAACGCATTGCCGCACTATGGCTACCTTACACTTAAGATGCCCGGTCCACGTGGCGTCATCACCGTTAGCGGACTAACAGAGCGCTCGTCACGCGCAGAGGAACACGCGACGACCCTCGCGGCCGAACTATAAGCGGCCTCCAACATAAGAAAACATGACTGGTCATTAAAGGCCACAAACTCGGCTAGACGAGTCCGGTCGCCCGGATAAAATTGAACCAGGGCACCATATATATAATCCCATGGTGGACACAAGGGGCTATAAATACTTAACACAGTCCCACAGTTGGCTCAACCTTATGGGCAGGCCAACATCTTACACTTTTATTATCCACCGCATACTTACGTTGTACTCTTCTACGAGTTTTCCTTTTTCCACAGATAACGTCAAGCGATACCCTTCCAGGATACGGCACAATGGAGACAAAGGCTCAGACGTGCAGCAGGGCCCCGTTCAACAGGTTTCTTTTTAGATTAAGCCACTGTGTAAACCTTTTTTATTGCCTCTTGTTGTTTAACCATCCCATGGGTTCCATACCCATAGAGGATACTGCCATTTTTGGCATCTCGCCACGACAGATTAACGCACGTACCTGGAAAAACAGGGTTTATAACGAATGGGCATTCTTGATCCCATCGATTATTATAATGTCCGAATACCCTCGGGAGTGTTCGGCGTCACGAGTTTGGCGTTATATGCAGCAGCTCCGAATCATGTCTTTGGTCAAATGTTGGGTTTGCCCGGCTCCTGGGTTTGCCGCCTTACGTTCCGCTACTATCGGCTAAGGTGGCCAAAGGAGAACTACTGCAATTGTGCCCTGGTCATTCTGGACGAGCACCTCAGTAGAGAAAGCCGAAAACTGAATGCCATGATACAGCGAGAGACTGTTCAACCACTCAAGACTTATCGGAATCTTTAGGATCCTCCAAGATAACGAAGGACCGCTTCCGGTCATGTACACACGCCCGTATTCGGATGCACGTGAAGGTACCAGGCTACATAGTAGCCCCAACATTAGACTCCCATGGCTAGCGAATGTGTTACAGCTATATAGTCCGGTTTCCTAGTTCGACGTGCGATCACCTCCTTCATGGACCAAGATGTTGGATCAAGTGTGATTAAGCATATTTTTGCGAACACCCCGCATTGCTCACAGGGATGAAGCCAACGATCGCTATCTTCGGATCAAACATTCATATATATATATATATATATATATATATATATATATATATATATATATATATATATATATATATATATATATATATATATATATATATATATATATATATATATATATATATATATAAACCACACAGAGACACAATAATACTTTCGGGCGAAAAGTATAAATATAGCCTTATAACCAAACTAACATTGTTTTTTTTGACTATTTACTGCAAGGCAACAACCTCACAGTCCTTTATTAAATAAATAAAAGAGTATTAGTTACAACTATACAAATTTACAAGAAAGGAGAAATACTTACAAAGAAAACTATGTAAGGTCAGCTATCCAAGAAACAAAACTATCCTTATATTTACATCTAATCTCGTGAGATGTATGAGATGTCATGTATAAAGTTTCTTCTCCAAGCTCTAAATGAAGGTTGTTCATTCCTGAAAATTTTCCCATTCCTTTGTGTCCAAATATTCCAAGTAGTAGTGAAAACCACCTCAGAGAAGAAAGGGTGTCCAAAATCCTTTCTAGCTGCTTGAGCCATATCATATGTGGTTTGGTTTGGTTGCGCGGTCCAAGAAATCCCAAGATAGTTCCAAACCCTTTGGCTATAATTGCAAGCAAAGAAAAGGTGAGCCCGATCCTCATGTTGAGCAAGATTGCAAAGCACACAAGTATCATCCTGGATGATCCATTGCCTTCGTTGCATCATATCTCTGGTGTTCAAACGATCCATTAACAGAAGCCAACCAAAAACTTTTATCTTTAGCGTGCATGCACCCTTCCAAATCGACAAGAAAATAGGATCCACCACCAGATGTGAGAAGCAAAAATCATAGTATATCTTTGCCATGTAATCACCAGATTTGGAAGGCCACTTCCAAACGTCCTTGATCTCACCATTCAAATTGATCAAAGGCAGGAGGGTTTGTAATTGTGTGAGCTCCGAAAATGCCTCCTGCGATAGTGGCAGATGAAAGTGATCCAAGATGTCAAGCCGCACAAAGAACTCTTTGACTGTGATTGCATTGTCCACATCAAAGGAGTGGAGCCTTGGGAAAGAGTCCTGCAACAAGACAGCATGATTTCCCAGCTGCCAACGATCAAGCCAAAAGAGTACCGTATCACCAGCATGAACTTGAGGAACCGCTAGATTGGAGAATTTTGGGAACAAATGCATGATATCACGCCACCAAAATGAACCACAGACCCTGGTGCTTTGGGGTGGTGATGATGCATAATAGGTGTCCCAAATTAGAGATACCCAAGGCACGTCCACTTTGTTGAAAAACTTGAAAAGATGCTTCATAAGCAAAGCTTCATTTTGGATAGTCAAGTTAAGAACACCCAAACCTCCAAAATCCTTAGGACGACAGACTAGATCCCAAGCAGCCAAAGATTGGCGTGGGTTATCCGTGTTACCCCTCCACAGGCACTGCCTCATGATCCTCTCTAGCTGCTGTATAATGCCCTTTGGGAGAGATAAAGTGCACAGAAAATATATTGGCATGGAGCACAACACGGACTGAACAAGTTGCAGTCGGCATCCTTGATTAAGAAAGCATGAAGAGGTAGATAAACGGCGCTCGATGCGATCCACCAGAGGCATCAGCTTATAGATAGAGGGCCTAGAAGTTCCCATGGGAAAACCAAGATATATGAAAGGCATCGTGCCAACGTCACAACCCAGCAAAGAGGCCACTCTAGCACCTTCCTCCTCACTCATGTTTATGGGAATGAGTGAAGACTTGCTAAAATTAACTCGCAAGCCAGTTGACTCCGCAAAAGTTACAAGCATCTCCTTGAAAGCAATGAGTTGATCATCAACCGCACGCAGTACAATTAAAGTGTCGTCAGCGTACTGCACTATAGGGTAATCATTGGAGTTGGTTGGGATTGGCAGAGAAAGGATGTTCCTAGCGCACATCTCATTGACAACAGACTGCAATAAATCCACTGCAATCACAAAGAGCAACGGTGATAGAGGGTCACCTTGGCGCACTCCCGTTCTACAAACAAAATGCTTCCCTGGCACGCCATTGAGAAGCACCGAAGAAGATCCCGTGGAAAAAATAGTATTGATCCACCCAGTCCACCTGGAATCAAAACCCTTGCATTGCAAATTTTTGAGAATTAGATCATGCTCAATTGTATCAAAGGCTTTCGTGAAATCCAGCTTGAGTAGAACGATGGGACGCTTGGAGGCTTTGCATTGATGTATATACTCAAAACACCAGGCTAAGCAGTCTTGGATGGAACGACACCGAAGAAAACCATATTGATTACGGCGAATGCATCGCAGAATCACTTTCTGAAGACGGTTAGCAAGCAGCTTTGTCAAAAACTTCAAGCATGTGTTGGTCAAAGAGATAGGCCGGAAGTTTCCGACAACTTCAGGGCTTAACTTCTTTGGTATAAGAGTAATTAATGAGTTATTTAGACATTCCAAATTACATTTCCCCTCATAGAATTCCTTGACAAGTTGCATGAAGTCCTCCTTGAGAATTGACCAACACCTCTTTAAGAACAGCCCAGAAAAGCCATCGGGACCGGGGGCACGGTCAGGTGGCATGTTCTTAATGACAGCATCAACCTCAGAATCAGTGAAGGGCTGAGACATATCCTGAAGGCCATCAACTCTTGCAATTAATGTGTCCAAATCGAAGCCCATGCGGATTCCTTTTGCATTACCCATTCTTTGATTAAAATCTGACCAAAACATGTTGGAAAGCTGTTGGTGATCCGAAACCACATCACCATCAGAATTCCTGAGTGATGAGATAGTGTTTCTCCTATACCTTTCCGTGGCCATGGCATGAAAAAATTTGGAGTTTTCCTTGCCAACTTTAATGTTACGTATGGTACAACGCTGCTTCCAATAAACATACTGCCAATGAAGAATATCTTCCAAATGCAATTTCACAATCCTCCTGAAATTAAACTCAGGCCTTGATAAAGTCTTGATCTCCTCCAGCCCATCGAAATAAAGAATGACCTTGTTGCAATCAGCAATTAATGCTTTAATTGTCGACAAATTCATGTGCCATTTCTTGAGTGCAAACCTTAGCGCTTTGAATTTAGAGGAAATATTTAGGGCAGCCGATTGTCTTGCCATAGGTTTGTTCCAAACATGTGCCACACAGTCAAAGAAACCAGGCAAATCAATCCAATAATTCTCAAAGAAATAAATTTTAGCTTTAGGAATGACAGTAGCAATCGAGACGACGCATGGGACATGATCAGAAGCCGTGCGAGCCAGAGGTAAAACAAGCGTGTTAGGATGATCAATGGTCCATGCAATCAAGTAAAAACCAATGATCTGTTCCAAAGAATGGATTAGTTTGCATATTCGACCAAGTAAACTGGCGGCCTTTAATTGGTAGCTCAATGAGACCCAGGTGTCCAATTACTTCATTAAACAGAAAAATATCACTGACATTACCCCCAGGCAGGTTTCTGTTCTCCAACGAACGCATGAAATTGAAATCACCCAACAACAACCAATTATCATCACAGTTAATATCAAGATTATATAACCATTGCACGAAATCATCCCGGGTCGGGCCCTGGCAAGGACCATAAACTGACACAAGAGTCCATATTTCAAAAGTATGCTTGGATTGGAATTCCATAATGATACCAAAATGCCTTTCCTCAATTAATTTTCCTTCAAAGAAGGAAGAATTCCAGATAACGATTATGCCAGCCGAAGCACCATCCGAAGGTACATAGGAAAAATTATCGAAACGGCGTGGACAGAATTTCCTAATGAACCTATGGTCAATGTGCATGCATTTAGTTTCTTGCAGACAGACAACCGAACAACCACTTTCGTCAATCTTCTACTTAACTGCTAATTGCCGTGCTTTAGAATTAAGACCACGCACGTTCCAACATAACACCTTCCAATCTCTAAACCCTGTCTGATTCATTACAAACCAAAATAGAAAGCAGAAGCAAAAGTAGATCATGCAATGACCTACACTGACCCACTAAACAGGAAGGAAATATCCTAAACAGGAAACAGAAGAACAGATAGATGGCGTTTAAATAGGTACGCCATAAACCATTATGCCATCTAGTGGAGCTAAACATCGGAATCCTTGCTGCTGGTGGATGTAGAAGGATCAACCTCAAGCTTGTCCTTGGAGATCTTCTCTGGTGCGATTCGCAGACGTGCTCCAATACGCTGAAGATCAAAAAGTGGTGTTGGTGGAGGCACTGACATTCTCTCCTCCGGCTTGGCTGAGCTTGTTCGACGCTTCTTGAAGGAGGACTGATTCTTGCCTTGCTTGAGGCCTGTGCTTGGAGATTTATGATATCCATCCCGTAATGCACTTAGACGTGCACTGCGGCGCACCTCAGAGTCAACCACAACCTTAGTAACCTTAGCAGCTTTTGGCTTACGGCCACGTTTGGTACTGACCTCTGGCATTGCAGAGAACTCAAAGGACTCACTGACAGGCTCAGAGAGGTCATCCAAGCCATCAAAGCATAACGCCCGAGCAACGGGCCTTTTAACTGGAACAACCTGACGAGGAAAGCATGGAGTTGGATCAGGTGCAGGCAACAGAGAGAAGCTGACATCGTTCCCATCAAAGTAGATATCCCAGGTGCTCTTGGACTGAAGCAGAGAACATAGATTAGTCTTGAACACATACTTTGGAATCTCAGCAGAAAAAATAGCTGGCATGAACTTGCAGAACAAGCGCTGGCACTACATCTCTGGCGGAATCACTGGGCCAAAAACAGAGGACTTGGCCAACATGGAGAGGAGGCTGCATCGGGGCACCAGGATGCTGCAGAATCGCTAAGTTCTCCTCAGGCTGCTGATCATTAACAGAATCATTTGACAGCTCTAGAATAATAGATTCCCGTGACTGATTCCCATCCACTTGGTTTTCCTCTACAATCTCCTACTGCATATTAAGGTTATCTTGATGAACCTCCTGGTGATGTGGCACATGCTCCTGTGGAGGAGGTGGCAGCTCGTCCCAACCGATCTCAGGAAATTCAGGCATAACCCAATTATGGTTATTAAACTGCAGATGCCTAGGGAGTGGATGAGGGTTGCCATCAAAGGGCATCGGGTCCTCGTCCGGAGGCAAGATATCGGCAAAATCAGCAGAGAAGATGTAAATTGGAGCAGACCATGAAATGCGAGAACCACCAAAATCAGCAAACTCCCTATAAACCACATCACGCGGCACCAATGTCGTTGCCGGAAAAGAAACATACGCCAGGGTATGAACAAGTAACGGATCGTCCTGATGCCAGTGATGGAAATGGCCAAAGGTACTGATAGCATCGGCAATATACTGAGTGCCCTGATAATCCAGAGGAATCCCAACAATCATAACCCAACCCCTACGAAAACCCTGAATAGCTCTGAAATTGATTCCTTCATCATGCGGCACAAATCTAAAAAATTTGTCATTATCCAGCTCAAACGGGGGGTGATCAACTAGGGCCTGCCTAGCAACAGGACTACGGAAACGGAAGAGACCCACACCTTGGATCCATGGCTGAGCATCAAGAACAGCGCGGCCAAGATTGTTAACGACAAAATCACTAACCATGTTTCTGAAGATAGCAACTTCTTCAGGCAGAGGAGCTGGCTCGACGATGGCAATGGCGTATTCCTCATGCTGACAATCCGGAGCCACAGCAGGAGAGTAGAAAGTGCACGGCAGCCGCCGCGGACCACCATCAATGATCTCGAATCCCGACGGCACGAGAGGCGTGGGGTCAAGGGAGAAGGTAGCCATAGCAGAGAGCGCCTCGGAAGGTGGCAGTGACAGGGCCGCAGCAGATGGTGAAGAGGCTAAGCAGGTCGATGGTGGCGACGTAGGTGGTGGTGGTGTGATGGGCGGTGGCTCGGCAGGCAATGGCGGAGGCGATGATGGTGTTGCAGGCGCTATGGGACTTGGCAAGGACCCAGCATGGCTAGTAGTGAGGGAAACCGAGGCGTCAGGCGAGGAAATCTCAGCTGACCGGTCCGGGGAAGTAGGATTGACCCGCGGGACCCACTTGTAAGTCGGGGAATGCGCAGCGTCGGAGCATCCTCTTGCACGGTGGCCCAGGCGAAAGCATCTACGGCCGAATTGGACTGGTGCACGAATTGGTGTAATGCAGCATCGATAAACAATTCTGGCATTTCCAAACCTTGAACACAATATCATCAATGAGATCATTAAATTGAGCAGCCTCCTCCGAAATATCCGGAATATGGTTCTCCATAACAGCCGTGGGAGAGATCTCAACTGAGGCACCAGAAAAATCTAAAATTTCCTGAGACTGATGGGCCAGAGGCTGCGCCGTGGTACAATCGACCAAGGCAGCAGAACCATTGTGGGCAGTAGAGTCATGTTGGGCTGAGGGCCCAATCTGGGCTATGCATCCATGTTGGGCTGGAGAGTCTGGTGCAACGTGTTCAGGTGTGACAGAAACATGTGATGGTGCAAGCTCAATTCGAACCAACTGGGTGGGTGAAGATCTGGAACTAGCGGCGGGGCTTCTGGCAGGGACGTTGATCGTTCCGAAAGAGATGGGTGGCGTCGCCACCGTCCACTAGAGATCATTCGCCGGTGGCGAGGGCAAGATCAATCTGTCACGAGGATGCATGACGTAGCCGGCCTCTGATACCGTATCAACCAATGACTGAGAAGCATGGTATCTATAACCCTTGCAAGCAGGATATTGCTGGAACATTGCAAAAGAAAGCTTCTTTCGCAAAGATGAACTCGATCTAAAAGATGATCTAGCCGGAGGATTATGCATGGCTAGCAACCCCAAAGTGGCACGTTTCTTAGAAGGACTCACTAGGATCCATTCAGCATCGCACTCTTTTTTCCAGATCTTAAATTCACGTACCCAATTAGGACCACCATTTCCCCAAAGATGGAAATAGCATTTGAATTGTGGGCACGCGAACGACCTCAACTGGAGAATGCAAAGACCAACTTGCTTGCAAGAGACCAAAAAGGAGAATACCTTGTCACGGATGATTTGCACCGAAAATTCAATCGCAGATCCCCCAATCGCTGATTCCAAGGCAGCCACCACAGAATCGTCATTAAGACGAAAAACATGCCTGCTGAAAGACACCACCATAATGAAATGGCCCGTGTCATCCGTGGAATGAATAAATCTCCCACAATGATTGAAAACCTTGTCCGCAAAAATGGCACCCGCTGAAAAATCCAAGTCCAACGTTGATCCACCAGAAGAACCCATATGAGATGGGTATAGGCTTGTAGAACAGAAGCCGCCGGAGCAGATGGGCGGAGGAGAAACACAAATCACTGGCTAGAAGAGTAGATCGCCGGAAAACCTAGGCCGGAGGTGGGAGGGGTGGGTGGGTGGGTGGAGAGCCATTCTAACATTGTTTTTACAATGATTCGACTCATCACTCGAATAAGACATTCTTCGAGCACTGCGCCTCTCTTAGGCGGGCACCTTCTGTGACCTGCGCCAAGTAGTGCTCGGCCGAATACTGGCCCCCCGCCGGATCTTGGGTCGCTATAATATTGGCCTCCATATCCGTCCAATAGGCTTTAACGCGGGCAAGAGCCATCCATGCACCCTCTATGCACGCCGACTACCTCATGGCATCGACCCGAGGCACGGCCCCAAGGAATTGCTGCACCAAGCCAAAGTAGCTGTCCGGCTTAAGCCCTTCCGGCCAAAGATGGTCTATCACAGACCGCATTGCAAGACCGGACAGCCTGTGAAGCTCTGCTACAGCAGCCATCTTGTCATTTAATGGCAGCGGGTGAGTGGGAGCATTGAATTGCGACCAGAAAAGCTTCTCCACCTCCTTATCACCCTGACCCTCGAAGAACTTGGCAGCGCCACCGCTTTTTGCCAAATCTGCATACGCGTCCATAGACTCCAGCGCCCATCCAGGAGCGATTGGATCAAAAACTTCGTCCGCAGCAAGTAGGAACCTCCACCACGATTTTACCGGCCTGTTGAAGCTCCTCCCACGCACCCCTGAGCTCGGTCCGTATTTCCTTGATGGCATTCGTGCCTTGTCCAGCTCGGCCAAGCTATCCTTATGCTCCTTTTCAAGGAGCTCATACCGGTCGGCGACATTTTTTAACTCAATAGCCATCTCAGCCATCTTTTCCTCACTTCGGCGATGAGCAGCCTGTTCGGCTCTCAGTTCCTCGGCCGCCTTTAGGGCAGCCGCATTGCTAACCCGAGCTTGTTCCTTGGCTTGGACAAATTCTGCCCTCAGGGCCTCCATGGCAGCAGCACCATCTGCAGTCCGACCATATTACATTAATATCATGTCGCCTCCATATTTTCCTATACAAAGGAAGGTAGAGCACATACCTTGTGACTTGTCTAGCTGCTCGTTCACCAGCGTGATATCGGCATCAATCGATCGAATCTGCCTGGTCAGTTCGGAAACTTCCACGGACTGGTCAGCGACCGGACTCACAGGTACCTGCACATATTTATAGCGCAATCATTGATTTATGATCCCCCGTTTGCCCCCTAAGGCGGGCAACCAGAGTCTCAGGGGCTACTATCTATATGGAGCACACCTAACACGTGCCTCACAGCCAAAAATAGTGTATTCTTCACTACATACCTCAAAGCCTCTGAGCAGACTTGCAAATGCTTCATTCAAACTGCTTGTAGCGGACAAAATCTTCTTGAGCACCGTACTCATTAATGAGCGGTGCTCCTCCGAGAGCGCAGCTCGCTCCAGTAGGCCCGTCAGTACGTCCGGCCGGACATCAAACTGTGCCGGACCCTTCCCATCGCCCCTTGTGGGAGCCAAACGCTCCGAGCTCAGGGCGGCTGACGCGTTGGCCTCCGGCTTCGGCAGATCCGGACTCCTCCGTGATGACACTTCGGCGTCGCCCGCTTCGCGAGCCGGAGAGGTTGGTGGGGTCTCGCTCTCCATCATCTCCGGAGGAATGTCCCTCGAGGACGAACTCTATTGAGAAGGGCTGCTAGCCGGACTGCGAAAAACGAATCCTGGTTATTGATCAAGGAGGAACACAGTACCTTCGAATTAAAAATTAACTTACAGTTCGGTGGAGGGCTGGCCCGTTGGTGGGCACGATGCGGTGACGGTGCCCGTTGGGGCAGAGCCCCTTGGTGTTATCTTCTTCCCGGGTTTGGGCATCTCCGTCTCCGAGTCTTCGGAGGCAGCCCTCTTCTTCCCGCGCTGGGAGGAGGCCTTAGCCTCCCCTTCCCGACTATCCTCCTTGAGGGAGGTAACAATTCCCCCGGTTCGGATGTGTAGCACGTGGGGTTCGGTTTCTTCGTTCCTCCCCTTGTCTTTACCCGAGGGCATTCTGCTGAGCACCCGGTCGAGCATCTTGGCCATGGCGGGGCCAGGCGAGCCCTCGGGAAGTGGCGCCGGACACCTAATTATCTCCGCCTTGCTGAGCCATTCCTGGCCACAGATGATTTTCAGAACAAACAATCGTGACAAATACAAAACAGGGTGTCCGGCATGAAAGGTACTTACTTGGGTATGTAGGCGATTGCAGCTTAGGCCCGCATCCTTGGTGGTGTCCGGACACTTTACTTTCCGTCCGACGAATAATTTGCACATCTCTTCGAGCTTCAGGCCGAAGAAGTGCTTGATGGTACGTGGACCCTCCGGATTGAGCTCCCACATCCTGAGAGGCCGGCGTTGGCATGGCAACATCTGCCGGATCAACATCACTTGAATTATGCTGAAAAGATTAATGTCCCTTGCAAGAAGCTCCCGGATGCGATTCTGCAGTACTGGCACATCACCAGCGGGTCCCCAATTCCGCCCTACGTCCGTCCAAGACGCCAGCTGTGATGGAGGGCCCGAGCGAAACTCGGGGGCAGCCGCCCACTTTGTGCCTCTAGGAGCCGTGACATAGAACCACCTCCGCTGCCATACATCAGATACTTCTGGGAAAGAACCCTCGGGCCACGGGGCATCACCGTTCATGCTTATTACGGCACCCCCACACTCCGCATGTCGCCCCTCAACCATCTTCGGCGTCACATTGAAGGTCTTGAGCCATAAGCCGAAGTGTGGGGTGACATGGAGGAAAGCCTCGCACACGATAATAAACGACGAGATATGGAGGATAGCGCCGGAGCCGATCGTGAAAATCCAACCCATAATAGAACATGAGCCCCTCACGAAGGGATCGAGGGCGAAACCTGCATCATGGAGGAAGTGTGGGACTAAAACGACACACTCGCTGGTCTCCGGCGTAGGGATGACCTGCCCCGAGCAGGAGCTCAGGCCGGATATCTGCGGTCAAGTATCCGACCTCCCTAAGCTTTGCAATGTCCTTCTCTTCAATAAAGGAGGCCACCCACCGCCTTGTGGGTCAGATCCGACATATTGGAGGATTCCGAGGGGTGGAGCTTAGGTTTTGGGTGTTAGAACTCGAAAGCGAGAAGGCGCGATGAAGGTGAAACAAGAGGCGAGGTCCCACCCCTTTATAAAGAGGGTGAATATCAAGAGTCCCGTGTGACCGCTTGAGGCTTGTCTAAAAACACACGGGTTATACCAACAGCCGCCGTGGGGTCACGCGTGCTCATATTGATGGAAAATCCCGCCATAAGAGGAACACAATCTCGCCTCCACGGACGTGTTAATAAAGCCGCCGCAACACGAGTCGTTATGGGGCAGGAAACGTCGGTTCATGTTGGACCAAGCCCCGATACAAGGGCGCGACGCACGAAGATTGCCAGCAAATCAGATCTATACCATACGAAGATCATCTTGCAGATCCGGACACGATCTACGTGTTCGATGACCACTTTTGAGTACACGGAGGAGGAACCCGCCCTGCAATGCCGAAGACAAGACTGCGCTCCGGACTCATCGTCATTGAAGACTGGTTCAGGGGCTACTGAGGGATTCCTAGATTAGGGGTATCCGGACTGCCGAACTGTGTACAACGTCCGGACTATTGAAGCGTGAAGATACAAGACTCAAGACTTCAGCCCGTGTCCGGATGGGACTTTCCTTGGCGTGGAAGGCAAGCTTGGCGATCCAGATAGTATATTTCCTTCCTTGTAACCGACTCCATGAAAACCCTAGCCCTCTCCGATGTCTATATAAACCGGAGAGGTTGGTCCTTAGAAGGCCGATCACAATTACAATCATACCATCATAGGCTAGCTCTTAGGGTTTAGCCCCTACGATCTCGTGGTAGATCTACTCTTGTACTACCCATATCATCAATATTAATCAAGCAGGAAGTAGGGTTTTACCTCCATCGAGAGGGCCCGAACCTGGGTAAACATCTGTGTCCCTTGCTTCCTGTTACCATCAGCCTTGACGCACAGATCGGGACCCCCTACCCGAGATCCGCCGGTTTTGACACCGACAGTGGGTGTGCGTCCAACTTGCTTGCTCATGAAGACCTAGGGCATTTGAGGAAGCCCATTGTAGGAATATACAAGCCAAGTTCTATAGTGAAAAAATCCCACTAGTATAAAAAGACAACTTATGAGACTCACTATATGAAAAACATGGTGCTACTTTGAAGCACATTATATGAGACTCACTACATGAAGAACAAGGTGCTACTTTGAAGCACAATATATGAGACTCACTACATGAAGAACAAGGTGCTACTTTGAAGCACAAGTGTGGAAAAAGAGATAGTAGCATTGCCCTTTTCTTTTTTGGGCCTTTCTTTTTTTTTCTTTTTTGCCTTTCTCTTTTTTTTGGGAAATGCTCTAATAATGATGATCATCACACTTCTATTGATTACAACATAAGGATTACAACTCGAAACTTAGAACAAGATATGACTCTATATGAATGCCTCCGTGGTGTACCGGATGGTGCAATGAATCAAGAGTGACATGTATGAAAAATAATGCATGGTGGCTTTGCCACAAATACGATGTCAACTACATGATCATGCAATGGCAACATGACAAAAGTAATGTATGTCATGATGATGATGAACGGAACGGTGGAAAGTTGCATGGCAATATATCTCGAATGGCTATGGAAATGCCATAATAGGTAGGTATGGTGGCTGTTTTGAGGAAGATATAAGGAGGTTTATGTGTGATAAAGCGATCATATCACGGGTTTGGATGCACCGCTAAGTTTGCGCCAACTCTCAAGGTGAGAAAGGGCAATGCACGGCATCAAGAGGCTAGCAAAGGCGGAAAGGTAAAAGTGTGTATAATCCATGGACTCAACATTAGTCAAAAGAACTCATATACTTATTGCAAAAATTTAGAAGTCATCAAAAATCAAGTACTACGTGCATGCTCCTAGGGGGGTAGATTGGTAGGAAAAGACCATCGCTCGTCCCCGACCGCCACTCATAAGGATGCACAAGCCAGGTACACTTCATGCTTCAAATTTATTACACAACTTTAACCATACGTGCATGCTACGGGACTTGCTAACTTCAACACAAGAATTTATCAAATTCACAACTACTCAACTAGCATGACTTTGATATTATCACCTCCATATCTCAAAACAATTATCAAGCATAAAACTTTTCTTAGTATTCAACGCACTCAAAAGAAAGTTTCACATATCTTGAATACCAAATATATTAATATTAAGCAAATTACCATGCTATTAATGACTCTCAAAATAATCTAAGTAAAGCATGAGAGATCAATAGTTTCTTTAAAACAAATCCACCACCGTGCTCTAAAAGATCTAAGTGAAGCACTAGAGCAAAAATTATCACGCTCAAAAGATATAAGTGAAGCACTATGAGCAAAACTATCAAGCTCAAAAGATATAAGTGAAGCACAAAGAGTATTCTAACAAATTCCAATGCATGTATGGCTCTCTCAAAAGGTGTGTACAGCAAGGATGATTGTGGTAGACTAACAAGCGAATACACAAATGGTACAAGACGCTCCAAGCATAACACATATCATGTGGTGAATAAAAATATAGCTCCAAGTAAATTACCGATGGAAGTAGACGAAAGAGGAGATGCCTTCCGGGGCATCCCCAAGCTTTGACTTTTTGGTGTACTTGGATTATCTTGGGGATGCCATGGGAATATCCAAGCTTTGGCTCTTGCCACTCCTTGTTCCATAATCCATCAAAAGAATTCACCCAAAACTTGAAAACTTCACAACACAAAACTCAATAGAACTCTCGTGAGCTCCTTAGAGAAATAAAACAAAAGACTACTTTAAGGTACTGTAATTAACTCATTATTTATTTATATTGGTGTTAAACCTACTGTATTACAACTTCTCTATGGATTATAAACTATTTTACTAGCCATAGATTCATCAAAATAAGCAAACAACACACGAAAAACAGAATCTGTAAAAAACAGAATAGTCTGTAGTAATCTGTAACTAACGTAAACTTGTGGAACTCCAAAAATTCTACCAAATTTATACGACCTAGAAAATTTGTTTATTGATCAGCAGCTATTGGAATCAGTATTTTATCACATTCTGGTGATTTTTTATAATTCGGGCACTGAACGCAAAGTTTCTGGAAATTACAGCAAGATCAAATAACTATCATCCAAGAATATCCAATTGGTCTAGCTTGACACAAACACTAATTAAATCATAAAACCACATCTAAACAGAGTCTAGATGGATTATTTATTCCTAAACAGAAGCAAAAACAAAAAAAAACTAAAAATAAAATTGGGTTGCCTCCCAACAAGCGCTATCGTTTAACGCCCCTAGCTAGGCATAAAAGCAGGGATAAATCTAGGTATTGCCATCTTTGGTAGGCAATCCATAGGTGGCTCTCATGATAGATTCATATGGTAATTTTATTTTCTTTCTAGGGAAGTGTTCCATGCCCTTCTTTAAGGGAAATTGGAATTTAATATTCCCTTCCTTCATATCAATAATTACACCAATCGTTCTAAGGAAGGGTCTACCAAGAATAATAGGACATGAAGGATTGCAACCTATATCAAGAACGATAAAATCTACGGGCACATAATTACTATTTGCAACAATAAGAACATCATTAATTCTTCACATAGGCTTTTTAATAGTGGGATCCGAAAGATGCAAGTTTAGAGAGCAATCATCAAAGTCACGGGAATCTAGCAAATCACACAAAGTTTTGGGAATAGTAGAGACACTAGCACCCAAATCACACAAGGCATTAAACTCATAATTTTTAATTTTAATTTTGATAGTAGGTTCCCACTCATCATAGAGCTTTCTAGGGATAGAGACTTTCAACTCAAGTTTTTCTTCATAAGATTGCATCAAGGCATCAACAATGTGTTCGGTAAAGCCCTTATTTTGACTATAAGCATGAGGAGAATTTAGCACGGATTGCAACAAGGAAATACAATCAATTAAAGAGCAATTTTTATAATTAAATTCCTTGAGATCCAATATAGTGGGTTTGGCAACATCTAGATTTTTATTTCTTTCAATCCCACTTTTATCAATTTCATCATCAAGATCTAAAAACTCTGAATTCTTAGAACGCCTTCTAGGTAAAGGAAGATCATATTCAGTTTCATCAAGATTCATATTGCAAAACAAAGATTTAATGGGGGACACATCAATAACTTTTAGTTCTTCATCTTGATTTTCATAGGAATTAGAAGAACACGCTTTAATAAAGGCATCTTTGGAAGCACACATCCTAGCGGTTCTTTCTTTGCACTCATCAATGGAAATTCTCATAGCTTTGAGAGACAAATTGATATCATGCTTAGGAGGAATAGATCTAAGCTTTAAAGAATCAATCTCAAGAGAAATTCTATCAACGTTCCTAGCCAAATCATCAACTTTAAGCAATTTCTCCTTAATCAAAGCATTAAAATTCTTTTGTGAATTCATAAACTCTTTAACACTACTCTCAAATTCAGAAGGCATCTTATTAAAATTTCCATAAGAGTTGTTGTAGGAATTTCCATAATTATTAGAAGGATTACTAGGATAAGGCCTAGGATTAAAATTCCCTCTATACGCGTTCTTACCAAAATTATTCCTACCAACAAAATTCACATCCATAGATTCATTATTATTCTCAATCAAAGTAGACAAAGGCATATCATTAGGATCAGAAGAAACACTCTTAGTAGCAAATAATTTAATAAGTTCATCCATCTTTCCACTCAAAACATTAATTTCTTCTATCGCATGCACTTTTTATTAGTAGATCTTTCAAGATGCCATTGAGAAAATTAACCATAATATTATCTAGAAGTTTAGTAGCATCTCCTAGACTGATTTCCATAAAAGTGCCTCCTCGCGTCAATCTAAAAGATTTCTAGAAGCAAAATTCAATCCGCATAAAAGTTTTGTATAATCATCCACAAGTTCAAACTATCAGTAGGACAATTACGTATCATTAATTTCATTCTCTCCCAAGCTTGTGCAACATGTTCATGATCAAGTTGCTTAAAATTCATAATATCGTCCCTAAGAGAGATAATCTTAGCGGGAGGAAAATACTTAGAGATAAAAGCATCTTTGCACTTGTTCCAAGAATCAATACTATTTTTAGGCAAATACGAAAACCACGCTTTAGCACGATCTCTAAGCGAAAAAGGAAATAGCTTCAATTTAACGACATCATTATCGACATCTTTTTTCTTTTGCATATCACATAAATCAACAAAGCTATTCAGATGAGTAGCAATATCTTCACTAGGAAGGCTGGCGAATTGATCCTTCATAACAAGATTCAACAAAGCAGTATTGATTTCACAAGATTCAGTATTGGCAAGAGGAGCAATCGGAGTGCTAAGAAAATCTTTTTTATTGGTATAGGTGAAGTCACACAATTTGGTAGCATCCCGAGCCATCGCGACAAACAAGCAATCCAACACACGAGCAAACAAACGGACGAGGAAAAGGCAACGGAAAAAAAGAGGAGGAGATTGGGAAAGAGAGGGCGAACAAAACGGCAAGGGTGAAGTAGGGGAGAGGAAAACGAGAGGCAAATGGCAAATAAGGTAATGCGAGAGATAGGGATTGTGATGCGTACTTGGTATGGTTGACTTTTGCGTAGACTCCCCGACAACGGCGCCAGAAATGGCTCGTTGTCGGGAGTCAAATCTTGACTTGACTTCGCGTAAGCCTCCCCGGCAACGGCGCCAGAATCATTCTTGCTATGTCTTGAGCTTGCGTTGGTTTTCCCCGAAGAGGAGAGGATGATGCTGCAAAGTAGCGTAAGTATTTCCCTCAGTTTTTGAGAACCAAGGTATCAATCCAGTAGGAGGCCACGCGCGAGTCCCTCATACCTGCACAAAACGATAGCTCTTTGCAACCAACGCGATTAGGGGTTGTCAATCCCTTCACGGTCACTTAATAGAGTGAGATCTGATAGAGATGATAGATAATATTTTGGTATTTTTGATATATAGATGCAAAGTGAAAAGGAAAAAGGCAAAGTTAAAATAAAGCAAGTATAAAAGTGATGGAGATTGATATGATGAGAATAGACCCGGGGGCCATAGGTTTCACTAGTGGCTTCTCTCAAGAGCATAAGTATTCTATGGTGGGTGAACAAATTACTGTTGAGCAATTGACAAAATTGAGCATAGTTATGAGTATATCTAGGTATGATCATGTATATAGGCATCACATCCAAGACAAGTAGACCGAAACGATTCTGCATCTACTACTATTACTCCACTCATCGACCGCTATCCAACATGCATCTAGAGTATTAAGTTAAAAACAGAGTAACGCCATAAGCAAGATGACATGATGTAGAGGAATAAATTCATGCAATATGATAAATACTCCATCTTGTTATCCTCGATGGCAACAATACAATACGTGCCTTGCAACCCTTTCTGTCACTGGGTAAGGACACCGCAAGATTGAACCCAAAGCTAAACACTTCTCCCATTGCAAGAATTACCAATCTAGTTGGCCAAACCAAACAGATAATTCGAAGAGACTTGCAAAGATAACCAATCATACATAAAAGAATTCAGAGAAGATTCAAATATTATTCATAGATAAGCTGGATCATAAACCCACAATTCATCGTCTCAACAAACACACCGCAAAAAGAAGATTACATCGAATAGATCTTCAAGATAGGGGGAGAACATTGTATTGAGATCCAAAAAGAGAGAAGAAGCCATCTAGATACTAGCTATGGACCCGAAGGTCTGAAGTAAACTACTCACACTTCATCGGAGGGGCTATGGTGATGATGTAGAAGCCCGCCATGGTGGATGCCCCTTCCGGCGGAGCTCCGGAACAGGCCCCAAGATGGGATCTCATGGATACAGGAAGTTGCGGCGGTGGAATTAGGTTTTTGGCTCCGTATCTGATCGTTTGGGGTACGTAGGTATATATAGGAGGAAGGAGTACGTCGGTGGAGCAACAGGGGGCCCACGAGGCAGGGCACGCCCTAGGGGGGGCGCACCCCCCACACTCGTGACCGCCTCTGTTGTCCCTTGGAGTAGGGTCCAAGTCTCCTGGATCACGTTCGGTGAGAAAATCACGTTCCCGAAGGTTTCATTCCGTTTCGACTTGCTTGATATTACGCTTCTTGAAACACCAAATAGGCAAAAAACAGCAATTTCGGGCTGGGCCTCCGGTTAATAGGTTAGTCCCAAAAATAATATAGAAGTGGAAAATAAAGCCCAATATAGTCCAAAACAGTAGATAAAGTAGCATGGAGCAATCAAAAATTATAGATACGTTGGAGACGTATCAGGCCAGACCGGCTCCCGCCGCAGGACTCGCCCTCTTCCCGTGGCTGGCGTCGGGCCCGCAGCCTCGGCCTCCTCCTCCGACGAACCGTCAGCCGCATCTTCAACTAGAGGGGCCCCAGTGTCAATGTTGCTAGCCCCCCCGGCAGCTTCCGCCCATTGGGCAAGCTCTCTCTCTCCTCCGCCTCCATCGCGACCCTGTCCTCCACGCCACCAGCACTGCCGGCCTCCTCAACAAGCTGCGTCTCCCTCGCCCTGGCGGCGATTTAGTCCAGCTCCGCCTGGGAAGTGTCCTTGATAAGCACCCGCTCGGCGTCGGCGCTGACGAGCCCCTCGTGCAGAGTGTCGAAGAACTCTTGCACTCGGGCATCATCCGGCGCGACCCAGCTCTGGACGGGGTCGTGCACGTTGCAGTCCGACATCATGGCAATGATGTCGGTCCGACGCGAATTATTACACAGCGGGACCACTCCTGCTGGCAACTTGAACAAGGGCCCCCTGACGACCTTGCCGGCCTTCGCGGCAGCCCTCCCGGCCTTGCCGGTCCGCTCGATCTCGCCGTCGCGGCCCACGTCGAGCTAGAAGAGTCGTTGGCAGAAGTGGGCGTGTTGCATCACTGTGAAGTTGTGGTCGAGGCCGGGGCGAAGCCGCATGATGTCTGCGGGGTTCGTGAAAAGCCAGGCCGGCCTCCTCTTGTTATGCAGCGGAGCGATCCGGCGGCGGATGAAGTCTGCCCCGGTCATCTCAAGGGTGAGCCCGGCCTCGGTAAGCCGAAGAATCCTGGTGGTGACGATGGTGAGTGATAACCCACAAGTGTAGGGGATCGCAACAGCTTTCGAGGGTAGAGTATTCAACCCTAATTTATGGATTCAACACAAGGGGAGCCAAAGAATATTCTCAAGTATTAGCAATTGAGTTGTCAATTCAGCCACACCTGGATAACTTAATATCTGCAGCAAAGTATTTTGTAGCAAAGTAATATGATAGTAGTGGTAATGGTAACAAATGAGTAATGAAAGCAAAAGTAATATTTTTGGTATTTTGTAGTGATTGTAACAAAGAGTAACGGAAAGTAAATAAGCGTAAACCAGATATGTAAAGCTCGAGGCATTGGATCGGTGATGGATAATTATGCCGGATGCGGTTCATCATGTAACAGCTTATAACATAGGATGACATGTAACTAGCTCCAATTCATCAATGTAATGTTGGCATGTATTCGAATATAGTCATACGTGCTTATGGAAAAGAACTTGCATGACATCTTTTGTCCTACCCTCCCGTGGCAGCGGGACCTAATGGAAACTAAGGGATATTAAGGCCTCCTTTTAATAGAGAACCGAACAAAGCATTAGCACATAGTGAATACATGAACTCCTCAAACTATGGTCATCACCGAAGTATCCCGATTATTGTCACTTGGGGTTGTCGGATCATAACACATAATAGGTGACTATAGACTTGCAAGATAGGATCAAGAACTCACATATATTCATGAAAACATAATAGGTTCGATCTGAAATCATGGCACTCGGCCCCGTGACAAGCATTAAGCATAGCAAAGTCATAGCAACATCAATCTCGTAACATAGTGGATACTAGGATCAAACCCTAACAAAACTAACTCGATTACATGATAAATCTCATCCAACCCATCACCGTCCAGCAAGCCTACGATGGAATTACTCACGCACGGCAGTGAGCATCATGAAATTGGTGATGGAGGATGGTTGATGATGATGACGACGACGAATCCCCCTCTCCGGAGCCCCGAACGGATTCCAGATCAGCCCTCCCGAGAGGTTTTAGGGCTTGGCGGCGGCTCCGTATCGTAAAACGCGATGATTTCTTCTCTCTGATTTTTTTCTCTCCGAAAGCAAATATATAGAGTTGGAGTTGGTGTCAGAGGGTCTCCAGGGGGCCCACAAGGTAGGGGCGTGCCCCCACCCTCGTGGACAGGGTGTGGGCCCCCTGGTCTTCATCTTTGGCGAGGATTTTTTATTATTTATTCTAAGATATTCCGTGGAGTTTCAGGTCATTCCGAGAACTTTTGTTTTCTGCACATAAAACAACACCATTGCAGTTCTGCTGAAAACAACGTCATTCCGGGTTAGTTCCATTCAAATCATACAAGTTAGAGTCCAAAACAAGGGCAAAAGTGTTTGGAAAAGTAGATACGACGGAGACGTATCAACTCCCCCAAGCTTAAACCCTTGCTTGTCCTCAAGCAATTCAGTTGACAAACTGAAAGAGAAAAAGAAAAACTTTTACAAACTCTGTTTGCCCTTGTTTTTGTAAATATGTCAAGCCAGCATTCAGGTTTTCAGCAAAGATTATAACTAACCACACTTGCAATAAATCTCAGGTCTCATTTTTACTCATATCAATGGCATAATCAACTAGCGAGTCATAATAATAAATCTCGGATGACAACACTTTCTCAAAACAATCATAATATAATATAACAAGCTGGTATCTCGCTAGCCCTTTCTGAGACCGCAAAACATAAACGTAGAGCAGCTTTAAAGATCAAGGACTGACTAGACATTGTAATTCATGGTAAAAGAGATCCAGTCATAGTCATACCCAATATAAATTAATAGTAATGAATGCAAATGACAGCTGCGCTCTCCAGCTAGTGCTTTTTAATAAGAGGGTGATGACTCAACATAAAAGTAAATAGATAGGCCCTTCGCAGACGGAAGCAGGGATTTGTAGAGGTGCCACAGCTCGATTTTAAAATAGAGATAAATAATATTTTGAGCGGCATACTTTCATTGTCAACATAACAACTAGGATATGGCGATATCTTCCATGCTACACACATTATAGGCGGTTCCCGAACAGAATGGTAAATTTTATACTCCCCCTCCACCAACAAGCATCAATCCACGGCTTGCTCGAAACAACGAGTGCCTCCGACATACATCAGGTCCCAGGGGGAGTTTTGTTTGCAATTAATTTTGATTTAGTTTGCATAAAGCATGGGACTGGGCATCCCGGTGACCAGCCATGTTCTCGTGAGTGAGGAGCGGAGTCCACTCCTCTTGAGAATAACCCGCCTAACATGGAAGATAAGGACAGCCATAGTTGATACATGAGCTATTCGAGCATACAAAACAGAATGTTTATTTGAAGGTTTAGAGTTTGGCACATACAAATTTACTTGGAACAGCGGTAGATACCGCATATAGGAAGGTATAGTGGACTCATATGGAATAACTTTGGGGTTTAAGGGATTGATGCACAAGCAGTATTCCCGCTTAGTACAAGTGAAGGCTAGCAAAAGACTGGGAAGCGACCAACTAGAGAGCGGCAACAGTCATGTACATGCATTAAAATTAACAACCATTGGATACAAGCATAAGTAGGATATAATCCACCATGAACATAAATATCGTGAAGGCTATGTTGATTTGTTTCAACTACATGTGTGAACATGTGCCAAGTAAAGTCACTTAAATCATTCAAAGGAGGATACCACCCCATCATACCACATCACAACCATTTTAATAGCATGTTGGCACGCAAGGTAAACCATTATAACTCATAGCTAATCAAGCATGGCATAAGCAACTATGATCTCTAATTGTCATTGCAAACATGTTTATTCATAATAAGCTGAATCAAGAATGATGAACCCATCATATTTACAAAAACAAGAGAGGTCGAGTTCATACCAGCTTTTCCCATCTCAGCCAGTCCATCATATATCATCATAATTGCCTTTCACTTGCACGACCGAACGATGTGAATAATAATAAGAGTGCACGTGCATTGACTAAGCTGGAATCATGAGCATTCAATAAGCGAGGAGAAGACAAGGCAATATGGGCTCTTGGTTAAATCAACAATAATGCATATAAGAGCCATTTCAACTATTTAATCAAGGTCTTCTCCTATCGACCCCCAAAGAAAATAAAAAAAATAAAACTATTTACACAGAAAGCTCCCAACAAGCAGAAGAAGAACAGAAAATGTCACTAGATGACTTTTGCAAGGTTTGCAAAATACCTTTCGAGGGTAGCTTAGAGGAACCACATCGTAAAGATGTGGACGGGTTTATTGACACTATTACCATAGGGGAAACTAGGAAGGTTTCCGATGCAAGAATCACTAGCATACATTTTCCTGTTTTACGCTACTTTGCTATATTTTCTAGTTGCTTAATTGGTCGCGAAAACTGTGGAAACCTTAGTGTTCCTGATATTATTATTTTGTTCCATGGTTTATTCTGTGATAATACTGTTAGTATGGATGGTATTATTGCCAAACAGTTAAGTCTGAACCGTACAAAGGGCCCCATCTTTGGAGGTGGCTATGCTTCACGCCTTGCTGCATATTATAACATACCTATCAGGCACTATGAAAAAGAGGAAAAATTACTGCCCACTGCTTGTTTAGATTATAAGAGTATGGTAGCGCATGACTTTATTGTTAAGAATAGGGAAGGGGCGCTTAAATACAAATTATTCTTTGATAAACATCACCCTGAAACTATTACCTTGCCTGCTCCTTCCTTGTTTGATTTATCTGCAGGTCCGTATCTCGTTCCGCTGGCGGCCATTCACGCCTACCGGAACCCTACATCAGCCACACAGCCGGAGCCGGAACCACAATTTGATCCTCCATGACAATATAATTACCAGCGGGATCCAGAGATGATTGCCAACCAGTGGCAGTCAGAGTCTTCTTCATCTCAGTACGACCCCAACTACAACTATGGATATCCGCCAGGCCATCCGTGGCAATAAACCAACTTAGGCCAAAAGTCTAAGCTTGGGGAAGTACACATTTCTCACCGACATTACATTCATGTTCACACACTCATTGCTAGATGTCGGTGCTCATACTCATTCTCTGTAATATCCATGCTAGTTTATTTTCTTTTTCTTGCTTTCTTCTTCTGTGTTTGATAAATCTTAAGAAAAACCAAAAAAATTAGTAATAGCTTTTAGCTAGTTTACTTTTCTCGCTGTTGTAGTAATAATTAAAAAGAAAACCCAAAAAGCTTTCATGTTCTTCTTTTGCTTGTTGGGAGCTTTCCCGTGTAAATAGTTTTTATTTCTGTTCTTTTCTTTGGGGGTCGGTAGGAGAATACCATAATTAAATTGTTGAAACGGCTCTTATATGCATTGTTGTTGATTTAACCAAGAGCCCATATTGCATTGTCTTCTCCTGTTTATTGAATGCTCGCAGATTCCAGCTTAGTCCAATGCACGTGCACTATTATTATTATTCACATCGTTCGGTCGTGCAAGTGAAAGGCAATAATGACAATATATGATGGACTGACTGAGATGAGAGAAGCTGGTATGAACTCGACCTCTCTTGTTTTTTTAAATATGATTAGTTCATCGTTCCTGATTCAGCCAGTTATGAATAAACATGTTTACAATGACAGCTAGAGATTATAGTTACTTGTCCCATGCTTAATTAGCTATGAGTTATAATGGTTTACCTTGCGTGCCAACATGCTATTAAAATGGTTGTGATGTGGTATAGTGGGGTGGTATCCTCCTTTGTATGATTCAAGTGACTTGACTTGGCGCATGTTCACGCATGTAGTTGAAACAAAATCAACATAGCCTTCACGATATTTATGTTCATGGTGAATTATATCCTACTCATGCTTGCACTCAATGTTTATTAATTTTAATGCATGTTCATGACTGTTGTCGCTCTCTAGTTGGTCGCTTCCCAGTCTTTTGCTAGCCTTCACTTGTACTAAGCGGGAATACTGCTTATGCATCCAATCCCTTAAACCCCAAAGTTATGCCATATGAGTCCACTATATGTCGGTGTACAAAAAGAGGGGTGCACTTTTGTACCCCTATACCTGTGCACGGGCAGTCAGAGCCGCGCCCACGGCCACACCAAGCAGAGCAAGGGAGGTGAGCCAAGGTAAGACCAAAGCGCAAATTGGCCAAGGACGACACCAAGGCAAAAAACCACAAGAAGCAAAGGGACGAAGCAGGCTCCCCCGACAAGATCCTTGCCGGGGACGGCCTTAGCAGCCCCGGCAAGACCCTTGCCATGGCGGCTCACCCCACACCAACAGAGCGAGTCACCCTTGAGCCCATAGTCTCTACCGTCGTCTACTACGTTAAGACAAGGGCTCGGGAGACACCTCCTTGGTGGCATGCAGATCTTCGGCATCATAAACATTCAAGATCAGATAAGGACCAGAAGACGACGACCCTTGGCGGGATTCTATCCAAGGAGATCCACAAGGCCCCCGGCAGGCGTCTTGCCGGAGACGACAGCGATGCCATGACAAGACCCTTGCCGGGGCCCCGGCAAGGCCCTTGCCGAGGGCGTCAGCAGGGCCGCGGCTAGGCACGCGCCAACCAAAATCCCACCGACCGTCCCCAAATAGCTGCCAGCCCGACCAGCTGGGCATGCACCTGCGTGGCGACGATCGGCCTCTACTCCAACTCAGCATGCACCTGCGTGGTGGCATGCAAATCTTCATGAAGGCCCTACCACCGCACCACCTCAGCTGCCTACCTGCCTACATGTCGCCACCCGCACCGCTGGCCAGGGCGCGTGTCGAAACCAGGCGAGGCGGCAACGGGCGGGACAGGTCCCGTTCTCACCCCAGATAAAGTAAGGGGACACCTGTGCTATGCATTAAATGCATCTTGTCATGTAATACGAGGGATAACCTCGTAACACTGTTACCTTTCCACCTCCTGTGTGCCACTGTGGCGACCCCTTTTCCTATAAAAGGAGGCCCGAGGCGACCAGGAGAAGGATTCGCCTTTTTGGAGCTCGTTACATCCCGTAGCTAGCTCAAGAACTCAGAATACATCCACCAAAGCAGGACTAGGGTTTTACGCATCCTCGCGGCCCGAACCTGGATAAACGAACCGCATGCTCTCTATTAGATCCGCTCTTCTCTCAACCCCGCGCCCCGCCAACCGTAATAGGGATTCTTGTTATCTCATAGGTGTCGTTTCCACCGACATCTTTGGCGTGCCAGGTAGGGGGCGCAGTTGTGAGAATCGGCTTTAGCAGCTAGTTCAGCGTTTCTTCATCGCCATGGCTCTTAAAGAAGAAGGAGGGCCAGAAGATCGACGTCGGTGCGGCTACAAGATGAAGCTAAGTCACACCGAACCCTGACTACTTCTTTCCTTTTGTAAGAGGTTATTCCCCTCAGAGATGTTGTTCCTTTATATGGAAAACCTGCACGCAAAAGGGGCTCTCCCGTGATCGGCAACGCCCTTTCCCTGTTTCGAGTCTGCTCAATAGCTCAAGCAGCTGCGTCGAGAGCACCAGGGTAGCCTTCCGCAATTGGCAACGCTCTCGATTCTGACTCGAGTCAAGCTCGACAGTTCGAGCGGCCACGTTAAGGACGGTAAGGTGGTTCGCCCGGCAGCACGCATACCCGGCAGGCCAATGGGGATCCGTCCCCAAGACGCCGTCCTGGGCTTACGCGCCGGCGAGCCTGCCCAGTTAACATAGGGTGCACATACAAAGGAAAATTGAACAGGGAAAATGACGTGCACAAAAATTAAAAGTACTACAGAGTTATATTACATCAAGTCATTGCTGCGGTTCTAACTAAAGATAAAAACTGTCTTGGTCATGAATCTGCAGCGGCGAAGAGAAACGGGGCGCCTAGTCCCTGCGCTGGCCCTCCACCCTCTGGATTTTATCGATACCGCTGATGATGGGCTTGATACGCTCCTTGAGCGCCGTGAGGTTAGTACCGTCCGGCAAGCTATCCATCGCGGCTTCAAAGTCGAGGTCGGGGTTCCAGTACGCCATCTTGGTGAGGACCTTGGTCATAGCCCCCCGGCAAAGTCGCCGGGCCTCCTCGGCCAGCGTGGCCGCCTTGCTGGAGTGAAGATAAGCCAGAGCTCTGAGGACGCCCTCGAAGAACTGGGTCAGCTTGGCGTTGACGGTCCCGCTGCGCTCGGGGGCATACCTCACGTTTGGCATCCCCATGGTGGCCAGTTGCGTGGTGACCCTGCCGGCGACGTCCTCAAGACGGCTGATCCAACGGTTCTCACCCTCCACATAATCCTAGTGGGAGGCGGCCTTGCGCGCCCGCAGCTGTTTCTCCTTCTCCAGCTCCTTGGTCAGGATCTCCCTGGAAGATGGACGAAAAGGTCGTCGCCCACCTTCAAATACCTGCCGGAGCCAGAGGTTTCGGAAGAGGAAGGCTAGTCATCGAATGCCTCCTCCTCGGCGGTGGTCTTGCCGGCTCCCCCGGCAGGCCCCCCGCTGGCCTCTTTGGCAGTGGCCTCGCCAGCCGCCCCGGCAGGCCCCTTGGCGGCGTCCTCGGCAGCATCCTTGGCGGCCTCCTCGGCGGCAATCTTGTCGGCGTCCTTGGCGGCCTCCTCAGCGGCAATCTTGTCAGCCTCCGCCGCGGCCTCCTCGGCGATATTCCTGATGACGGTGTCCACATCCTCCATGTCCGCCGAGGGAGGATCTGGGCAACAAACGAGGCGATGAAAAAAAAAGAAGGGGGGGAAGAGAAGAACAAAGGCAAAAGACGGGCAACTCACCAGTGCCTGGCTGGGAAGCAGAAGTCCCCTCCCCGCCAACATTTGGCGCCGAGGCAAAGTCTCCAGCGCCCAAGTTCCCCTCTTCCTCCTCCATGTGCGTAGGCTCGGTGCTTGGCGCTCTTGTCGGGGACGCCCCTCGCGGCGGCGTGGTCGATGGAGACAGTGTGTTGGGAGTAGCCCTCTGCGGCTCCTCCTGCTGCCGCACCCCTCCTACAAACCCGACGAGGTCAGCACCAGAACATCATACCCCTGGCACATGTCGGCAAGAGGAGAGTGGTGAACTTACGATGAGGGTTGTGCCGGGGGCTGCTGTCCGGGCTGCTCAACACCACCAGTGGCGCCCATGAAGCACCGGCCGGGGGTTGGCCGCCCGCCGAGGCCTTGGCCCTCTTCGCCCTCTGGGCCAACGTCTCCGCGTCTCTACAAAAGCAAAGATGGATCAAGATAAGTGGCATTATTCAGGGGAATGGAGATAGCAGTAAGAAACAGAATACTTACTCATCGTCCACCTCCTCCTCTTCCACTACTTTCCTCTTCCTCCTTGGGCTGAGGGACCAAAATTCAAAGGTGACCCCCGCGTCGGCATCCGAGTCGACATCTGCCGGAGGGGGTGAGGAAGGCGGGTCTATACACGCCTGGATGAGGAAGGGGCAGCTGTCTTCTTCTTCTCCGTGGCCTTCGTCAGCCTCTTCGCCGTCGCGGCCCTCGTGTAGCGCCCGGACCCCTCCAAGGTCAGCTGAGGCCGCGCAGCCCTGCCGGGCCGGACCGGCTCACCGGAGCCAGCCCACCGCAGGACTCACCCTCTTCCTGTGGCTGGCGTCGGGCCCGCAACCTCGGCCTCCTCCTCCGACGACTCGTCGGCCGCATCTTCAACTAGAGGGGCCCTGGTGTCGACGTTGCTAGCCCCCCCGGCAGCTTCCGCCCACTGGGCAAGCTCCCTCTCCTCCGCCTCCATCGCGACCCTGTCCTCCATGCCACCAGTGCTGCCGGCCTCCTCGGCAAGCTGCATCTCCCTCGCCCTGGCGGCGATGTAGTCCAGCTCCGCCTGGGAAGTGTCCTTGATAAGCAGCCGCTCGGCGTCGGCACTGACGAGCCCTCGTGCAGAGTGTCGAAGAACTCTTGCACTTGGGCATCATCCGGCGCGGACCAGCTCTGGACGGGGTCGTGTGCGTTGCAGTCCGGCATCATGGAAACGATGTCGGTCCGACGCAAATTATTACACAGCGGGACCACTCCTGCTGGCAACTTGAACAAGGCCCCCCTGACGACCTTGCCGGCCTTCGCGGCAGCCCTCCCAGCTTTGCCGGTCCGCTCGATCTCGCCGTCACGGCCCACGTCAAGCTGGAAGAGTCGTTGGCAGAAGTGGGCGTGCTGCATCACCGTGAAGTTGTGGTCGAGGCCGGGGCGAAGCCGCATGATGTCTGCGGGGTTCGTGAAAAGCCAGGCCGGCCTCCCCTTGTTATGCAGCGGAGCGAACCGGTGGCGGATGAAGTCCGCCCCGATCATCTCAAGGGTGAGCCCGGCCTCGGTAAGCCGAAGAATCCTGGTGGTGACGACGGTGAGTGATAACCCACAAGTTTAGGGGATCGCAATAGCTTTCGAGGTTAGAGTATTCAACCCAAATTTATTGATTCGACACAAGGGGAGCCAAAGATATTCTCAAGTATTAGCAACTGAGTTGTCAATTCAGCCACACCTGGATAACTTAATATCTGCAGCAAAGTATTTAGTAGCAAAGTAATATGATAGTAGTGGTAACGGTAACAAAAGAGTAACGAAAGCAAAAGTAATATTTTTGGTATTTTGTAGTGATTGTAACAGTAGCAACGGGAAAGTAAATAAGCGTAAACCAGTATATGGAAAGCTCTTAGGCATTGGATCGGTGATCGATAATTATGCCGGATGCGGTTCATCATGTAACAGTAATAACATAGGATGACACAGAACTAGCTCCAATTCATCAATGTAATGTAGGCATGTATTCCGAATATAGTCATACGTGCTTATGGAAAAGAACTTGCATGACATCTTTTGCCCTACCCTCCCGTGGCAGCGGGGTCCTAATGGAAACTAAGGGATATTAAGGCCTCCTTTTAATAGAGAACTGGAACAAAGCATTAGCACATAGTGAATACATGAACTCCTCAAACTATGGTCATCACCGAGAAGTATCCCGATTATTGTCACTTCGGGGTTGTCGGATCATAACACATAATAGGTGACTATAGACTTGCAAGATAGGATCAAGAACTCAAATATATTCATGAAAACATAATAGGTTCAGATCTGAAATCATGGCACTCGGGCCCTAGTGACAAGCATTAAGCATAGCAAAGTCGTAGCAACATCAATCTCAGAACATAGTGGATACTAGGGATCAAACCCTAACAAAACTAACTCGATTACATGATAAATCTCATCCAACCCATCACCGTCCAGCAAGCCTATGATGGAATTACTCACACACGCGGTGAGCATCATGAAATTGGTGATGGAGGATGGTTGATGATGACGACGGCGACGAATCCCCTCTCCGGAGCCCCGAACGGACTCGAGATCAGCCCTCCGAGAGGTTTTAGGCTTGGCGGCGGCTCCGTATCGTAAAACGCGATGATTTCTTCTCTCTGATTTTTTTCTCTCCGAAAGCAAATATATAGAGTTGGAGTTGGTGTCAGAGGGTCTCCAGGGGGCCCACGAGGTAGGGGCGCGCTCCCCACCCTCGTGGACAGGGTGTGGGCCCCCTGGTCTTCATCTTTGGCGATGATTTTTTATTATTTATTCTAAGATATTCCGTGGAGTTTCAGGTCATTCCGAGAACTTTTGTTTTCTGCACATAAAACAACACCATGGCAGTTCTACTGAAAACGGCATCATTCCGGGTTAGTTCCATTCAAATCATACAAGTTAGAGTCCAAAACAAGGGCAAAAGTGTTTGGAAAAGTAGATACGACGGAGACGTATCAACTCCCCCAAGCTTAAACCCTTGCTTGTCCTCAAGAAATTCAGTTGACAAACTGAAAGAGAAAAAGAAAAACTTTTACAAACTCTGTTTGCCCTTGTTTTTGTAAATATGTCAAGCCAGCATTCAGGTTTTCAGCAAAGATTATAACTAACCACACTTGCAATAAATTTCATGTCTCATGTTTACTCATATCAATGGCATTATCAACTAGCGAGTCATAATAATAAATCTCGGATGACAACACTTTCTCAAAACAATCATAATATGATATAACAAGATGGTATCTCACTAGCCCTTTCGAGACCGCAAAAACATAAATGCAGAGCACCTTTAAAGATCAAGGACTGACTAGACATTGTAATTCATGGTAAAAGAGATCCAGTCATAGTCATACCCAATATAAATTAATAGTAATGAATGCAAATGACAGCTGCACTCTCCAGCTAGTGATTTTTAATAAGAGGGTGATAAATCAACATAAAAGTAAATAGATAGGCCCTTCACAGAGGGAAGCAGGGATTTGTAGAGGTGCCAGAGCTCGATTTTAAAATAGAGATAAATAATATTTTGAGCGGCATACTTTCATTGTCAACATAACAACTAGGAGATGGCGATATCTTCCATGCTACACACATTATAGGCGGTTCCCAAACAGAATGGTAAAGTTTATACTCCCCCTCCACCAACAAGCATCAATCCACGGCTTGCTCGAAACAACGAGTGCCTCCAACTAGCAACAGCCCCGGGGAGTTTTGTTTGCAATTATTTTGATTTGATTTGCATAAAGCATGGGACTGAGCAGGCGTGGATTGGTAAAGTTTATACTCCCCCTCCACCAACAAGCATCAATCCATGGCTTGCTCGAAACAACGAGTGCCTCCAACTAGCAACAGCCCCGGGGAATGGTAAATTTATTTCAAGACTACGACCCTTGGCGGAATTCTAGCCAAGGAGATCCACAAGGCCCCCGGCAGGCGTCTTGCCGGAGTCGACAGCGACGCCACGACAAGACCCTTGCCGAGGGCGTCAGCAGGGCCACGGCTAGGCACGCGCCAACCAAAGTCCCACCGACCATCCCCAAATAGCTGCCAGCCCGACCAACTGGGCATGCACCTGCGTGGCGACGATCGACCTCTACTCCAACTCAGCATGCACCTGCGTGGTGGCATGCAAATCTTCATGAAGGCCCTACCACCGCACCACCTCAGCTGCCTGCCTGCCTACATGGCGCCACCCGCACAACTGTCTAGGGCGCGTGTCGAAACCAGGCGAGGCGGCAACGGACGGGACGGGTCCCGTTCTCACCCCCGATAAAGTAAGGGGGCACATGTGCAATGCATTAAATGGATCTTGTCCTGTATATGAGGGATAACCTCGTAACACTGTTACCTTTCCACCTCCTGTGTGCCACTATGGCGACCCCTTTTCCTATAAAAGGAGGCCCGAGGCGACCAGGAGAAGGATTCGGCTTTTTGGAGCTCGTTACATCACGTAGCTAGCTCAAGAACTGAGAATACATCCACCAAAGCAGGACTAGGGTTTTACGCATCCTCGCGGCCCGAACCTGGAGGAACGAACCGCGTGCTCTCTGTTAGATCCGCTCTTCTCTCAACCCCGCGCCCCGCCAACCATAGTAGGGATTCTTGTGATCCCATAGGTGTCATTTCCACCGACACTATACCTTCCTATATACGGTATCTACCTGCTGTTCCAAGTAAATTTGTATGTGCCAAACTCTAAACCTTCAAATGAAATTCTGTTTTGTATGCTCGAATAGCTCATGTATCAACTAGGGTTGTCCGTATCTTCCATGCTAGGCGGGTTATTCTCAAGAGGAGTGGACTCCGCTCCTCACTCACGAGAAAATGGCTGGTTATCGGGATGCTCAGTCCCATGCTTTATGCAAATCAAAACAAAATAATTGCAAACAAAACTCCCAGGGGCTGTTGCTAGTTGGAGGCACTCGTTGTTTCGAGCAAGCCATGGATTGATGCTTGTTGGTGGAGGGGGAGTATAAACTTTACCATTCTGTTTGGGAACCGCCTATAATGTGTGTAGCATGGAAGATATCGCCATCTCTTCGTTGTTATGTTGACAATGAAAGTATGCCGCTCAAAATATTATTTATCTCTTCTTTAAAATCGAGCTCTGGCACCTCTACAAATACCTGCTTCCCTCTGCGAAGGGCCTATCTATTTACTTTCATGTTGAGTCATCACCTTCTTATTAAAAAGCACTAGCTGGAGAGCACAGCTGTCATTTGCATCCATTACTATTAATTTATATAGAGTATGACTATGATTGGATCTCTTTTACCATGAATTACAATGTTTAGTCAGTCCTTGATCTTTAAAGGTGCTCTGCATTTATGTTTTGCGGTCTCAGAAAGGGCTAGCGAGATACCATCTTGTTATATCATATCATGATTGTTTTGAGAAAGTGTTGTCATCCGAGATGTATTATTATTGCTCGCTAGTTGATTATGCCATTGACATGAGTAAACATGAGACCTAAGAGTTATTGTGAATGTGGTTAGTTATAATCTTTGCTGAAAACTTGAATGCTGGCATTACATATTTACAACAACAAGAGCAAACAGAGTTTGTAAAAGTTTTTCTTTATCACTTTTAGTTTATCAACTGAATTGCTTGAGGACAAGCAAAGGTTTAAGCTTGGGGGAGTTGATACGTCTCTGTCATATCTACTTTTCCAAACACTTTTGCCCTTGTTTTGGACTCTAACTTGCATGATTTGAATGGAACTAACCCGTACTGATGCTGTTTTCAGCAGACTTTCCATGTGTTATTTATGTGCAGAAACAAAAGTTACCGGAATGACCTGAAACTCCACAGAACATATTTTTGGAAAATATTAAAAATACTGGAAGAAGAATCCACGTCAGGGGTGTTTCCACCTGTCCACGAGGGTGGAGGGCATGCCTGCCACCCCTGGGCGCGCCCCCTGCCTCGTGGGCCCCCTGACGCTCCACCGACCTCAACTCCAACTCCATATATTCACTTTCGGGGAGAAAAAAAACGGAGAGAAGGATTCATCGCGTTTTACGATACGGAGCCGCCGCCAAGCCCTAAAATCTCTCGGGAGGGCTCCAGAGAGGGGAATCCGTCGCCGTCGTCATCATCGACCATCCTCCATCACCACTTTCATGATGCTCACCGCCGTGCGTGAGTAATTCCATCGCAGGCTTGCTGGACGGTGATGGGTTGGATGAGATTTATCATGTAATCGAGTTAGTTTTGTTAGGGTTTGCTACGTCTTGAGCTTGCGTTGGTTTTCCCCGAAGAGGAGAGGATGATGCAGCAAAGTAGCGTAAGTATTTCCCTCAGTTTTTGAGAACCAAGGTATCAATCCAGTAGGAGGCCACACGCGAGTCCCTCGTACCTGCAAAAAACGATAGCTCCTTGCAACCAACGCGATTAGGGGTTGTCAATCCCTTCACGGTCACATACGAGAGTGAGATCTGATAAAGATGATAGATAATATTTTTGGTATTTTTTGATATATAGATGCAAAGTGAAAAGGAAAAAAGGCAAAGTAAAAATAAAGCAAGTATAAAAGTGATGGAGATTGATATGATGAGAATAGACCCGGGGGCCATAGGTTCACTAGTGGCTTCTCTCAAGAGCATAAGTATTCTACGGTGGGTGAACAAATTACTGTTGAGCAATTGAAAAAATTGAGCATAGTTATGAGTATATATAGGTATGATCATGTATATAGGCATCACGTCCAAGACAAGTAGACCGAAACGATTCTGCATCTACTACTATTACTCCACTCATCGACCGCTATCCAGCATGCATCTAGAGCATTAAGTTAAAAACAGAGTAACACCTTAAGCAAGATGACATGATGTAGAGGAATAAATTCATGTAATATGATAAATACTCCATCTTGTTATCCTGGATGGCAACAATACAATACGTGCCTTGCAACCCTTTCTGTCACTGGGTAAGGACACCGCAAGATTGAACCCAAAGCTAAACACTTCTCCCATTTCAAGAACTACCAATCTAGTTAGCCAAACCAAACGGATAATTCGAAGAGACTTGCAAAGATAACCAATCATACATAAAAGAATTCAGAGAAGATTCAAATATTATTCATAGATAAGTTGGATCATAAACCCACAATTCATCGGTCTCAACAAACACACCGCAAAAAGAAGATTACATCGAATAGATCTCCACGAGAGAGGGGGAGAACATTGTATTGAGATCCAAAAAGAGAGAAGAAGCCATCTAGATACTAGCTATGTACCCGAAGGTCTGAAGTAAACTACTCACACTTAATCGGAGGGGCTATGGTGATGATGTAGAAGCACTCCATGGTGGATGCCCCCTCCGGCGGAGCTCCGGAACAGGCCCCAAGATGGGATCTCGTGGATACAGGAAGTTGCGGCGGTGGAATTAGGTTTTTGGCTCTCTATCTGATCGTTTGGGGGTACGTAGGTATATATAGGAGGAAGGAGTACGTCGGTGGAGCAACAGGGGGCCCACGAGGCAGGGGGCGCGCCCTAGGGGGGCGCCCCCACCCTCGTGACTACCTCTGTTGTCCCTTGGAGTAGGGTCCAAGTCTCCTGGATCACGTTCGGTGAGAAAATCACGTTCCCGAAGGTTTCATTCCGTTTGGACTCCGTTTGTTATTTCGTTTCTTCGAAACACTGAAATAGGCAAAAACGCACTTCAGGCTGGGCCTCCGGTTAATAGGTCAGTCCCGAAAATAATATAAAAGTGGAAAATAAAGCCCAATATAGTCCAAAACAATAGATAAAGTAGCATGGAGCAATCAAAAATTATAGATACGTTGGAGACGTATCAGGCATCTCCAAGCTTAATTCCTGCTCGTCCTCGAGTAGGTATATGATAAAAAGAGAATTTCTGATGCGGAGTGATACTTTGGCATAATTTCAATGTAAATCTTCTTAATTGTGGTATGAGTATTCAGATCCGAAAGATTCAAGACAAAAGTTCATATTGACATAAAAATAATAATACTTCAAGCATACTAATCAAAGTAATCATGTCTTCTCAAAATAGCATGGCAAAAGAAAGTTCATCCCTACAAAATCATATAGTTAGGCTATGCTTCATTTTCGTCACACAAAGATGTTCCCAACTTCTATACCCCCGATGACAAGCCAAGCAATTGTTTCATACTTAAATAATCTCAAACTTTTGAACCTTCACGCAATACATGAGCGTGAGCCATGGATATATCACTATGGGTGGAATAGAATATGATGATGGGCATTGTGTGGAGAAGACAAAAAAGAGAAAGTCTCACATTGACGAGGATAATCAACGGGCTATGGAGATGCCCATCAATTGATGTCAACATGAGGAGTAGGGATTGCCATGCAACGGATGCACTAGAGCTATGAATGCTCAACAAAAGATAAAAAGTGGGTGGGCATCCAACTTGCTTGCTCATGAAGACCTAGGGCATTTGAGGAAGCCCATTGTAGGAATATACAAGCCAAGTTCTATAATGAAAAATTCCCACTAGTATAAAAAGACAACTTATGAGACTCACTACATGAAAAACATGGTGCTACTTTGAAGCACAATATATGAGACTCACTACATGAAGAACAAGGTGCTACTTTGAATCACAATATATGAGACTCACTACATGAAGAACAAGGTGCTACTTTGAAGCACAGGTGTGGAAAAACAGATAGTAGCATTGCCCTTTTTATTTTTTATTTTTTTGGGCCTTTCTTTTTTTTTCTCTTTTTGGCCTTTCTCTTTTTTTGGCAATGCTCTAATAATGATGATCATCACACTTCTATTGATTACAACATAAGGATTACAACTTGAAACTAGAACATGATATGACTCTATATGAATGCCTCCGGCGGTGTACCAGGATGGTGCAATGAATCAAGAGTGACATGTATGAAAAATAATGCATGGTGGCTTTGCCACAAATACGATGTCAACTACATGATCATGCAATGGCAACATGACAAAAGTAATGTATGTCATGATGATGATGAACGGAACGGTGGAAAGTTCCATGGTAATATATCTCGGAATGGCTATGGAAATGCCATAATAGGTAGGTATGGTGGCTGTTTTGAGGAAGATATAAGGAGGTTTATGTGTGATAGAGCGTATCATATCACGGGGTTTGGATGCACCGGCGAAGTTTGCGCCAACTCTCAAGGTGAGAAAGGACAATGCACGGTACCGAAGAGGCTAGCAAAGGCGGAAAGGTAAAAGTGCGTATAATCCATGGACTCAACATTAGTCAAAAGAACTCATATACTTATTGCAAAAATTTAGAAGTCATCAAAAATCAAGTACTACGCGCATGCTCCTAGGGGGATAGATTGGTAGGAAAATACCATCGCTCGTCCCCGACCGCCACTCATAAGAATGCACAAGCCAAGTACACTTCATGCTTCAAATATGTTACACAACTTAAACCATACGTGCATGCTACGGGACTTGCTAACTTCAACACAAGCATTTATCAAATTCACAACTACTCAACTAGCACGACTTTGATATTATCACCTCCATATCTCAAAACAATTATCAAGCATCAAACTTTTCTTAGTATTCAGCGCACTCAAAAGAAAGTTTCACATATCTTGAATACCAAGTATATTAATATTAAGCAAATTACCATGCTATTAACGACTTTCAAAATAATCTAAGTGAAGCATGAGAGATCAATAGTTTCTTTAAAACAAATCCACCACCGTGCTCTAAAAGATCTAAGTGAAGCACTAGAGCAAAAATTATCACGCTCAAAAGATATAAGTGAAGCACTATGAGCAAAACTATCAAGCTCAAAAGATATAAGTGAAGCACAAAGAGTATTCTAACAAATTCCAATTTATGTATGGCTCTCTCAAAAGGTGTGTACAGCAAGGATGATTGTGGTAGACTAACAAGCAAAGACACAAATGATACAAGACGCTCCAAGCAAAACACATATCATGTGGTGAATAAAAATATAGCTCCAAGTAAATTACCGATGAAAGTAGACGAAAGAGGGGATGCCTTCCGGGGCATCCCCAAGCTTTGAATTTTTGGTGTCCATGGATTATCTTGGGGGTGCCATGGGAATCCCCAAGCTTAGGCTCTTGCCACTCCTTGTTCCATAATCCATCAAAAGAATTCACCCAAAACTTGAAAACTTCACAACACAAAACTCAATAGAAATCTCGTGAGCTCCGTTAGAGAAAGAAAACAAAAGACTACTTTAAGGTACTGTAATTAACTCATTCTTTATTTATATTGGTGTTAAACCCACTGTATTCCAACTTCTCTATGGATTATAAATTATTTTACTAGCCATAGATTCATCAAAATAAGCAAACAACACATGAAAAACAGAATCTGTCAAAAACAGAACAGTCTGTAGTAATCTGTAACTAACGCAAACTTATGAAAGTCCAAAAATTCTACCAAAATTAGAAGACCTAGAAAATTTGTTTATTGATGATCAGAAACTGGAATCAGTATTTTATCACGTTCTGGTGATTTTAAATAATTCGGGCACTGAACGCAAAGTTTCTGGAAATTACAGCAAGATCAAATAACTATCATCCAAGAAGATCCAGTTGGTCTAGCTTGGCAGAAACACTAATTAAAACATTAAACTACATCTAAACAGAGGCTATATGGATTATTTATTCCTAAATAGAAGCAAAAACTAAAAAAACTAAAAATAAAATTGGGTTGCCTCCCAACAAGCGCTATCGTTTAACGCCCCTAGCTAGGCATAAAAGCAAGGATAGATCTAGGTATTGCCATCTTTGGTAGGCATTCCATATGGTAATTTTATTTTCTTTCTAGGGAAGTGTTCCATGCCCTTCTTTAAGGGAAATTGGAATCTAATATTCCCTTCCTTCATATCAATAATTGCACCAATCGTTCTAAGGAAAGGTCTACCAAGAATAATAGGACATGAAGGATTGCAATCTATATCAAGAACGATAAAATCTACGGTCACATAATTCCTATTTGCAACAATAAGAACATCATTCATTCTTCCCATAGGCTTTTTAATAGTGGAATCCGCAAGATGCAAGTTTAGAGAGCAATCATCAAAGTCACGGAAATCTAGCAAATCACAAAAAGTTTTCAGAATAGTAGAGACACTAGCACCCTAATCACACAAGGCATTAAACTCATAATTTTTAATTTTAATTTTAATAGTTGGTTCCCACTCATCATAGAGTTTTCTAGGGATAGAGACTTTCAACTCAAGCTTTTCTTCATAAGATTGCATCAAGGCATCAACAATGTGTTCGGTAAAGGCCTTATTTTGACTATAAGCATGAGGAGAATTTAGCACGGATTTCAACAAGGAAGTACAATCAATTAAAGAAAAATTTTCATAATTAAATTCCTTGAGATCCAATATAGTGGGTTTGGCAACATCTAGATTTTTATTTCTTTCAATCCCACTTTTATCAATTTCATCATCAAGATCTAAAAACTCTGAATTCTTAGAACGCCTTCTAGGTAAAGGAAGATCATATTCAGTTTCATCAAGATTCATATTGCAAAACAAAGATTTAATGGGGGACACATCAATAACTTTTAGATCTTCATCTTGATTTTCATAGGAATTAGAAGAACACGCTTTAATAAAGGCATCTTTGAAAGCACGCATCCTAGCGGTTCTTTCTTTGCACTCATCAATGGAAATTCTCATAGCTTTGAGAGACTCATTGATATCATGCTTAGGAGGAATAGATCTAAGCTTTAAAGAATCAATCTCAAGAGAAATTCTATCAATGTTCCTAGCAAAATCATCAACTTTAAGAAATTTCTCCTCAAGCAAAGCATTAAAATTCTTTTGTGAATTCATAAACTCTTTAACACTACTCTCAAATTCAGAAGGCATCTTATTAAAATGTCTATAAGAGTTGTTGTAGGAATTTCCATAATTATTAGAAGGATTACTAGGATAATGCCTAGGATTAAAATTCCCTCTATACCCGTTGTTACCAAAATTATTCCTACCAACAAAATTCACATCCATAGATTCATTATTATTCTCAATCAAAGTAGACAAAGGCATATCATTAGGATCAGAAGAAACTCTCTTAGTAGCAAATAATTTCATAAGTTCATCCATCTTTCCACTCAAAATATTAATTTCTTCTATCGCATGCACTTTTTTATTTGTAGATCTTTCGGTATGCCATTGAGAATAATTAGCCATAATATTATCTAGAAGTTTAGTAGCATCTCCTAGAGTGATTTCCATAAAAGTGCCTCCCGCGGCCGAATCTAAAAGATTTCTAGAAGCAAAATTCAATCCGGCATAAAAGTTTTGTATAATCATCCACAAGTTGAAACCATGAGTAGGACAATTATGTATCATTAATTTCATTCTCTCCCAAGCTTGTGCAACATGTTCATGATCAAGTTGCTTAAAATTCATAATATCGTTCCTAAGAGAGATAATGTTAGCAGGAGGAAAATACTTAGAGATAAAAGCATCTTTGCACTTGTTCCAAGAATCAATACTATTTTTAGGCAAAGACGAAAACCACGCTTTAGCACGATCTCTAAGCGAAAAAGGAAATAGCTTCAATTTAACAACATCATTATCGACATCTTTTTTTCTTTTGCATATCACATAAATCAACAAAGCTATTCAGATGAGTAGCGGCATCTTCACTAGGAAGGCCGGCGAATTGATCCTTCATAACAAGATTCAACAAAGCAGTATTGATTTCACAAGATTCAGTATTGGCAAGAGGAGCAATCGGAGTGCTAAGGAAATCATTATTATTGGTATTGGTGAAGTCACACAATTTGGTAGCATCCTGAGCCATCGCGACAAACAAGCAATCCAACACACGAGCAAACAAACGGACGAGGAAAAGGCAATGGAAAAATAGGAGGAGATTGGAAAGAGAGGGCGAACAAAACGGCAAGGGTGAAGTGGGGGAGAGGAAAACGAGAGGCAAATGGAAAATAATGTAATGCGAGAGATAGGGATTGTGATGGGTACTTGGTATGGTTGAATTTTGCGTAGACTCCCCAGCAACGGCGCCAGAAATGGCTCGTTGTCGGGAGTCAAATCTTGACTTGACTTCGCGTCAGCCTCCCCGGCAACGGCGCCAGAAATCCTTCTTGCTACGTCTTGAGCTTGCGTTGGTTTTCCCCGAAGAGGAGAGGATGATGCAGCAAAGTAGCGTAAGTATTTACCTTAGTCTTTGAGAATCAAGGTATCAATCCAGTAGGAGGCCACGCATGAGTCCCTCGTACCTGCACAAATCGATAGCTCCTCGCAACCAACTCGATTAGGGGTTGTCAATCCCTCCACGGTCACTTACGAGAGTGAGATCTGATAGAGATGATAGATAATATTTTTAGTATTTTTTGATATATAGATGCAAAGTGAAAAGGAAAAAAGGCAAAGTAAAAATAAAGCAAGTATAAAAGTGATGGAGATTGATATGATGAGAATAGACCCGGGGGCCATAGGTTTCACTAGTGGCTTCTCTCAAGAGCATAAGTATTCTACAGTGGGTGAACAAATTGCTGTTGAGCAATTGACAAAACTGAGCATAGTTATGAGTATATCTAGGTATGATCATCTATATAGGCATCACGTCCAAGACAAGTAGACCGAAACGATTCTGCATCTACTACTATTACTCCACTCATCGACCGCTATCCAGCATGCATCTAGAGTATTAAGTTAAAAACAGAGTAACGCCTTAAGAAAGATGACATGATGTAGAGGAATAAATTCATGCAATATGATAAATACTCCATCTTGTTATCCTCGATGGCAACAATACAATACATGCCTTGCAACCCTTTCTGTCACTGGGTAAGGACACTGTCGGTGTACTAGAGTAGGGGTACCCTAGTATCCCGAACTCGTGCACGGGCAGTTGCAGCACCCCACGGCAGGGCTTGCCGGGTGACCGCCAAGGTCCTCCGTGGTTCCTTTGGATCCATTCAAGAGCAAAGTATTTAAGCCAAGGAGACAAGGCCCCGGCAAGAGGAGGTTGTCGGGAAGGCCAACCAAGGCATCTCAAGGAACTTGCCGCGACGCGCCACGCGTCCCGGCGAGGCCCGGTGAGCGAAAAGCTTCCGGACGCGACAAGACAACGACCGCGGCAAGGCGCTTGCCGCGGTAAACTACCAATCTGTCCCTGCGCTCCAGCACACCCACCAACGTGTCGCCTACAGGGCCTTTCCGGCGCCGCGGGCAAGAGGTCTGTCTTGCCGGCGATCTTGTGGAGGCAAGCGGCGCTGACAAGATTGCCATCGTGTCAAGCGGTGGCGTCCCTGACGGTCCCTTTCTGCACTATTTAGGCGACATAGACGGGCATTTAATGCCTTTGTCCCCTGCCGTCAGGGTTAGGTATGATACACTGTACAAGTAGTTGTACCAACTGCAACTCATTTTCCCTTTTTACCCATGTCTACGTTGCCACCTGTCGGAGACTCCTTGAGCATATAAAAGGAGGCCCATGCACAACGTAGAGGGGGGGTCGAACACACTCACGCTCGGTCTCGTTAGCAGCTAGTGTGTACTGTAGCATTCAGCGCTCCCGAGCAAGAACACAATACAACTCAGACATGCAGTAGTAGGAGTGTTATCTCTCCGGAGAGCTCCGAAGCTGGGTAAACTACTCGTGTGCTTCGCCTCGATCTGCTCTTCGTGCGATCTCTGCCCCCCGCCGAACCGAAAGGGGCTCGGTCCGCCGGTCCCATAGGTGTTCATGGGCCAGATCAGCTTCCCCGACATCTTTGGCGCGCCGGGTAGGGGGCGTCGAGGCTGTGTGAACCTGATCCGGCGTTCACACGAGCAACATCTTCATTTTCTTCATCGACATGCCTCCGAAGAAGAAGGCTTCGGCGGCAGCTGATCCGTCCACGTTGATCCCGCCACCACCGGAGCAAACGAGTGGTGGGGTAGACGCCGGCGGAAGAACGGGCTTCGACGAGGGAGCCCATGGTGCTGCCAAGTCCAAGGACAAGGCTGCACAGACCTCGGCGTCCGTACATGCACCGCGCCCATCTCAGGAGGCGCGGGACTAACAACGTAATGGTACTCGTAGTACCATACGTTCGTTAGGCCAAGATCGAGCTGGTGGATCTCGGGATGCTCAAGACCAGCATGCACGCCAACGGGCTGGCACGAGTGAGGCACGGTCGCCCGGACGGGATACTGCTCCTTCTAACATAGTTAGAAGTCCGAGCATATCCCGCTCCTCGCACCGTTCGCCACTGCCGCCCACCACTCCAGCAGAAGCCTTGGCGAGAGCTCAACTGCTCCTGGATTACCCTCCAACGGCAGACAAGGTCGACGAATGGAGGGCCACCATTCAGAGTCTCATCGGCTTTGCCAACGGCGACAATCCCCGGCTACCGAGTGAATCGCTGCCGCGGCAGGACTGCCAAGCACGAGCCGGTGGCGACGAAACCGGTGGGGGTGCAACCACCATGCACTCTCCACCCCGAAGGCCAAGATTGCCGACTCGCCGGATCCACCTCGACGGCGACTCCACCGCGTCGTCGGATCCACGAGCTCGTCGCGATCAGCGCCAAGTTCTTCACGAACGACAGCAAGAAGACGCTCGAACTCACATCGAGCGCCGAAGAGAAGCGCGGCGTCAATCAGACCAGCGCGCTGGGCCCTCTGTCGACATGCATGCACCAAGGGAACCAGGCGACTTGCCGTACGCGGTGGGTTGCCCTGCATTCACTCATGAGCTGCGGCAAGTCCAGTGGCCCAGCAAGAAGAATTTCAAGCCAGACGTACCAGAGAAGTACGACAGCAAGACGCGTCCGTCGGAGTTCCTCAGCATCTACACCATCGCGGTGCAGGCTGCCGGGGGGCGAGACGACAAGATCCTGGCCAACTACTTTCCGCTGGTACTCAAGCCCAATGTCAGATCCTGGCTCATGCACTTGCCGGACAACTCCATTTCCTCCTAGACAGATCTATGCCATCAGTTTGTTGGCGCCTTTACAGGCGGCCACAAGCCTCATGGCCAAGAGAGCGACCTTCATCTACTCGCCCAGAAGGAAGGAGAGCCCCTGCGCAAGTACATTCAGAGATTCAGCCGCGTACAGCACAACATCCCAGATGTCCACCCTGCCGCGGTAATCAGCGTGTTCCATCGAGCGTCGCGAAACCGCAAGATGCGGGAGGAGATGGCGATGTGCAAGATCGAGAGCGTCGATGAGCTATATGCCCCGGCCGACAAGTGTGCACGTCTTTGAGGAAGGAGGAGACTCCCGAGAGAATACAGAGAGCAGGAGGATCGATAGTGAGGAGACTGCCCGGCAAAGAAAAACCGCGGCGGAGCAACATGAAGAAGAAAGGCAAAGATGTGCTGGTTGTCGAGCAGTCCGCAACGGAGGTGGCGCCAAGAAAGCCAAAGCTGGTAGCTCCGGCAAGGAGGTTGCCGCGAGCACCAACTACCGTTTGTGGCGGTCGCCGACAAGCGGGACGGCACCAACAAGCAGTACTGCAAGATCCACCGCACCAAGGGCCATGACCTCCAGAGCTGCAAGAAGGTAGAGCAGCTTGTCGAGCAGCAAAAGGCTGAATACGAGCGACGCGACAAGGAGAACGCCCAGGAAGGTGTTGGAGGAGCCAGCAAGAAACGCCCCGGCCGAGGAGGACGCCGCGGCAAGGCCAAGCAGCGGCAAGGAGACAGACCTCCCCGCGGCCGCGACAAGGATGAAGATGACGACGACAACGAAGATATGGATGATGACGAGACCGATGAGCAGGAGTTTCAGAAAGCCACAAAGGTCTTGTGCGTTGACGGCGGTGCTTCTCTGCATACTTCACACCGCCAGCTCAAGCAGTGGGTGCGGGAAGTCAATGCAGCAGAACCATCCGTCGAGTCCCGCAAGCCTCTGAAATGGTCCAGCACGCCTATCATCTTTGATATTGAGGACCACCCTGATCGCATAACTGCGGTCGGGTGCTTGCCGATGTTGGTTTCACCAACTATCCGCAACCTCAAGGTCACTAAGATGCTAGTTGACGGCGGGACCGGCTTGAACCTGATCTCCTCCGCGGTAATCCAGAAACTCCAGATCCCTGATAGCGAGCTCGAAGAGACCGGCGCATTCCAAGGAATCAATCCGGGAAGGAGCAAGCCGAAGGGAAAGATCACGTTGCCGGTGACATTTGGCAGCGAGTTGAACTTCAGAACTGAGAGGGTCACTTTTGACGTTGCTGATTTTCCATTGCCTTACAATGGGATACTTGGCCGTCCAGCACTCGCCAAATTCATCGCAGCCTCTCATTATGCGTACAACGTGCTGAAGATGCCAGGCCCGATAAGTGTCATCTCTGTCCCTCGCGACAAAAAGGATGCTCTTATCTGCGCCGACAAAATCTACTGGGAAGCAGCAGCCGCAACAGATCGCAAGTCACTTGCCGTTGAAGCTCCCGGGGCGAAGAAGAAGACCAAGTCCGGCAAGAGTTCTGATGCCCACTCCGGCAAGCGCACCTCTTCGGAGTGCTGCGCTACTGTCGAGGACGCACCATCGAGCTCCACCGGCAAGTGTAAGAAGGCAATGGCAGCTCCACCAGAGACCAAGAAGGTGCCCGCCAAGGAGGATGGCACTGGTGGTACCTTCACCATCAGTGCCACTCTCGACCCTAAATAGGAAAGCGCGCTCATTGCTTTCCTGCGGGCGAACGTCGACGTGTTTGCGTGGCAACCGTCTGACATCCCCGGTGTTCCCAGGAAAGTAATCGAGCACCATCTTGCCGTTTGTCCTCATGCGCGGCCCGTCAAGCAGAAAGTCAGAAAACAGGCAGTGGAGCGCCAAGAATTCATCGCAGAAGAAATCAAGAAATTGGAAATAACAGGCCTTGTCAGAGGAGTGCTCCATCCTACGTGGTTGGCCAATCCTGTAGTCATGCGCAAGGCGAACGGGAAATGGAGGCTTTGTATCGACTTTACTGATGTTAATAAAGCTTGTCCCAAAGACCCATTTCCTTTGCCACACATCGACCAGATTGTTGACTCCACGGCCGGATGTGACTTGCTTTCATTTCTTGATGCATACTCAGGATACCATCAGATCTTCATGGCAGAAGAAGACGAGGAGAAGACCGCGTTCATCACCCCATGTGGCACATACTGTTTTGTACGGATGCCTTTCGGTTTAAAGAATGCTGGTTCAACATTTTCAAGGGTAGTCCATGACGCTTTTGAGCCGCAAATACACATAAATGTGGAGGCCTACATGGATGACATAGTGGTCAAGAGCAAGGACAAGGCGACTCTGATTCAAGATTTAGACGAAACCTTTGCAAATCTGCGCAAGATCAACCTCAAGCTCAACCCGAGAAGTGTGTGTTTGGAGTCCCCTCCGGCAAGCTTCTCGGGTTCTTCGTGTCTCAGCGGGGAATTGAAGCCAATCCCGACAAGATTAAGGCCATTGAGCAGATTGAAGCACCAAAGCGCGTCAAGGATGTACGAAGACTTGCCGGTTGCATAGCTGCTCTCAGCAGGTTTATCTCTAGGTCTGCTGGCGTGCCTGCCATTTTCAAAATATTGAAAAGGCAGGTCAATGAAATGGACTCGAAGCGAGAGGCTGCGCTGCAGACTTAAAGAGATACCTGTCCTCCACTCCAATACTTGTCGCACCTAAGCCACAAGAGAAGTTGCTGCTATATATAGCGGCAACCAATCAAGTGGTTAGTGCTGCGTTAGTAGCGGAGAGGGAGGCGGATGATGAGCCGGCAACCATGGCAGATGCATCCAGCGACAAGCAAGGGACTTCACCGGCAAGCTCTGGTCCCGACAAAGATGGATCTGCGCAGGCGTGTGAGAAGATGCAGAAAAAGATGGTGCAGCGCCCAGTTTACTTTCTAAGTTCCCTTCTGCAGGGGGCTTGGTCAAGGTACTCTGGTGTGCAGAAATTGCTTTTCGGCCTTCTCATGGCCTCGAGAAAGCTGCGCCATTACTTTGAAGCACATGAGATAACAGTCGTCACTCGCTTTCCGCTGAAGAGGATACTGCAAAATCCAGAAGCAACAGGCAGGATTGTCGAGTGGGCACTGGAACTGTCAAGCTTTGGCCTCAAGTTTGGAAGCACTTCAACAATCCAAGGCAGAGCATTGGCAGAGTTCATAGCAGAATGGACGCCAACACAAGATGAAGAAATTCCAGAAACAAGCATCCCCGTCAAGGAAGCAAGCAAAGAGTGGCTGATGTACTTTGATGGTGCCTTCTCGCTGCAAGGTGCCGGTGCGGGTGTGTTACTTGTTGCACCCACCGGAGAGCACCTCAAGTACGTAGTCCAGATGCACTTTCCCAAGGAGCAAGCAATGAACAATACTGTTGAGTATGAAGGTTTGCTTGCCGGTCTCAGGATCGCAGCAGACCTTGGGATCAAGTAGCTCATTGTCAGGGGTGACTCACAGCTTGTCGTCCGCCAAGTGAACAAGAATTATCAGAGTCCGTTGATGGAAGCTTATGTCGATGAAGTGAGAAAGCTAGAAGAGCACTTTGACGGCCTACAGATGGAATATGTTCCAAGAGCTCAGAACGACATTGCTGATGGCCTGTCAAAGTGCGCTGCACTTAAGTTACCTGTGGAACCAGGGATCTTTGTGCTCAAACTGACTCAACCGACTGTAACGCCATCAACTGGACAGAGCAGGAAAAGGAAGTTTATTTCTGGTGACTATTTTCCGGCAGAGCTCCCCGAAGCCGCCGCCAAGAAGGTCCCCAAGATCAACACCAAAAGTGCTGAGGAGCAGTCTGCTCCGGCAAGCCCTAGAGTTTGTTCCGTTGAAGCAGACGCTCCCGACAAGTTTTGCTCCGGCAAGCTTGCCGGGGAACGTCAAGCTCCAGCTGAACCGCAAGTTCTCGCCGTAGAAGCGGATGTTCCCGCAGCAGCAGATGTGCCTTTAGTCCTTGTTGTCGAGCCGCAGGCTCCAGCATGGGCACAACAGATTGTCCATTTCCTTCAGACAGGAGAACTTCCCGAAGAGCAAGAAGAAGCGGAAAGAGTAGCCCGGCAGTCAAGTATGTACCAGTTTGTCGACAAGACACTTTGTCATGAAGAAGACTCAACGGTGTGAAATTGAAGTGTATTCACGGGAAGACGGACAAAAGCTGTTGGCGAGAGATACATGGAGGCATATGTGGTCACCACATTGGCACAAAAGCACTTGCCGGCAAGCGTTCCGGCAAGGTTTCTTTTGGCCGACAGCCCTCCGGATGCAACTGCACAAGTAACCAAGTGTGAAGCGTGCGGTTCCATTCCAGCGAGATACACCAGCCAGCTCAAGCTCTCCAAACGATCCCTTTATCCTGGCCATTTTCGATGCAGGGGCTCGACATCCTCGGCCCCTTTCCCGAGCTGTCGGGGCTTTCATGCTTATGCGTTGCAATCGACAAGTTCACAAAGTGGCCGGAAGTGGAAGCAGTGAGGAAGGTGACAACACAATCGGCGATCAAGTTCTTGGATCGATTGTTTGCCGTTTGGAATCCCTAACAGGATCATCACCGACAATGGTACACAATTCACGAGCCGCACCTTCATGCGATCGTCCAAGATCTTGGCGCCAAGGTCTGCTTCGCTTCATTGCTCATCCGAGAAGTAACGGTCAAGCGGAGAGGCGAATCTTGAAGTGCTCTTGCGGGCTCAAGACCAGAACTTTCGACAGGCTGCACAAGTGCGGAAAGAACTGGATAGAGGAGCTGCCCGTGGTTCTTTGGTCGATCAGGACGACGCCAAATCGAGCCACCGGCGGACACCTTCGCTCTAGTCTATGGAGCAGAGGCAGTTCTCCCCACGGAACTCGTATACGGGTCACCTCGAGTGCTCGCTTATGATGAGCTTGAGCAAGAGCAGCTGCGCTGCTCCTTGAGGAGGACCGTCTTCAGGCTGATGTACGAGCTGCTCGATACCAGCAAGCTTTGCGCTGCTACCATAGCTGCAAAGTTAATGCCAGAAGTCTCGAGGAAGGCGACCTTGTTCTTCGGCGCATTCAGTCCGCCAAGAATTCCAACAAGTTGGCGCTTGAAGTGGGAAGGCCCTTACCGGGTGAAGCGAGTCACTAGGCTGGCGCTGTCCGCCAGACCGAAGATGGCATTCGGTGAGCAACTCCTGGAACATTGAGCACCTTCGTAAGTTTTACCCGTAGGGCGCGGTTGCCGGAACCTGTTCCGGCAACCACATTTTGTACAAGTCTTGCCGATGTTGCATGTAATCCTTTGTACAAAGCCGGGCGCAGACCCTGTGCACAAGTAAAGCTCATGTTCTGCACGTCTTGTCAATTTCATGCTTTCTACTTCTTTTTGCATGCGTTATCTGACACTTTGTGCAGCACCTACCCCCGGTAAGCATTAACGAGCCATAAGGCTCCATATCTTTATTTTCTCTTCTTTCTCTTTCTCAAAGAAAGGAAGGTTCCCTTGCCCACAAGTTTGCCGGGGGGAAAGGAGAAGATGATGGTGTGGACCAAGCGTTGCTCGAGGAAGTTTCGCCTTACCGGGAAGCAAACGACAGAAAAACTAAGTTGCTAAAGTTTGAGCAATTAGTTTTTAAAATTTTTGAGTTATCTTCCTCGAACGACCGTGCTTTGTATGGAAAACCTGTGCGCGGAGGAACCAACTCGTAGCTAGTTGCGCCCTTACTTTGTTTCGAGTCCGCTCAACAACTTAAGTGAGCTGCAACTAGTTGCGACAAGGTTTCTTGTCGGCAGCGGCACCACCAGCAGGCTGCTGACGTCCCGCACTCAGCGCTCGCGGCTAAGGTGCCTGCGCCGACAAGTTCCCTGAAAGCGTAGGGCAAAAACATACAAAGGAAGGAATCAAGTAAAGGAAATAACATAGCAATCACTACCCGAAATAGAGTTATATTACAAGATAGCTTGTCGCAGCTCTAATAGATTGTTCTCATAACATAACCAGCAGCGACAAGGAAAAGAGAAAACGGGCGGCCTAATCTACGCGATCGCCATCAACCCTCTTGATCCCGCTCACCCTGTCCACAATGGGTGCGACAAGGGTCTTGAGCGCTTCCACATCAGCATCCGGCGGCAAGGTCTTGAGGACGTTGGTGAGGTTGAGGCCTGGATTGCGGAAGGCCACCTTCATCAGCACCTTTTGAAGAGCTCCCGCGTAGATCTGGCGCGACTCGTCGGCCAGCTGCTTTGGGATCTCTGCCCGGAGTCGCTGGAGGGCTGTCGCCACACCCTTGAAGAACAAGCTGAGCTTGGCGCTGGGTTGGAGGTGTTCATCGGAGGAGTACCCGAGATCCTCCATCCCCAGCTGCGCCAGCTCCCCGTCGATGACTGCGGCGACATTCACGAGACCCTCGGTCCAGTGCTCCACATTCTCCCTGAAGGTGTTCTGGGCGGCAGCAGCACTCGCCAGCAGCGCCTCGTCGGCCTTGATTTTCTCCTTCAAGGCCACCTCTTGCTCCCTGGCGCCGTCCAGCGTCTGAGTCAAGGTGGTCAGCTTCAACTCAAGATCTGCATTGGAGTCCTTGGCGGCACTAAGCTCCTTGCTCCTCTCGGCAAGACGACCCTGCAGCTCGCCAAGAGTGTAGGCGTCCTTCTCGCGCTCAAGCTTGAGTATAGCAACCTCCTCGCCGCTCGCCTTGAGATTGGCCTCCAGCTGCGTCACCTTCGTCTCCAGCTCCTTCTTGGCGGCCTCGGCAGCCGCGGCAGCATCCTTTGCTTCCTTGAGAGCCCCTCCAAATGTTTGCTCGCGCGTGGCAAGCTCCTCCTCGTGGCTGTCAAGGATAACCTTCCGCTACGCCAACTCGCCTTCCTGCGCAGATAGCTTCTCGGCAGCAAGCCGCTGTTGCTCTTCAACTTCAGCCTTCTCGAGGATGAAGGCTTTGCGCTCCTCGACGAGTTGCTCCCGCTCCTCTGCCAGGGACCGGAGAGCTTCCTGGTGGAGGCCCCGGAGCTCCTCCGCGCGTTTCTCAATGTCTGCTCCCGCCTTCGCGACAAGCGCCTCTCGGGATTCCAGCTTGGCCTGTCGGGCGCGGTAGAGCGACAGTAACTTCCGCAACAGTTGCTCCTCCTCAGACTCGCCGCTGCTGCTGCTTGGCGCGTCGACCAGCGTCAGCCCAGCGGAGGCGAGCAACTCTTCATCAAAGGTCTCTCCTTCGACTGGCGCCCTGGAGCTCAACGCCCAGGGGAGCTTGATGAAGACGCCATCGTCGGCCTTCAAATAGGCGCCGGGCTGGGGCTCTTCGGAGCCGGACGCTGCAGCAGCGGCTGAGGGATCGGCGGTCGGCGTAGCGCCTGGCGCTCCTGCGGCCTCAGGGCCGTTAGTGCGATCGCCGGACCCCTCGCCAGCTTGTATCATCATCTCTTCACCGAACTAGTGCACTTATACAATTTACCATTGTATTGGGTGTGTTGGGGACACAAGAAACTCTTTGTTATTTGGTTGCAGGGTTGCTTGAGAGAGAACATCTTCATCCTATGCCTCCCACAGATTGATAAACCTTAGGTCATCCACTTGAGGGAAATTTGCTACTGTCCTACAAAACTCTGCGCTTGGAGGCCCAACACGAGTCTATAAGAAGAAGGTTGCGTAGTAGACATCAAGCTCTTTTCTGGCGCCGTTGCCGGGGAGGTTAGTGCTTGAAGGTATATCTTTAGATCTTGCAATCGAATCTTTTAGTTTTTAGTTTTATCACTAGTTTAGTTTATAAAAGAAAACTACAAAAAAATTGGAATCAAGGTTAACTCATATGCTTCATCTTTTTAACGTCTTTGTGAAAATGATGGAAAGGAAAATTGTGCCAAAGCATTAGAAGAAGAATGCAATATAATGCCTGGCACTAAATCCTTGAATGATGAGCATGATTGCAATGTTGTTAGTATGAATTCTCTGAATATCCATGATGCTAATGATATGCAAAGCCACAAGCTTGGGGATGCTATGTTTGATGAAGATGATATTTTTTGTCCCCCAAGTTTTGATGAGCAAGTTTATTATGATGAAGCATGTCTCCTATCTTTGATGATTATTGTGATGACATGTATGCTATAAATAATAATTATAACCATGAAACTTGTCATCTTGATTTTAATTTTCAATCCCATGATAGTTATTTTGTTGAGTTTGCTCCCATTATTCCGAATGAGAAGAATTTTGCTTATGTGGAGAGTAGTAAAATTTCTATGCTTATGGATCATGAAAAGAATGCTTTATGTGATAGTTATATTTTTGAATTCATTCATGATGCTACTGAAATGAGAGAGGAACATATGATTTTACATATTGCAATAATATCAAGTTTCCTCTCTATGTGTTGAAAGTTTTGAAGTCATGCTTGTCTTGCCTTCCTATGCTAGTTGATTCTTGTTCCCATAAGTTGTTTGCTCACAAAATCCCTATGCATAGGAAGTGGGTTATACTTAAATGTGCTTGCCACATATGTTTCATGATGCTCTCTTTGTGCTTTAATTCTTATTTTTATGTGAGCATCATTGGAATCATCATGCCTAGCTAAAAAGGCATTAAAGAAAAGTGCTTGTTGGGAGACAATCCAACATTTACCCCTACTGTTTTTGTGTGTTCACATGATTATGCTACTGTATAATCATGTTTTCTAGCTTTTGTTTCAATAAAGTGCCAAGTAAGACCTTTGGGATGGTCTATGGTGATAGTTAACTTGATTCTCTGCAAAAACAGAAACTTTTGCTCTCAGTCCACATGATATGAGTTTTTCTTGGAGCGTCATTTTATTTTGTTAGTATTTACTTGCTGTTATTTAGAGTAAATTTTTTCATCTTTTATTTCAATAAAAGTGTCAAGGATAGCCTTCACCATGCACAATTTGCAAGTATATGAGTTGCTGTTTCAAAATAGAAAGTTTGTCGCTATTGCAAAAAAATTGCCTAGAAAAGTCGGAATGTGATAAAATGTTGAAACTTTTTGTAGAATAAGCTATGATAAATTCTCTATAGTGTGGTATATTTTCATAATTTTTTGAGTTAAATAGTATGATTCATCTTGCATTCTTTACAGACTGTTCTGTTTAGATAGATTGCTGTTATGTTTGCATATGTTTGCTTGTTTAATGATTCTATTTGAGGATAGGAGTGTTAAATATGCGGAGGAATTTAGTAGGCAATATCAAATAATAATTTTAGTGATTTTATACAGTAGAGAATATTAAGGTTTTGCATGGTTTATACTAACTTATCTCACGAGTTCTTGTTGAGTTTTGTGTGGATGAAGTTTTTAAGATTCCGGGAAACTATGATACGAAAGGAATTCAGGAGACACAAAAGCTTAAGCTTGGGGATGCCCAAGGCATCCCTAATTAATATTTCAAGAAGTCTCAAGCATCTAAGCTTGTGGATGCCCTGGTTGGCATCCCAACTTTCTTCATCAGCAATCGTCGGTTAGCCTCGGTTGAGCCTAAGTTTTTGCTTCGTCACATGATATGTGCTATCCTTGCAATGTTATTTTATTTTGTTTTGCTTGCTGTTTGAATAAAGTACTTAAGATCTGAAATTTTATTTATGAGAGAGGGAGTCTTCACATAGCTACTTAATTATTCGACTACTCATTGGTCTTCACTTATATCTTTTTGGAGTAGTTTGTCGTTTACTCTCGTGCTTCACTTATATCCTATGAGTAAATGGTTGAATGAATTGAATATCATAAATCTGAAATTATATATGTTTCATATGCTTATCCATGGGGAGTAATGACTTCACATATAAGTAGAGGTGGTAAATTTATTGAAAGTTAGCAAACATTGTATTGGTCACTTGAATAATTTATTGAAAGAATATTGAATGAAGAGAGATTTCACACATAAATATATTATCTTGGACGTCTTCTATGATTGTGAGCCCCTATAATTATTTTCAAACTTGAGAAAATTAGTTGAAGTTGGACAAGGAAGACAACATAATGAGTTATGCTTGGGTATATTTGTATAGAAGTTATATTGTTATGGATCCTCCAACATGTGGTGCTTGCTATTTTGAATCTTTTGCTAGCCTAAATTTCTGTACTAAGTGGGAATACTACTTGTGCATCCAAATTTCTTGAACCAAGTTTCTTCCATGAGTGTCCACCATATCTACCTATAGGGCGGTCGCGAGTGCCCTGGAAGTTGGCGACGAAGCGGTCATGCATCTCGTCCCAGGAGGAGATCGAGCCCGGTGGCAGGTTCAGGAGCCAGGAGCGGGTGCCATCCTTGAGAGCCATGGGAAACCAGTTCGCCATGACTTTCTCGTCGTCGCTGGCTGCCTCGATGCTCAGCTCGTAGAGCTGCAGGAACTCCGCGGGGTCGGGGGTGCCGTCGTAGCGAGGAGGCAGATCTGGCTTGAACTTGCCCGACCAGACGACGCTACGCAGCTCGGGGGTGAAGGCGCGGCAGCAGGCCGTGGTCGCCGGGGCCCATCTTGGAGGTGGAGCTTGGTCTTGACGCCCACATGCCGCCACAGCAAGCGGCGTCGGGCCCTGCCGCGGCAGACGATCCTGGCGCGGCGGTGCGAGGAGTGGCGGAGCGTTCTCTTGCGGCGGAGGGACTTCTTGCCAGCTTCTTCCTTCGCGCGCGGGTGCTACCTCTTGAGCTTGCGTTGGATTTCCCCAAAGAGGAGAGGATAATGCAGCAAAGTAGGGTAAGTATTTCCCTCAGTTTTTGAGAACCAAGGTATCAATCCAGTAGGAGGCCACGCGCGAGTCCCTCGTACCTTGACAACACAAATAGCTCCACGCAACCAACGCGATTAGGGGTTGTCAATCCCTTCACGGTCACTTACGCAAGTGAGATCTGATAGAGATGATAGATAATATTTTTGGTATTTTTGGTATAAAGATGCAAAGTAAAATAAAAAGCAAAGTAAAAAAGCAAAGCAATAATAAAGTGATGGAAGATTAATACGATAGAGAATAGACCCGGGGCCATAGATTTCACTAGTGGCTTCTCTCAAGAGCATAAGTATTTTACGGTGGGTGAACAAATTACTGTTGAGCAATTGACAGAATTGAGCATTGTCCTGATGTAGTAGCCAGACGATGTGTGTGATGCATCGTTTACGTAGTTGTATGAGTTTATATGAATTTAAGGTGTGCTAATTGGGTGTTCGTTTGTGAGAAGAAAAAATTGAGGTGTGGCCGATTAGCGTCCGCGGGGCGAATCCGCGAACCAGATTTTCCAAGTCCGGATGTAGATGCTTTCATAGGGCCTTGTACTGTACATGCTGCATGAATCCCGCTGCCGCCCCTATTGCTTGACCTTGTGCATCTCTGATAATGAAGTCCCGGCCACCAGTTCCCGTTCATCAGACATACTTCCATCAACATTAATTTTAAGGGCGTTCTCACCTGGCAGTTTCCACCTAGTTTTTGACACGCTGCCTCTCCCCTAACAGCTTGTAATCTTGAACCTAGGCTCGTACTCTCTTCATGACAGAACTGGTATTTCTCATTGGTTCTCTTGGGTTCTTCTTATTTCTTACTCCAGTAAAGAAATATAAGAGCGTTTAGATCACTGCATCCCACCACACCCATAACATAGTAATACATTCAAGTTTTTTCTCTTCCGGTAGAGGTAGTATGTATTTTACGTCCGTATTTTACTGACCAAATCCTTCGGCCCCTTATTGTTCAGTAGCTCTACTCTAGTCTGCTCCAGTTGTAGTTCTCTCCACAACGGCTCGACAAACTTACATTTCAAGAAAATGTGTGCCCCATGCTCGTCCTGCCGCCGAACAGACTGGGCAGACTGTGTCCACCTCCATCCCCCGATGATCAATACTCAGCTTATGTGCGAGACTGTTGTGAGCAAGCCGCCATAGGAAGTGCTTCAGTTTCGATAGACATCTGCTTGCCCATATATAACCCCATCTGAACTTCGTCGAGCCGCCGGGACCATCGGCAGTGATGTAGGGTGGAACCCTATAGCGTCGATCTTTCACGTTTGGAGTGGATCCTACGGGGAGTCACGAAGAACGAGCGGAAGAACACGAGGAAATCACGGGGAGGAACGAGGGAAAACACTCAACCAACAAGGAATCGGTCACACAAATGCTAGATCAAAGAACACAAAGAGATACACGAGATCCAAAGTCAACAAAGGTAGAGGATACAAAGGAACCGTTCTTCTCCGCGAGGAGGGCTTGAATCCACAAGGGGATCTTCCCACGAGGGGGTCTTGAATCTGATAGGATCTTCTCCGAAGAGGCCGCGGTCTCTCACGAGGAGGAGATCCGATGGATAATGACTCTATCTCTAACTTGAGCTAAATCAACGCTAACCCTAACTAGGAGGAGGTGGAGGAGTATATATAGTCGTAGTACAAGTTGGGGATGAAGTGAAGGGTACATGGGCGGTGGCCCGTTACACCTGTGAGGGTGGCGGATGTCCGGCGACGGGCCGGATGTCCGGGGCTTCGGGACGGGCCGGATGTCCGGGCTGGGAGGCCGGATGTCCGGGCTGGCCTGGGTCTTCCAGATGCGTTCGGATAGCCAATGCCAGATTTCCGGGGCAAGGGCCGGATGTCCGGGCTGGGCCGGATGTCGGGGCTGGGGCCGGATGTCCGGCCGCTGTAGCAGCTGGTCTTCTTCCTTCTCCTTCCTTCGCTTCCGCGCACGTTTGGCCTTGGTCCTTGGGCTCTCCATGGTCTCCTCGGGTGTACCTGAGTATGCACAAGGTCCGCGCTTGAAGTAGCATCCATGTCTTACATGCGGAAAGGGAAGATTCGGAAAGGAGCGAATTCACCTTAGTTCCAATGGCGTAGGCTCGAGTGTACATGGGGATGATCGTCGGATGCTCTGCATCATCTCCCCTCCCTTGGGAAAGATCCGACCTCGGATCAAAATCCTCATCACCATGGAAACGGTTGTCGTGGACGAACTTGTAATTGGACGGAGTGGAAGTCATGGCGCAATCCAAGTACTTGAAGATGTCGTCGGGATGGTAGACATGCAAAGAGAGCAAACACAAACGACACTCGGAAATACAATGGTTAGCGCACACAAAGTGTCCATCATGTAAGAATGAGTCCGTGAGGCAAGATTGTTCATGACAAAGCACATGAAGCTTGGCAAGATAATATGGAATGAGATGCAAAGCATTCATTGTGCACACAAATGTGTTGTAAATATGATCAATGCAACCACGGTGCAAAATGATGTCATAGTGTGACGGTTTATCAATAGCATGAAGATGGTAATGGATGCTCAATATGATTAAGTTATCATGCAATTGATGGTAGGCAATATGATCACGATGTATGAATATGCCATCAAGAAAGATCACAACAAATTTGCTAAGAAAATGCACAAGCTCATATATCATGGATGACATGGGAATAGGTGCAACAAGACAATCATAATTTGTGTCAATCCATGCATAGGGTGCAAACTTGTGGTGAGTATGATATGTCCATCGAGCATGACATGTATGAGCACAAACAAGAAATATGGAGGTGGTGGTATACCCATGCTCGATGCCGTGGCATGAGTGGATTTCCGAAGGTGCATCCAATAAGTGCGAGCGCTCCTCAATGTGAAGGTCCATAGAGCCAATCTCTAATGTTGCTCCTCCATCCAATAGATGTAACATGTACACAACAAGAAGGAAACAACAATGAAAGAGTGACCCATCCAATATGTGTATTTGAGGATGGCTCAAAGGGAAGGAGGTCACCTTTAGGAGGTTCTCAAGGATGATGGAGTTGCGCATCTTGTATGCGTTCACATAACCAAGTTGTCTCGTGATGTTACCGCCTTGTGAATTCTTCAAAATGAAAGAACATGACAAACACTCGGAAAAACAAATGAGGTTAGCGGAAATGCGAAACCTATCATTCGAGTGGTAAGATACCCAACAAGTGTATGCATCATGCTCATCATAAGAAAGTACAAGGGAGCGTGTCATAGTATGGAGGCATATGATGCAAGAACATCCAACTACAAGAGGCTCAATCAAACAAGCATGCATCACAAGTAAAGTGTCAAAGTCTCCAAGATCAATAAGCATAGTATGGTTGCACTCAATACAAGTGGATATGAGAGAGGCAACTAATGGACACAAGAGACAATGATCAAGATATATCATGTGAGAGGCATGAGCATATATGTCATCAACCCAAGAAAGCAAGTAATAGGGAACATGGGTGATGCAACATAGCAAGCAATCCAAGCGATCAAGTCAAGCAAGCTAGTGGTGCAAAGATGCAACATACTAGGAGGAATCATGGCAAGCATGTCATTGGTGCAAATAGTGTGCATGAATAATTCACATGACATAGCACAAGCATGAAAGCAAGATATGAGCAAAATAGCATCAATAGCATGGGGCACATGATAAACATGGCAATAGCAACAAGGATCTCCACCAAGCATGCAAATACACATAGAAGTAGCATAAAGGTGAATCATGGGTATATGCAAGCAAGGGTCACAATTGCATGGCAAAGGCATAGAAGCAAGCATAGCATGCAATGTGAACACGGTAAAATGAGCATAAGGTGACAAGTGGTAAATAGCCCATAGCCGTGTGAGAGCCAAGTAGAAGAGATGCGCGTAGTCCTTGCGCGAAGGGAGCGGTGGTAAGGATAGTCCACGGGATCCCAAAGCATCGTTGCTCTCAAGAGCTCGTTTCGTCAACTCTTGGGATTGAGAGGTTGACGAGTATACATGAGTACCTACACAAAACAAAGACAATGGAAAAATTGTGTGTGCGTGGTAGATGTACACATCATCCATCATGATGCGCACGTGCATGTGTCGGTGAGCACAAAATAGCCAATGCTCAAATAGATGAGATGCGTGATATAGAAACATGTCATCCATCATGATAGGTTTGTTGTTATGCATGGCATAATGGAGATTCAAATTGTGTAATGCATCTTGTGAAATATCGAGAGCATTGTTATTCATGGAATGCATATGGTTCACGCAATTATGGGAATCATGCAAAGTATGAGATGCATCAAAATCTCCTATAATGTATGAGGAAACTATGGGGGTCTCCTCATGAGCAAGAGTAGAAACATCACGTGGAGAATATTGACAACATCCAAAACAATGCATATTTGGAACAATGTGATCATGGCATGGAATAGTAGACGAATTGCGCAAATCATGTAAAGGAAGCATGGCAATATCATCACAAGAGAAGCAAAAGCCTATGACCATCATCTCGTCATCTATGCCATAAGTGCAAATGGGATTTATTTTAATGGGGCATGCATAGTTACTATGTTGAGATTGTGAAGATGCAATATGGGAGATCTCACTCATAGCATATGACAAGTTCAATGGATTGTCAAATATGATGTGACCAAAAGAATTTTCACATGATATCCTATGGAGCATAACATCACAACTAGGCAACTCAACATGCTCATCATCATATTCATCATAAATAGGTAAGTCAAGGCATGAAGAAGTTTCACTAGCATGAAGCATGGTAATAGGTGGGTCAACATCATGGGAGCAATCGATGTCAAGAGAGTCCACTAGTGGGACAAGAGAAGCACCATCACCTATGTTACCTTTGGAGCGTCGCTCATGTGTCGTAGGTGAGGTGTCGAAGATCCACTCGTTGTCATCTTCATTTCGATGGAACCATGTGGGGGGTGCCTCATTATCCACCATGGCCATCGTTTTTCCCTTTGGAGGGATGGACTCGTCGAGGATAGGCATGTCGTCATGTAGGAGACCTTGCACCAAAGAAGAAAACACACTAGGAGTAGAGGTTAAGTAGTTAGAAATCATGGTGGCCTCACATGCCGTGTCAACTACCTCACTCACTAAGTGTTGTGGCTCACTCACTCTCAATATGATGCTCTCACTCGTATGGTTGGTGGAGTCACTCAAATGGCTCTCAACCTCACATAGGATGTGTGGCATGCTCTCATGTGTGGGGCTAGTGGTGGTCACACTCATCCTCTCATAGGAAATGCTCTCAATGTCACGTATGGTGGAGTCACTCATCTCTCTCATGGGGTGGTGGCTCTCCTCACATGAGAAATGGGGTAGCTCAACATGTGTGGGTGTCGGAGAGGTGTAGGTGCAAATGTCTCCATGCGCGGTCGCGTAGCTTGACTCGGAGTATGAGTCCAATATGGGCGTCGTCTTCATGTTGTAGAAGAGATTCGCGCTCGACGCCGTGGTCGAAGGGGATGGCCCTTGCTCGACCTTCCTGTCGTCGTCTTGTTGTTGGAGGCCCATATGATGTGGCACCTCGTAGCTCGTCTCCATGACCGAAGGGAATGTCCCATGCTCGGCCATCTTCCTTGAGGGGCTTCCGAAGATGGAAGTGTCGCCCTCGCTCGTAGGTAGTCTCCTTGGACTTGATGAAGTCGATGTAGGCGTACACGTGGGAAGTAGGCGAAGATGCCGTACGTCCAAAGGCGAAGATGCCTTGAGAACACTTGGCGAAGATGCCGAAGTGGTTGATGTAGCCGTAGCGCCGTCTTGGTGGTGGTCGTCTCGCGGTCTTCTCTTGTGCTTATGAAGCTTCGACTTGGCGTGAAGTAGGGCATGTTGGGACTTGTGCATTTGCGCTTGTGGAGCATCTTCATGATGATGATGTCGTTGTCGTGCTTGAGTTCGTAGTAGATGTCGTTCGTCGTCGTCGTGCACATGATGCTTGGAGGTGACTTGCCCTTCATGACGATGAGGATCACGAATGTGATGGTGGTCTCCATGGAGATGTGGACGACTTGCGCTTGCATCGCTTGGGCGCTCCGAAGACTTGTGGCTTGAACGTCGCCGTCTTGAAGATGATGAAGGGGAAGTCGACTTGAGCAAGGTCCGAATCTCCTCCATTCTTGCATCTTGCTCCTCTTTATGTGCGGCAAGTTTCTTGTCGAAGTAGTCCCTTCTCCTTGCTTCGGAGTGACGAATGTCGATGGAGATGTTCTCGATGCGCTCTCGCAATCTTGATTGTGTGCCTTGCACTTGTCGTTGTAGATTGAAGATAGACGCTTTGGTGATGTAGTTGTTCACGCCGTCGTTGTTGTCGAGGACCGAAGAGGAAATGCCTTGCCTATCCATCACAAGACTCGAGCAAATATGAGTGGGAGAAAGAGAAGAACTTATACCAATGTACCTTGACCGATGTTGACAATGAATCAAGTTCACTCAAATGCGGACAATGAAATAGCACTATTGGTACCAATCCTTGTCGGTTCTCACACCTACACAAGTAAAGCTTATGGAGGAGCTCGGTGAGGATAGTGGCACAAAAATTTAATGCAAAATGTTAGCAAGAGTCAATAATGTTGAAAGAGATTCACAAATTCAAGTGAAACAAATGGACCAATAACAAAGAATGGCACACGAAACACACACCGGATAGATAAATGGGGTCGTGCAACCAAGGAATGAGCACAAAATGTGGAATCCACGGAAAACGCTTCGTGTTGCACAACTCAAGAGAGACGCTAGCACGATTGCTCAAAAGGCGGATCGACACTTGTGCACAACCTATAAGATGCAAAATGGATAAACTTCTATCCCAAGTATGCTATGTATGTATGGTTCCCGGTGTTTCTCTCAAGATGATCCAAGATGATCGGATATGACAATCTTATATGCAATGTGGTATGATGCTATGGCACTTGCTTACAAGCTTCTTTGCTCTCTTTCTTTTGCTTAAAAGCTTTTTTTTCTATGGCCACTTTGCACAATGCACAAACCAAGATAGCAATTGTGTGTATGCGGGAACAAACTTGTGACACAAGATATGATACCAATATATGCACCACAATGATATGGTATATATGCTATGGGAAGTATGATCACTAATGTGCACAAGTAACGTTGCCGGCAATACTCAAATGGCTAGTCTCGATAGGCAAATAACATAAAAGTAAGGCTAGGGGTTAACAATGCAATGGCAAGGGAATATACAATGGAGGGATACCACGATACCAAGATGATATGGAGGTTACCGTCCGCAATGATGAGTAGCGGTGTTCTTGATGTAGATACCAAGATGATGGAGACTCGTCCCTAAGTAGCGAAACACCTTAGGAAGCGGAAAACCGCGAACTCAAAATCTCAAGCGTCAAATGTCAAAATGGTGGTAGCGGGAATGCGGTGGTGGTTTGCACTTGGCAATGCGGAAGTGGAATGATGGGCTATACACGTGTCGGAGTTGAAGTTGCCGTCGCTAAGTGGCGAAACACCTTAGGAGACACAAGCCACAACTCAAACAAGCTCAAACAACTATTGGGTTAAGTTGAGGTGGTTGAAGTGTATGGTGGGCAAGCCTATCGGAAGTTACGGTGGTGGTGGTGGTTGATGAAGATGCAACCGTCCTAAGTAGCCTAAACACCTTAGGAGACTCGAATCACAACTCAAACAACCTCAAATGCAAAGGGAACAAAATTGGTTAGGTTGCGGAAGTCGGTGGTGGTTATCACGGAGGATGTGGTGGAAGTCCTAGGCAAAGATGCCAAAGTTCGAAAATTTGATGGAGTCAAATGGTGGTGGCAGTATTTTTATGGGATGGGGATGTCAATAGCTTCAAAGCGAGCTAAAGAACGTCAAAACGGACTCGGATGAATTAGTTATGGACAAAAGCGGTGAAGCGGGAAAATTTTGAAATCCAGGGTCGGATGTCGGGGTGGAGCCGGATTTCGGGGTGTCTGTCCGAACCGAGCAGATTTGGCGCTCAGGGCGGATGTCCGCTTGGGGCGGATGTCCGCCAGATGGCGGATGTCGACTGAGGTCGGATGTCCGGCCCGACGAATCCAGATCTCGTTTGGGGCGGAAATTTTCGAATTGGGGGCGGAAATTGATGATTTCAAGGTCAAAATTGGAGATATTTCGTGGATGGAAAGTGGGAAAACTTGGGGAAATGCTAGATCCACTCGAAACCAAGCAAATCCATGGATCAAAATCAACAAAACATCATCAAAACTAACAAATCACAAAAAAAATTGGGGCTATTTTTGGTGGGGATTTTCAGATTTAGGACGAAATCAACAAAATCAAGCTAGAAAACACGGGGTAGGGGCTCCAAAAACGTGATCAACGTGGCTCATGATACCAAGATGATGTAGGGTGGAACCCTATAGCGTCGATCTTTCACGTTTGGAGTGGATCCTACGAAGTCACGAAGAACGAGCGGAAGAACACGAGGAAATCACGGGAGGAACGAGGAAAACACTCAACCAACAAGGAATCGGTCACACAAATGCTAGATCAAAGGACACAAAGAGATACACGAGATCCAAAGTCAACAAAGGTAGAGGATACAAAGGAACCGTTCTTCTCCGCGAGGAGGGCTTGAATCCACAAGGGGATCTTCCCACGAGGGGGTCTTGCATCCGATAGGATCTTCTCCGAAGAGGCCGCGGTCTCTCACGAGGAGGAGATCCGATGGATGAGCGAAGCTCTATCTCTAACTTGAGCTAAATCAACGCTAACCCTAACTAGGAGGAGGTGGAGGGGTATATATAGTCGTAGTACAAGTTGGGGATGAAGTGAAGGGGTACATGGGCTGGTGGCCCGTTACACTACGTGCAGGGGTGGCCGGATGTCCGGGCGACGGGCCGGATGTCCGGGGCTTCGGGACGGGCCGGATGTCCGGGCTGGGAGGCCGGATGTCCGGGCTGGGAGGCCGGATGTCCGGGCTGGCCTGGGTCTTCCAGATGCGTTCAGATAGCCGATGCCGGATTTCTGGGGCAAGGGCCGGATGTCGGGGCTGGGGCCGGATGTCCGGCCGCTGTAGCAGCTGGCTCTTCTTCCTTCTCCTTCCTTCGCTTCCGCGCACGTTTGGCCTTGGTCCTTGGGCTCTCCATGGTCTCCTCGGGTGTACCTGAGTATGCACAAGGTCCACGCTTAAAGTAGCATCCATGTTTTACATGCGGAAAGGGAAGATTCGGAAAGGAGCGAATTCACCTTAGGTCCAATGGCGTAGGCTCGAGTGTACATGGGAATGATCGCCGGATGCTCCGCATCAGGCAGTGCGACGACCGACCGTCGCCGACCACCGCCCAATCATTACACAAAATAAACAAAGACCACTTTACTAGTACTCAGTAGTCAGTACTCATACACAATAACACAAAGAGGTCGACTTCTCTTTGGTCTCCATCGATCTTTCTCAGTAGCAGAGCAATGGCCACCCACGCTCTCGTCGCCGTCGCCGTGCTCCTCGCCGTCTGTGCAGCCCCGGGAGCGCTCGCGCAGACGGTGCAGGTATTGTCCTTGTGCTCGCCGGGGAACTACACCGCGGGGAGCGCCTACGGGGCCAGCATCCGCGAAGTGCTCAGGGACGTGGTGGCCGCCGCCGTCCGCTCCCGCTACGGCTACGCCACCGTGGTCCGCAGCCGGCGGGAGGAGGAGGAAGCACCGGACGGGCTGGCCTTGTGCTACGCGGACGCGGGCCCGCCTGAGGTGTGCAGGCTGTGCCTGCGCATGGCAGCCGGGAACGTGACGCTGGCGTGCCCGCACGCTGCGTCCGCGGCCATATTGTACAACAACTGCCTGCTCCAGTACACGGACCCGGCGGCGGGCGAGAGGGAGCTCTCGCGGCCAGAGGCGGACACGGTGCAGAGGTTCTCCTTCTACAACAACAACATGAACAGCGCCGGCGAGGCCGACAGGTACGGCGCCGCGCTCAATCGGCTCATGGACCGCCTCGCTCCCGCCGCCGCCGAGGCCGGAGCGAACGGCCAGCCGCGTCCCCTCGCCGCATTCGGGCAGACCAACATCACGGCCAACGAGAGCCTGTAAGGGTTCGCGCAGTGCGTGGCAGTCCTGTCCCCTGACGACTGCCGCCTCTGCCTCCAGAGAATCGCCGCGTCGTTGCCCGTGTAAGTAGTATTATTATTTTGGTCAATCGCATGCGTTCATCTACGTCGTGGCTGCGTGCTGCCGGCCGGCGGCGTATGAGGACTGATACGACGGCCGGACATGGATGCATAGTCTGTATTTGTAGGACGAAAGGAGGACGGGCCTACTTGCTGACATGCTACACGAGGTTCGAGGTGGTGCCCTTCTACATGCCGCCCAACACAACGAGGATCGTCGTGGCGCCGGCGCCGGCGCCGTCGTCCTCCTCGACGTCGTCGTCGCAACCTGCAGCAGATTCCTCCTCGTCCTCAAGAGGTGAGTTAAATGTGAACTAGATTCAGTAATCAACTGTTGGTGGGAAAGCGATGGACACGGTGATTGGTGAGTGAGAGTGAGGTCGTGGTCCTTTGACGTTTACGTATGGATCGAGGAACCAGCTAGCTGGTCCCATGAGAGAAATTCATTCACTGAATGAATCGAAACAGCTGCAGAACGTACAACCAACCCGTGTGTCGTGTGACTGTGTGAGCAGCTAGCTTGACTAGCGGTGGCGTGAACGTAGAATGGAGAAGCTTTGCACGAGCAATTACTCGTGCGTTGCGACGAGACATACATACAGTAGAAACTAACAAACTCCATTTAAACAGTAGAAGCCCCGTCCTTTTCGGTTCGTTGTGCCTATTTCAATTTTCTTTTATTTCACCAATTTGTTAGAAACACATTCAGTAAAGGAGTATTAGATTTTCATGAAGTCAGAATCTGTAAATTTTGACTTCATTAAATTCATCTAAGAGTACTAATTAATACCATTAAATTCATCATCAATATATGTTCATTCGGAGTATATATTTAGTATCGAAGTTATAAATAATTGTCTCAATAAACTTGGCCAAATATTATGAAGTTTGACATTTAAGAATGCTAATGCAGACTATATTATGGAATGGATGGAGTATATTTATCAGTTGTAAATCATATCATACTCAGTTTGACCGGGAACCGTCGTAATTAACCATGAGTTTTCTTGTTGCAGCTTCTAAGCATAGCAAGTTGCGCACAATTGTGGCAGGTATCTCTTCAAAAACCCTTTGATCCCCTTCTAATGAGTTTTTTTTTCTTTGAGACAATCCACTTCTAATGAGTGAAGTGTATCTTATGTCCTCGAACTATTTGAAAGGTGCTACGTAGGCCCATAAACTATGGAAAGTGTCATTAGTGTCTTCGAATGTCCCCAAAATGCATTTAGTGTCTGCATGTGTGATGCCTCTAAAATAGTTCAATGATCTATACATGACACCTCAGAAATAGTTCGAGGGCCTAGATGACACACATATTGCACTTCAAGGAGCTGGATGATAATTTTCATACTTCAAAGATTTGCGTGACACCTCTGAAATAGTTTGAGGACCTGTAATGCACTTCACTCCCTTCTAATCGACATGTCGAACAACAACACGATATGCTCTCCTCACCCCCCCCCCCCCCCCTAATTTCCAAAAATATTAGATGCACTTTTCATTGTTATGAATTATAATCATTTTAATTTTTATGTAAAACATGACATGAACTCTCTTTCATAGCTATATTTCCGCAACAGCTTATAAAATTAGTTTAGCAACCGAGCAAGTAGCTTATACCAAACTCCCTCAGCCGTACGTTATTAGGCATCCACTTATTTTGAGGTTTAACTTTGACCAATAAACTATATATATGTTCTATGTCACAAAAATTATAACATTAGGAAGAAGTTTCAGCTGAATACTTTTATGACATATAAGGGCATCTCCAACGCCGACCCTCAAACCGGGCATACATCCGGACCGCGCGGTCCGGACCGCATAAGCCATCAAACGCGGGTCTGTATTGGTCCGTTCGGTGGTCTGAATATGTTTTTTTTTCGCAAACGAGAGACAAACATGAGGGGGCTTTGCAGGCAAACGGACCGCTGCCACGCCCTGGCCCACCCAAACCCCATCCCTCGCCCATGTGCGGTTCCCACCCAAAATGGTCAGCGCCGCTCCAGAGTGTCATTAACGCATTCATACCCGACCAGAGTAAACACGACCTTTCACTGGCGCCGGCATTGAAGCAGCGCGCCGGCCGAGAGAGTGCCGCCCGCGCTGCTTCCGGGGGCACGCAACCGCTCCGCGTTCAAACAACACCACGGTCGTCCAGCCATCCTTCTGCCGCCCACATTAAATGACACACGGTTTCCGAGGTGGCTACTTCAGCGCCACCCGTTCGTGCCTCTGCCGCCCACCATTGCCACCTCGCCCACTATAGAAACTGCAGCCCCGAACATAGCCGCGTTCATGCTCCTCCGTTCCCTTTATCCTCTTCTGCACCACTCCCACCATGGCCTCCTCGTGATCCAAAACTATCTGGGATGGACTGTCACTGGAGCAGAAGAAGGAGATGGCCGCCATTGCTGCCGGCTGGCGGTCGGCAGGCAGTCGGAGGCTGATGAAGTTCCAATGGAGGAAGCGGTCGAGGACGAGCTGGCGCCACCCTCCTCGGCAGCGCCCCCTTGCCGGTGCATTGCGCCATGACCATCAGCGTGGCCCATGCCCATTACATGGAAATGGTGCGAGAGGAGCAGTTTCGGGAAGCGCAGGCCAAAGCCGGCTACAACCACCAGCTCCTTCAGGAGCACCAGCAGGTGGAGGACCAGCACAACGCCTGCAGAGAGATTGCGCTGGAGCAGGTGGAGATGCTCGAGTCCTACCACTCCGTCCACGTCATCCGCCTCGCCCGCTGGCGGTACTATCGGCGTCAAGCAAAACTGGAGGCTGCCTACAAGGAGTTCAACGAGGCGGCAGACAAGGTGTGTGGCAAGGACGCCGAGGAGGACATCGCTGGCTCCGCCGAGGTCGCGCCCCACCACAAGGACCACGAAGCCGGCACATTCGCGGGCGCCACTAGTAGCGAGGAAGAGTAGTGCACACTAGGTCCCCACCGCTCGTGTCCCAAAAAGGCCACCGCTCCTCCCCTCCCGTTGAAGCCAAGCTTCGCGGACTGATAATTGTCGGCCTATTAGTTGCTCAAGCTGCGGTGGTGAAGGCTGCGAAGGTAGAGCTGGAGAGCGCTGAGGCGAAACTAGAGAAGACGAAGGCAAGTGCCGGAGCTTCAATTCTCAGGGCTCATGGCTGGACATGGGGAACGGGCTCCGACGATCATTTAGTTTAGGTTTAGAAGTATGTCCGAAATTATACATCGAGAATTGAACGAGCTCTGCTTTTAGTTAAAGTATGTTCGAAATGTAACGAATTTCGTCACGTTTATATGAAATCCGCCGTGTTTGCATGAATCTCTTAATGTTTATATCAAAATCCGCCCGGTTTACACGAATTCCGCCTGTTTGGTTCAAAAAGTTGTTAAAATGTATGCGGTCAGTGTTGGATGACAACCTCCCGCATCAGTGTCCGCAGACTGGCAACCCCCTGTTCGCCGACGAATGCGGGATGAAATTTGCAGGTCGGCGTTGGAGATGCCCTAACACATATTTGATTTGTCAAATTTGTGGTGAAAGTTAAAACAAAAAATGAGTGCCTGCTGAACTAGGACGGAGGGAATAGTGTATGCATATGATGGTAGCAAATATATTAATAAGTAGAGAATTACTGTATTAATGAGCTTTATTCTAGACCGGAAAAGAAAAGATGTAGAGGAATTTGTTTGCTGTAATAAATAATACTAATGTTACCCCGTGCGCAGCCGTTGGGATAAGTTGCAGTATATTTCATTAAAATTTGGTTGTTTGGAATATGAATAATTTAGATTAATAACACGTGAAATATAATGAAAATTACTTACGACTTAATATATTTGGTTATGTATATTTGTAAAATATTTACTGAATATAAGTAGAATAATAGAATAAAAAATATTTTCCCATAATGGTTGCATGAGATGATGTATCTTTTCCCATGCATGGTTGCATGTGGTAGTGGGTTTTATCTTCATAATTATATGGTGAAATGGCATGCTTGTATGTTAATATAAATAATTTAATGGGGATCACTCTCTCAGGTATACTAGATGACACCCCGTGCATTGTCGCGGTAAATTAGTTGCAATACATTTATGTGAGATTTGATTATGAGCATGAATATTTATATACTATATATCAAAACAGTTGATCCTCACTATATCAATTCTCTCAACATGCACACATGCTACCTCATCATCCCACTAATTATTTCTCTTAACAACATGAGAAATGTAATTTATATTCTCTCTCAACACATCTCAAGTTCTCAACATGCCACTCATCAATTACACTAATTATATATATATATATATATATATATATATATATATTTATTTATTTAAAACTATATAATAATTAAATACAATATATCATATATATTTAAATGTCATCAAAAAATATTGCAACCGGTTCCCGGAGCAACACGCAGGGTATCATAGTTAATAATATGATGCATACATTGATCACATCATATGTGCGCTCATTTACACGTCAGAGTAAAAAAACACATAAATATGGGAGAAGAAATCTGTGTATGAAGGATGATGTGGCATAGCTGCATGTGCTCTAAAATAGTTAGTGGGGACTAGCTATATTTCAGATATAGATACACTACTTTTAGAGTTTTCATCATAACATAAAATCACTTTCAATACGTACTTTTGTGCCCCTTAAATGTATATATGACTGATTGTTCATTTAATTACAGAAAATGGAAGCGATGCTATAATTGCTGTCTTATTATTATGTAATAATTTATATGTTGTCAAAATAATTACTTACCAAAAAAATAATTATACAATTTTTTTTGTTCCAGTTTCAACCGTTGGAATCATTGTTTTGGTCACAACGTGCTTCATTATTGCTTTGAAGATTCACAGAAGTGGGAGATTTCCATTACAATCATTGGTAAGAAAAGACTACAACAGCCGTAGGGACAAAATCAAGGAGATGTTGGGCAATTACGGCTCACTGGCTCCCAAGAGGTACACCTTCTCACACCTCAAGAAAATAACCAATTCTTTTAGTGAGAAGCTTGGGGAGGGTAGCTATGGCATGGTATACAAGGGCGCCCTACTGAATGGCCACCATGTCGCTGTCAAGTTCCTTCGTGACACGGCCGGAAATGGAGAGGAATTTGTAAACGAGGTCATCAGCATTAGAAGGACATCCCATGTCAGTATTGTCACTCTGCTCGGTTTCTGTTTGGAGGGTTCAAAGAGAGTTCTCTTCTATGATTATATGCCAAACGGCTCACTAGAGAAGTTCATCTACGCCGAGAATTCCAAAGAAACTCTTGAATGGGCCAAACTATATGAGATTGCAGTGGGAATAGCAAGAGGATTGGAATATCTTCACCGAGGGTGCAACACACGAATCATACACTTTGACATCAAGCCCCAAAACATCCTCCTAGACCAGGACTTCGTTCCAAAGATCGCTGATTTTGGCCTGGCGAAATTGTGCAACCCCAAGGAGAGCTACCTATTGTCGATGGACGGCATGCGGGGTACGGTTGGTTTCATTGCACCTGAGGTCTTCTGTTCGGAATTGTGTCCACAAAGTCGGACGTGTACAGCTTTGGTATGGTGCTCCTAGAGATGGTCGTAGGAAGGAAGAACTTGCGAGAAAGTGTGGAGAGGGAAAGTGAGGTGTACTTCCCGGATAGGGTTCACAGTCACCTGACACAACTTGGGAGCTTGCAATCATTTGACTTGGGGCCAGATGAACATGAAGAGATTGCAAAGAAGATGGCCACCATCGGGCTCTGGTGCATACAAATATCGCCGGCATCTCGCCCGACGATAAGCAAGGTTTCAGAAATGTTTGAAAGAAATATTGATCAACTTGAGGTACCGCCAAAGCAGTTCATCTACTCACCTATACAGTGAGTCTTGGTCATCCTCCTTTTTCGTTGAATTATTGCACTTGCAAACTAATTGTGGTTCCCACCAGTTTTTAACTCAATTTTTTATCCCACTTGCATAGGGATGACTCAGATGATGAACAGAACGAGAGCCGAGTTTGAAGTTTCTATGGACATTGACAGCACTAGCTAGCTAGTAGCGAGGCAAGTTCCTAGGTTTAGAGGAAGTACCTCAGGCATGGCGAGGTGCCATGGTATTATTTCCCAAGTCTCAAGGAAGATCCGCTTTACATGTTTTAGATGCAAAAAAAGTACTCAGGTCATAGCAGATCAACCTTCTGCATGTACAGAAAAAATGATTATTCATTCAGCTACAATTAAGCACGTGCACGTCGGTCCGCCACACACCATATATACATCTTAGCAGCTATTGGTGTTCGAAATACGATGGCAGCAAAATACTTCCTCCATCACATAATATAAAATAAGGATAATTGGATTTATGTCCCTAGTTGGGTCACTCCGCAGCTTTACCCCTAATTTTCGAAAACACTCGTTCCCGCCCAAACCACTTTGCTCGTCGTATGCTTTTGCCGTTTAACCGTTTGACCGCCACTTTGAAAACTTTATAAAAAAATTACACTAACTCGGAAAAATATGAATAAGATATCAAAATGTCTAGAAAACCATCACCTATATGTGCATGTCATTTGCATTCATGAAACAAGTGTTTGAAAGTCCCCATCTAAATATGAGCTCATATGATCTCAACATGAACAGTAAAATCAAAAAGACTAAAAAAACAATAAATTCTATTTTTTGTGGCAAACATTGACAAATATTTTGAGTGCTTGCGAAGTTTCATCAGTGAATGACACTTGTGAAAGTCGTGGCTAAAAAACAAAATTAGCACTCCAAAAATGCTTTTGTTTTGGCGCATCGATATTTTTTTGCCACGACTCCCACGAACGTCATTCCCTTATGAATCTAGGCAAGCGCTAAAAACATTGGTCAATGTTTGACACAAAAAAATAGATTTTTTTTTCAATTTTTCAGATTTTACTGTTCATGCTGAGATCGTATGATCCCAAACTGGGATCGGGACTTTCCAACACTTTTGTCATGACTGCCACATATTGGTGATGTTTTTATGAACATTTTGATATTCTATTCGCATTTTTTTGAGTTAGTACAAATTTATTATGAATTATTCAATGTGTAGATTTTCCATTTAATTCTTTTTTGTTTGCTGGTATTTCACGATACTACAAATTGTACACGTTATGCGAATAGATTTTCTCGTCGTAGAACATATATATATATATATATATATATATATATATATATATATATATATATATATATATATATATATATATATATATATATATATATATATATCATCGAATGTCTCACAGCCAACACCATTAACTATTCACACATACACATGTATATACATATACAATTTCTCCTACATGTTGCCTTGGTGCCTTCGGAGCACGATGACAAGTGGTTCATGGGGGCGGTAGCGGGTAATAGTATTCTCCTTTGGAATCTATGATCTGGTCGAGCAAAAATCCGGCTATTTCCTCTTGAAGTGCTAGTATGCGCTCCTCGGGTAGGAGCTTATCCCGCATCTCTCTGAACTGTTAAGAAGGAGATCAATATGCATGTGTAGTTACAAGATATCGATAATGGTGTGAATAGTATTCTGACAACGTACCCAGTCCTGTCTTTGAGATCTGCTCCTTTCGGACGCCATCATGTGAATGTTCTCGCAAACGTAGAATGCATACAGATCATTCCCCGGCGCCTGCTTCAGGGCCTTTACGAGAATGGAATTGAATCAGATAATGATTAATCAAGCATGATAATTAATTAATGGTATTGAAACAAGAATTAAAGAGATGGCTAGCTAGCTAGTACTACTTAATTACTTACCTTTGGTCGATGCCAAAACAACTTTTTTGGCCATTTGCCTGGAGTCACTTTGATGAACTTTTCCCAAACCCTGCCCGCCGGAAAAGAAAATTAATAAAGGGGTTATTAAATAGTTCATATCAGGAAATGACGAACTAATAATAGGCCGAGATATAGTTAATAATGATTGAAATTACCTGTTGACTATCCCCTTCACGATGGTGTAGTCTTTATCTTCTTTAAGTAGCGAGTCCAGTACTTCAACTGTTGCTTTGTCAACTTTAATGTCTAACAAGATCCAGTGGAAACTGCATGCGCACACGTTTGCATGTCTTAATTAAGCGGGCATGTGCATAAAATTAATCAACTATCGTAAACCGTATACACTTAATTATTAACATCTAGCTAGCTAGTAAGCAAAAACAGAATTTTTATTAACTCACATGAAGTTGTAAGGAAGTAGTATATCTTCATTGGTATTGAGGCGCTTCAGGAACTCTAGCATGCTTTCCTCTACACTTGCTTGATAAGTTGCAAGATTCCATGTGTACTCATTAATTGTATTTGGGTCAATGAACCCAATGCCATAGCATCCAGATTTTTTCATTTCATACATCTTCATCCTGCATATAATATCACAGAAAAGAATATACAGTGAGGATAATTACATGTAATGATTGATCAAAAATTACAGAAAGAAATCACTCACAGACAATAGCAACTGACGAGAGATTTGTCGAGTGCATCTTCATTGTATAACTGAAATAGTTCTGAATACTCAACGCACAGAGCTTTCTCATGGTAGTAATGCTTCTTCTTGACATTCACTATGAGGGACTCTCGATTGGAAATCTTGGTAATGTTCATGTACCATTGATGCAATTCATACATTCTTGTTGGGAGTTTCTTGACCTTGTCTGGCTCGACCAAAGGTTGGCCCCGGACATATTTCCGTTTTATTTCCTCCTCTCTAAGTGGAGACATGGGCTCAATTTCGAGTAGTTGTCCAACAGAGATCTTGAGCATTTCAGCCTGGATTATATGCTCCTCCGTTATTACCACATCGCCTAGCTGGGGAACTTTAACGGTTTGCCCATAATAATATTGGGCGCGCGGCCTCCTCTCATGTGTTGTTGGCACAACAAGCGGGGGGATCGATTGCGCCGCCTGTTCTCCTAGCTAGGGAAAGATTTTCCCGCATTTTTTGCCCACTGCTTTTTGGCTCGAGCTCGAGCTCGCTTCCTTCTTTAGCCGTTCTCGATATAGTTTCCTGATTTGGCGCTCATAGACCGAGTCAACAGGCTTGGGAGCTGGTTCTCTAGCCATACGAATGAAGTGGTCAATCGTTTTCTCAGGCACTTTCTCCTTTGGCTGCGGTGCCGGTTTCGGTCCAAAATGGGCGTCCATTTCGGCCTGCACTATGGCTGTGTTTTGCTCCTCAGTCATGTCCTAAGGCCTCTGAGGAAGAGGAGCGAGGCTTGGACCATATTTATATCGCTTGTCTCCGCCTGTACTTCCTGAACTACCTCGACTCGTACCGCTATGCACCATAGTTGCGGCGTGTCTCTTCTGCGATTGCTGAGACGACGGAGACGGCTGACGTGGCTGAGTTGGAGCAGGAGAAGTGGCCTGATGATGTGCCGGACATGAAGCAGGAGGTGTGGCCTGACATGGTGCCGGACTTGAAACCGGAGAAGTGGCATGATGTTGTGCCGGACTTAAAACCGGAGGAGTCAGCTCACGCGTACGGGGACTTGGAGGAGGTGGCGGACTTCGAGGAGGAGTCGGCTCACGCGTTCGTGAACTTGGAGGAGCGAGAGTCTGCTGACTCGGTGGCGGACTTCGAGGAGGAGTCGGCATACGACGCGGTGTCGGTGGACTTCGAAAGATGATGCAATTCATTTCTCCATAGGATGATATGATGTATGGCCTCTCCCAGTGTGCGCTCGTCTTCACCTCCAGGAATGTCAAGCTGTAGCCCCAAATATGGGTCCACCACTTCATCAACCAAGACACGAGCATAGCCCTCTGGAATCGGGATGCAATGGAAGGTTGCTTCGGGGGTAACTGTAAAAGCAACGCCGTCCGCCACCTTCATGGATATGTTCTTCATTTTGGAGTGTAGCTCACAGTTAGTGTTCTTTATGATGTCATCCACAGGGTATGTATCCAGCAGTGTGTCGCCCGGGGCAGAACCAACGCTGCTTCTCGGCATGGATGGGACGGTGCTATCCAATGCTGGACGATCATCCGCTTGCTGCTGCCGCTGTTGAGACCCCCTTTCCTGGCTAAGTGAGTCGATCTGCTGCTGCTGCTGCTGGAATTTGAGTGCCAGGTCCGCGTGCCTTGCTTCTAGGCCTTGAAGGCGTTCTGCGTCCTGCTTCCTCTGCTCCTCCTCCAACTTCCTTTTCTCCTCCTCCTCCATCTTCCTTTTCTTCTCCTCCTCCATCTTACTTCTTGTACGGGTCCTGTAGTCCTCGTTCCATTCTGAAAAGACTTCATACCAGGGAATGACGCCCTTGCCTCGTGTTCTTCCCGGGTGTTCAGGATTTACCAGTATGCGTAAGCTCGTCGTTCTCTCAGTTGGGCGTGAACACCCCCCTTCGAGCTTCTTCTATTGCGTCAATTATCTTTTGTCCGGCTCCTTTTAGACTTGCCTTCTTCGAAACCAGGCCTGTCTTCGGGTCCAACGCCCCCCCATGCGCATAGAACCAAGTTCTGCACCCGGGGGGCTAGCTCTTAGTAACCGGAGTGACCCCTGCATCCTCCATCTCTTGCTCAGACTTATCCCACTTAGGCATTCCCACCGCGTAGCCACCTGGACCCAGCCTATGGAACTGAGTCTTTTTTGCGGCATTTGCCTTGTTTTTTATCGACCGTTCCTTAGATAATTCTGAATCCTTGAAGGTCACGAAATCGTCCCAGTGTTCTCTTTGCTTCTCCAGTGCTCTCGTGAATTCTGGAGTCTTCCTTTCTGCAGCGAGGTAGTTGGCCCATATAGTTTTCTTGTGGGTGTTGAATGCAATTGCCATCTTCTTAAGAGCAGCGCCCTTGACTTTCTCCACATCTGCTTCAGTGAAATGATCTAGTAGGGTGAAATGTTCCATCAGAGATTCCCAAAGGACTTTTTGGATCTGTAAATCGACCCAAGTAACACACGGACGTTTAGTCTTTGGCTCTTTCCATTCTTGAATGGAGATCGGAGTTTGTCCTTCACAAGAACTCCGCCCGACGAGTCCACTTGTTCGCAATGTTCTTAGGCGTGAGGGTTCGCCACTAGGTTTGATGGATTCGATGTTGTACTTTACACCATCCTTCAACAATCTGCACAGGCCTCGCTTTGTCCTGCTGTGCAGAGAAGCAGATTTGCTCGATCCGGAGGGCTGAAAGAAGAATGATCGATTCGTCAATATATCTTCAATAAAAAAACATGTGATGATCACCATGATGCCTGCTTATATAAATATACCTCGCTGGTAGTCTTTGTTATTTGAAGATCAGCATTATCGTGTCATCACAAACATTATCGTGTCATCATAATCATAATCATAGTTCATGACTTCATCAGCTCGGTCGTCGAGATCGAATATCTTTTCATCACCCTCTCCGGCATTGTTCAGATATTGGGAGCCGTCATCTGCTTCATTCAGATCATCTAGCCTGTCAGGGCTGCGTATGATGTCGAACAATTCCTCTTCTCTCTCTCTGCCGGTATTGTCCACCATAGCTTTTACTTAACTAATACAGAAGAAATATAAAACAATTTAATTAGTATTCAAATTACAATGCATGGATGCAATCAATAAAGAAAAACTGAATCTCGTTTACATCGTCTCGAATATATAATCTCGAATACATCATCGTCTTAATATATATAATCTCGAATACATCGTCTCGAATATTATATATCGAATACATCACTGGCTAGGTATCTAATAAAGATCGAGTACTACAGAAGAATCTAGGCCACTCGCGGTCCCTGGGGCACGGGCGGTGGACACCCAAAGAGAAGGAACCGTCACAGGATCATATCTCCGCTCATCTGCCCAAAGAACCTGCCAAGTATTGGAGAACCTAACGTCCATAGCAGCCATGTAGCGATGGACGTGCTCGTCCTCCTCCCTGACACGGCGACGCACCACCTCCGGCGGTGCCGGCTCCCTCTGCACCGAATGTGGCCCACGCGAACGCCACCAAAGGACATCAGGGTCGACAACGGGACCCGTGGCCGGGTTCCTCACCAAGTGGCGCGCCCCTCCAGGTAGCACCTCCCAGTGCCAGCCCGGCGGAGCCCAGTCCCGGACATGGGGTCCTCTGAAGCAGGACGTCATCGCGAACGGGTCGACGGCGAGTAAGCGGGCCGGGCATATCGTCGAGAACAAATACTATATGCCCGCAAAAACTAACATTTTTAAATGATTGGATTGTGATAACTAAAATTCTATATATATGCAAATTCTAACAATTTGACATTAATCTAATTCATCTAACTAAAACTAATTCTAAAATTTCATGATTATATAACTAACATTTCTATAACAATTCTAATATTTATATAACTAAAAAACAGAAAAATTGCTAACATTTCTATAAATATTTCTATAACTAAAAAACAGAAAAAATTTATAACATTTCTATATAACTAACATTTCTAATATTTATATAACTAAAAAACAGAATAATTTATAACATTTCTATAACTAAAAAACAGAAAAAATTATAACAAACAAACTAATGTGTGTGTGTGTGTAGTGTAGTGTGTGTGTGTGTAGTGTGTGTGTGAGTGTGGACATGGCGGCCAGGGCGAGCTCACCGGCGAGACGATGACGGGACGGCGACGACGGGACGGGGCAGCGACGACGGGGCGGGGCGGCGACGACGGGCGGGCGTGGCGACGGCGGCGGGCGCGGCGACGCGGGACGGACGGCGAGGCGGCGACGTCGACGGGCGGCGACGAAGCGACGGGACGGCGGTCGGCGACGGGCGGGGCGGCATCGATCGGGTCGGGCGGCGCTACGGAGGGAAGAAACAGAGAGGGAAAGTGAATTTTTTTAACTGTTGTATATATAGGATGGACCTTTAGTACCGGTTGGAGCCACCAACCGGTACTAAAGGTCTGTTTTGGCCAGGTCAAGCGGCGGGAAGCGCAGCCCTTTAGTACCGGGTCGTGGCACCAACCGGTACTAAAGACCCCCTCTTTAGTACCGGTTGCAGCCACAACCCGGTACTAAAGAAATCTTATTGGCCTTGATCTTGGTCTGACAAGTTTAGTCCCACCTCGCTAGTCGAGGGGCTACCGCACTGGTTTATAAGCCCCAGTGCGGTAGCTCTCTCGAGCTCCTCTGCTAAGCAGGCCTACTGGGCCTACCTGTTCTCTGCTGCCCTATGGGCCTATCGGGCCTGCATCCTGACCCAATAAAAGGTTGTGTTTCAAGTCGTATGCAGGCCGCTTTGGCCCAGTAGGCGGGCTTTTTTATTTTCTTAATTTTTATTGCATTATTTATTTTTGTTTTATTTATTTTTGAGTTGTTTTTTTTTTTGCTGTATTTAGACTTTCTTTGTGAATATTTTTGCTTTAGGTACAAAAAATTACAAACTTTCTGTTAATGCCGGTAGTTTTCAAATTTGAATAGTTTAAATTCTGAATTATTTGAAATTTGTGTGAATCACTAGTTTATGAATAACTTAACTTTGAAAATAGATTTATCAGTGATTCTTTTTATTATGTTTAATATTAGTGTGTTTTATCATTATATTAAATTTGGTAATGCTTAGGTTATTTAAAAATGAAATGCCTTTGTAATGATGAGTTTTAAATGAAACCCCGATACTTGAAAGAGATTGTACATTTTGTACAAGTGCATCTAGTTTTTGCCGTAACCCTCTCTACTTTTTTGCACATGCTATTTGGATGAAATTATGATACCATGCCAACTTTCAACCTTTTCTGAGTTCATTTGAAATGCTTTTCAATTTCAGGGTCATTTAGCTGGAAAAAATCAGTAAATGCATGAAAGAATTTGTTTACACATAAAATTTCTTCGCGTTTAAAATGCCAAAACACATAACTACCCTAACAATTACAGAAATTCCCTCCTGGGTGTGAAACACAGAAGAAAGTGATGATACTGAAGCCGATCACATCCCAGATCTTTGGGCGTGAAACTTTTTCTTCGCGTGTGTCCCTTTGCGCGTGTGTCTTTCACATAAAAAACCTGCGCCACATCATTGGTTAGGACGAATGGTTCGTCTGCATACGCAAGATTGTTGAGATCCACTGTTGTAATTCCGTACTGCGGGTCTTCCGTTACCCCGCCTCGTGTCATATTGAACCATTTGCACCGAAATAAAAGGGACCTTCAAATCACCATAGTTAAGTTCCCATATGTCCTCTATGTAACCATAATATGTTTCCTTTCCCGTGTTGGTTGTTGCATCAAAGCGGACACCACTGTTTTGGTTGGTGCTCTTCTTATCTAGGGCGATCGTGTAAAATGTATTCCCATTTATCTGGTACCCTTTGAAAGTCATTATATTCGAAGATGGTAACTGGGACAACGAGTACAGGTCATCTTGAATATCCCCATCATGCATGGCACGTTTCTGCAACCAACCGGTGAAAGTCCTCGTTTGTTCACGTGTAATCCAATCGTCAGACTTCTCCGGGTGTTTGGAGTGTAGAAAATTCTTGTGTTCCTCCATGTATGGAGCCACCAAGGTGGAATTCTGTAGAATTGTGTAGTGTGCTTCAGTGAGAGAATGCCCGTCCATACATATTATTTGATCCCCTCCTAGCATGCCTTTTCCATCCAGTCTGCCCTTATGCCGCGATTTAGGAACACCAATCGACTTAAGGTCAGGAATAAAGTCAATACAAAACTCAATGACCTCCTCATTTTCATGGCCCTTCGAGATGCTTCCTTCTGGCCTAGCACGGTTATGAACATATTTCTTCAAGACTCTCATGAACCTCTCAAAGGGGAACATATTATGTAGAAATACAGGAACCAAAACATTAATCTCTTCGCAAAGGTGAACTAGTACGTGTGTCATGATGTTGAAGAAGGATGGTGGGAACACCAACTCGAAACTGACAGGACATTGCACCAAATCATTCTGTAACCTTGGTATGATTTCTGGATCGATTACCTTCTGAGAGATTGCATTGAGGAATGCACATAGCTTCACAATGGCTAATCGAACATTTTCCGGTAGAAGCCCCCTCAATGCAACCGGAAGGAGTTGTGTCATAATCACGTGGCGGTCATGAGACTTTAGGTTCTGGTACTTTTTCTCTGCCATATTTATTATTCCCTTTATATTCGACGAGAAGCCAGACGGTACCTTCATGCTGAGCAGGCATTCAAAGAAGATTTCCTTCTCTTCTTTGGCAAGAGCATAGCTGGCCTGACCCTGATGTATGCCGTCTTTTCCGTGCATACGTTGCTGGTCCTCCCGTGCCTCTGGTGTATCTTTTGTCTTCTCATACACGCCCAAAAAGCCAAGCAGGGTCACGCAAAGATTCTTCGTCACGTGCATCACGTCGATTGCGGAGCGGACCTCTAGGTCTTTCCAATATGGCAGGTCCCAAAATATAGATTTCTTCTTCCACATGGGTGCGCATCCGTCAGCGTCCTTTGGAACAGGTTGTCCGCCAGGACCCTTTCCAAAGATTACCTTCAAATCCTTGACCATATCATGTACATCAGCACCAGTACGGTGGCGAGGCTTCGTCCGGTGATCTGCCTCACCTTTGAAATGCTTGCCTTTCTTTCTTAGAGGATGCCTGCTCGGAAGAAATCGACGATGTCTCAGGTACACAATCTTCCTACAACTCTCCAAATATATACTGTCGGTATCATCCAAACAGTGCGTGCATCCGCGGTATCCCTTGTTTGTCTGTCCTGAAAGGTTACTGAGAGCAGGCCAATCATTGATGGTCACGAACAGCAATGCCTTTAGGTCAAATTCTTCATGTCCGTGCTCATCCCACGCACGTACACCTGTTCCATTCCACAGTTGTAATAGTTCTTCAACTAATGGCCTTAGGTACACATCAATGTCGTTGCCGGGTTGCTTAGGGCCTTGGAGCACTGGCATCATAATGAACTTCCGCTTCATGTACAACCAAGGAGGAAGGTTATACAATCATAGAGTCACATGCCACGTGCTATGGTTGCTGCTCTGCTCCCCAAAAGGATTAATGCCATCTGCGCTTACACCAAACCATACGTTCCTTGGGTCACCTGCAAACACTAGTGCAGAATCGGGCTTTAGTGCCGGTTCGTGACGGCCTTTAGTGCCGGTTGGCGAACCGGCACTAAAGAGTGGGGACTAAAGGTCCCCCCCTTTAGTACTGGTTCGTCACGAACCGGCGCTAAAGTGCAAACACGTGGCAAGAGCCAGGCCCGGGTGCATGTTGGACATTAGTATCGGTTGGTAACACCAACCGGTACTAAATGTTTGGGTGTTTTTTTTTAATTTTTGCTTTAATTTTGTGTTTTCAATTTGGCTTTATTTTCCATTTAATTCTTTTTTGTTTGCTGGTATTTCACGATACTACAAATTGTACACGTTATGCATATATATAAATATATAGATTTTCTCGTACGTAGAACCGCATATATATATATAATATATCATCGAATGTCTCACATCCAACACCATTAACTATTCACACATACACATGTATATACATATACAATTTCTCCTACATGTTGCCTTGGTGCCTTCGGAGCACGATGGCAAGTGGTTCATGGGGGCGGTAGCGGGTAATAGTATTCTCCTTTGGGATCTATGACCTGGTCGAGCAAAAATCCGGCTATTTCCTCTTGAAGTGCTTGTATGCGGTCCGATGCTAGGAGCTTATCCCGCACCTCTTTGAACTGTTAAGAAGGAGATCAATATGCATGTGTGTTAGTTGTGTGACTAGATATCGATAATGGTGTGAATAGTGTTCTGACAAAAACGTACCCATTCCTGTCTATCAGATCTGCTCCTTTCGCACGTCATCATGCGAATGTTCTCGCAAACGTAGAATGCACACAGATTATTCCCCGACGCCTGCCTCAGGGCCTTTACGAGAATGGAATTGAATCAGATAATGATTAATCAAGCACGATAATTAATTAATGATATTGAAACAAGAATTAAAGAGATGGTAGCTAGCTAGTACTACTTAATTACTTACCTTGGGTCGATGCCAAAACAACTTTTTTGGCCACGTGCCTGGAGTCACCTTGATGAACTTTGCCCATGCCCTGCCCACCGGCAAAGAAAATTAATAAAGGAGTTATTAAATAGTTCATATCAGGAACTAATAGTTAATAATGATTGAAGTTACCCTGTTGACTATCCCCTTCACGATGGTGTAGTCTTTATCTTCTTTAGTTAGTGAGTCCAATAATTCAACTTTTCCTTCGTCAACTTTAATGTCTAATAAGACCCAGTGCCAACTGCATACGCACACGTTTGCATGTCTTAATTAAGCGGGCATGTGCATAAAATTAATCAACTACCGTAAACCGTATACACTTAATTATTAACATCTAGCTAGCTAGTAAGCAAAAACAGAATTTGTAGTACAAGACAGTGTGACTCACGGGAAGTTGTAAGGAAGTAGTATATCTTCATTGCTATTAAGGCGCTTCAAGAACTCTAGCATGCTTTCCTCTACAACAGCTCGACAATGTTAAATCTACCATATATCCTGATTAATGGTATTTGGGTCAATGAACCCAACGCCATAGCGTCCAGCTTTTTTCATTTCATACATCTTCATCCTGCATATAATACCACGTAAAAAGAATATAGTGAGGATAATTACATGTAATGATTGATCAAAATTATCACTACATAACTAGCTTGAGACTTAAATTACGAAAGAAATCACTTACGATAATAGCAACCGACGATAGACTTGTCGAGTGCGTCTTGATTAAATAACTGAAATAGTTACGGATACTCAATGGACGGGGCTTTCTCATGGTAATAATGCTCATGCTTGATATTCACCATGAGGGACTCTCGATTGGAAATCTTGGTAATGTTCATGTACCATTGATGCAATTGATACATTCTTGTTGGGAGGTCCTTGACCTTGTTTGGATGGACCAAAGGTTTTCCCCGGCAATATTGCCATGCTATTTCCGATTCTTTAAGCGTAGGCATGGGCTCGATTTCGAGGAGTTGTCCAACAGAGATATTGAGCATTTGAGCCTGCATTATATGATCCTCTGTTATTATCACATCGCCATGCTGGGGAACGCTAACGGTTTTCCCACAATAATATTTGGCGCGCGTACTACTCCTCTCATGTGTTGTTGGCACAACAAGCGGGGATCGCTATACCGCTGTTTCTCCCAACGGGAACGGTTTTCCGCATTTTGCCAGCTGCTTGTTGGCTCGGGCTTGAGCTCGCTTCCTTCTGTAGTCGTGCTCGATGTGCCTTCCTGATTTGGCGCTCATAGTCCGAGTCAACAGGTTTGGGAGCTGGTTCTCTAGCCATCTGAATGAAGTGGTCAAGTACTTTCTCGGGCACTTTATCCTTTGGCGGCGGTGCGATTTCGTCCAAAATGGGCGTCCACTTGGGCTTGCACTATGGCTGCGTTTTGCTCCTCAGTCATGTCGTAAGGCCTCTGAGGAAGAGGAGTGAGGCTTGGACCATATTTATATCGCTTGCCTTCACCTGTACTTCCTGAACTACCTCGACTCGTACCGCTACGCACCAAAGTTGCGGGTTGTCTCTTCTGCGATTGTTGAGCCGGCGGAGACGGCTGACGTGGAGTTGGACCAGGAGAAGTGGCCTGACGATGTGCCGGACTTGAAGCAGGAGGTGTGTCCTGACACGGTGCCGGACTTGAAACCAGAGAAGTGGCATGACGCTGTGCCGGGATTGAAACCGGAGGAGTCAGCTCACGCGTTCGGGGACTTGGAGGAGGTGGCGGACTTCAAGGAGGAGTCGTCTCACGCGTTCGTGGACTTGGAGGAGCAGGAGTCTGCTGACTCGGTGGCGGATTTCGAGGAGGAGTCGGCAGACGACGCGGTGTCGGTGGACTTCGAAAGATGATGCAATCCTTTCTCGATAGGATGATACGATGTATGGCCTCTCCCGGTGTCGCTCGTCTTCACCTCCGGGAATGTCAAGCGTTAGCCCGAATATGGGTCCACCACTTCATCAACCATGACACGAGCATAGCCCTCTGTAATCGGGATGCAATGGTAGGTTGCTTGGGGTCCTTTGGAAAAGCAACGCCGTCCGCCACCTTCATGGATATGTTCTTCATTTTGGAGTTTAGCTCACGTTAGTGTTCTCTATGATGTCATCCAGTATGTATCTAGCAGTGTGTGTGCCCGGGCAGAACCAACGCTGCTTCTCGGCATGGATGGGGCGGTGCTATCAATGCTAGACGATCATCCGCTTGCTGCTGCCGCTGCTGAGACCCCCTTTCCTGGCTAAGTGATTCGATCTGCTGCTGCTGCTGCTGCTGGAATTTGAGTGCCAGGTCTGCGTGCCTTGCTTCTAGGCCTTGAAGGCGTTCTGCGTCCTGCTTCCTCTGGTCCTCCTCCAGCTTCCTCTTCTTCTCCTCCTCCATCTTATTTCTTGCACGGGACCTGTAGTCGTCATTCCAGTCCGAAAAGCCCTCATACCAGGGAATAACGCCCAAGCCTCGTGTTCTTCTCGGGTGTTCAGGATTTCCCAGGGCGCGCGTAAGCTCGTCATTCTCTCTGTTGGGTGTGAACACCCCCCTTCGAGCTTCATCTATTGCGTCAATTATCTTTTGTTCGGCTCCTTTTAGACTTGCCTTCCGAAACTTCGCTTTGTCTTGGTCCAACGCTCCCCATGCGCATAGAACCAAGTTACGCACTGGGGGCCAGTCTTGAGTAACCGGAGTGACCCCTGCATCCAACATCTCTTGCTCAGACTTATCCCACTTAGGCAATCCCACCGCGTAGCCACATGGACCCAGCCTATGGAACTGCGTCTTTTTTGCGGCATTTGCCTTGTTTTTTATCGACCGTTCCTTAGTTCTGAATCCTTGAAGGTCACGAAATCGTCTCAGTGCTCTCTTTGCTTCTCCAGTGTTCCCGTGAAATCTGGAGTCTTCCTTTCATTAGTGAGGTAGTTGGCCCATACAGTTTTCTTGTGGGTGTTGAATGCAATTGGCATCTTTTTAAGAGCAGCGACCTTGACTTTCTCCACATCTGCTTCAGTGAAATGATCTGGTAGGGTGAAATGTTCCATCAGAGATTTCACAAGGTCTTTTTTGGCTCTGTCGTCGACCCAAGTAACACCTGGACGTTTAGTCTTTGGCTCTTTCCATTCTTGAATGGAGATCGAGTTGCCCTTCACAAGAACTCCATGACCGACGAGTCCACTTGTTCGCAATGTTCTTAGGCGTGAGGGTTCGCCACTAGGTTTGATGGATTCGATGTTGTACTTTACACCTTCCTTCAACAATCTGCCTGGCCTCGCTTTGTCCTGCTGTGCAGAGAAGCAGATTTGCTCGATCCGAGGGCTGAAAGAAGAATGATCGATTCGTTAATATATCTTCAATAAAAAACATGTGATGATCACCATGATGCCTGCTTATTATATAAATATACCTCGCCGGTAGTGTTTGTTATTTGAAGATCAGCATTGTCTGTGTCATAATCATAATCATAGTTCATGACTTCATCACCCCGGTCGTCGAGATCGAATATCTTTTCATCACCCTCTCTGGTATTGTTCAGATATTGGGAGCCGTCATCTGCTTCATTCAGATCATCTAGCCTGTGAGGGTTGCGTATGATGTCGAACAATTCCTCTTCTCTCTCTCTGCCGGTATTGTCCGCCATAGCTTTTACTTTACTAATACAGAAGAAATATAAAACAATTTAGTATTCAAAAATTACAATGCATGGATGCAATTAATCAATAAGGAAAAACTGAATCTCGAATACATCGTCTCAAATATATAATCTCGAATACATCATCGATCGTCTTAATATATATAATCTCAATACATCGTCTCGAATATTATATATCGAATACATCACTGCTAGGTACCTAATAAAGATCGAGTACTACTGAAGAATCTAGGGCACCACTCGCGGTTCCTGGGGCGCGGGCGGTGCACACCCAAAGAGAAGGAACCATCACAGGATCATATCTCCGGTCATCTGCCCAAAGAACCCGCCAAGTAGTGGAGAACCTGACGTCGTCCATAGCAGCCATGTAGCGATGGACGTGCTCATCTTCCTCCCTGACACGGCGACGCACCACCTCCGGCGGGGCCGGCTGCCTCTGCACCGAATGTGGCCCACGCGAACGCCACCAAAGAAGATCAGGGTCGACGACGGGACCCGAGGTCGGGTTCCTCACCAAGCGGCGCGCCCCTCCAGGTAGCACCTCCCAGTGCCAGCCAGTGAGCCAGTCCGGACATGGGTCCCCTCAAGCAGGGCGTCGTCATGCGAACGGGTCGACGGGAGGATCTGGCCGGGCATATCGTCGAGAACAAATACTATATGCCCGCAAAAAGTAACATTTTTTAAATGATTGGATTGTGATAACTAAAATTCTATATATATGCAAATTCTAACAATTTGACATTAATCTAATTCATCTAACTAAAACTAATTCTAAAATTTCCTGATTATATAACTAACATTTCTATAACAATTCTAATATTTATATAACTAAAAACAGAAAAATTGCTAACATTTCTATAAATATTTCTATAACTAAAAAACAGAAAACATTTATAACATTTCTATAAAACTAACATTTCTAATATTTATATAACTAAAAACAGAATAATTTCTAACATTTTTATAACTAAAAACAGAAAATTATAACAAACAAACTAATGTGTGTGTGTGTGTGTGTGTGTGTGTGTGTGTGTGTGTGTGTGTGTGTGTGTGTGTGTGTGTGTGTGTGTGTGTGTGTGTGTGTGTGTGTGTGTGTGTGAGTGGACATGGCGGCCGGGGCGAGCTCACCGGCGAGGCGACGACGGGCGATGGGACGGGCGGCGACGACAGGCGGGCGGCGACGACGGGCGGGCGGGCGGGCGCGGCGACGGGACGGTTGAGGCGGCGGCCGACGGGGCCGGGCGACGAGGGCGGGACGGCCGGGTCGGCGACGAGGCGCGGGGGCGGCGACGATCGAGGTAGGGCGGCGCGACGGAGGGAGGAAACAGAGGGAAACTGAATTTTTTTCAAGTGTTGTATATATATGATGGACCTTTAGTACCGGTTGGAGCCACCACCCGGTACTAAAGGTCTGTTTTGGCCAGGCCAAGCGGCGAGAAGCGCACCCCTTTAGTACCGGGTGGTGGCTCCAACCGGTACTAAAGACTCCCCTCTTTAGTACGGTTGGAGCCACGACCGGTACTAAAGGGGGTCTTGCTGCTCTCGGCGGTGCGCAAGTTTAGTCCCACCTCGCTAGTCGAGGGCTACCGACTGGTTTATAAGCCCGGTCGGTAGCTCTCTCGAGCTCCTCTCCTAACCAGGCCTCTGGGGCCTACCTGCCCTCTTCTCCCGGTGGGCCTATTGGGCCTTATGGGCCTACATCCTGCCCAACAGAAGGTTGTGTTACTAGTCGTATGCAGGCCGCTTTGGCCCGAGGGCGGGCTTTTTTTCTTAATTTTTTCGCTTTATTTATTTTTGTTTTATTTATTTTTGAGTTGTTTTTGCTGTATTTAGAGTTTCTTTGTGAATATTTTTGCTTTAGGTACAAAAATTACAAACTTTCTATTAGTGCGGTAGTTTTCAAATTTGAATAGTTTAAATTTTGAATTATTTGAAATTTGTGTGAATCACTAGTTTGTGAATAACTTAACTTTGAAAAAGTTTTTCAGTGATTCTTTTTCTTATGTTTAATATTAGTGTGTTTTATCATTATATTCAGTTTGGTAATGCTTAGGTTATTTAAAAATGAAATGCCTTTGTAACAGTTCAGTTTTCGCGGAAACCCCGATACTTGAAAGAGATTGTCCATTTTGTATACTGAAGTGCATCCAGTTTTGCGTAACCCTCTCTACTTTCTTGCACATGCTATTTGTATGAAATTATGATACCATGCCAACTTTCAACCTTTTCTGAGTTCATTTGAAATGCTTTTCAATTTCAGGGTCATTTAGCTGGAAAAATCAGTAAATGCATGAAAAGAATTTGTTTGCACATAAAATTTCTTCGCGTTTCAAATGCCAAAACAAATAACTACCCTAACTATTACAGACATTCCCTCCTGGGTGTGAAACACGAAGAAAGTGATGATAGTGAAGCCGATCACATCCCAGATCTTTCGGTGTGAAACTTTTTCTTCAAGTGTGTCCCTTTGCGCGTAACCATGGAAAATCTTCATCATTTAACAAGATGCTCGTGTCAATATTCACTGTGAATGGAGCAATTTCATCAAACTTTTCATAATCTTCGACATGTCATCTTGTCATCCACTCCCACGATGTTTCTTTTTCCCGAAAAAATTATGTGGCGCTTTGGCTCGTCGTATGATCCATTCGCTTCCTTATCTTTTCTTTTTCTCGGCCCGAAGACATGTCTTTCACATAAAAACCTCGCCACATCATTGGCTAGGACGAACGGTTCATCTGCATACATAAGATTGTTGAGATCCACTTGTTGTCATTCCGTGTCTGCGGTCTTCCGTTACCCGCCTCGTGTCATATTGACCCATTTGCACCGAAACAAAGGGACCTTCAAATCACCTGATCCATAGCTAAGTTCCCATATGTCCTCTATGTAACCATAATATGTTTCCTTTCCCATGTTGGTTGTTGCATCAAAGCGGACACCACTGTTTTGGTTGGTGCTCTTCTTATCTTGGGCGATCGTGTAAAATGTATTCCCATTTATCTGGTACCCTTTGAAAGTCATTATATTCGAAGATGGTAACTGGGACAGCGAGTACAACTCATCATGAATATCGCCATCATTCAGGGCACGTTTCTGCAACCAACCGGCGAAAGTCCTCGTTTGTTCGCGTGTAATCCAGTCGTCAGACTTCTCCGGGTGTTTGGACTGTAGAAAATTCTTGTGTTCCTCCATATACGGAGCCACCAAGGCGGAATTCAGAGAACTGTAGTGTGCTTCAGTGAGAGAATGCCCGTCCATACATATTATTTGATGCGCTCCTAGCGTGCCTTTTCCTTCGATCTGCCCTTATGCCGCGATTCAGAACACCAATCGGCTTAAGGTCGAATGAAGTCAATACAAAACTCAATGACCTCCTCATTTTCATGGCCCTTGAGATGCTTCCTTCGGCCTAGCACGGTTATGAACATATTTCTTCAAGACTCCATGAACCTTTCAAAGGGAACATATTGTGTAGAAATACATGACCCAAAACGTTAATCTCTTCAAGAAGGTGAACTAGGACGTGCGTCGTGATGTTGAAGAAGGATGGTGGGAACACCAACTCGAAACTGACAAGACATTGCACCAAATCATTCTGTAACCTTGGTATGATTTCTGGATCAATTACCTTCTGAGAGATTGCATTGAGGAATGCACATAGCTTCACAATGGCTAATCGACCGTTTTCCGGTAGAAGCCCCCTCAGTGCAACCGGAAGGAGTTGCGTCATAATCACGTGGCAGTCATGAGACTTTAGGTTCTGGAACTTTTTCTCTGCCATATTTATTATTCCCTTTATATTCGACGAGAAGCCAGACGGTACCTTCATGCTGAGCAGGCGTTCGAAGAAGATTTCCTTCTCTTCTTTGGTAAGAGCGTAGCTGGCCTGACCCTGATGTATGCCGTCTTTTCCGTGCATACGTTGCTGGTCCTCTCGTGCCTCTGGTGTATCTTTTGTCTTCCAATACACGCCCAAAAAGCCAAGCAGGGTCACGCAAAGATTCTTCATCACGTGCATCACGTCGATTGCGGAGCGGACCTCTAGGTCTTTACAATATGGCAGGTCCCAAAACATAGATTTCTTCTTCCACATGGGTGCGCGTCCGTCAGCGTCCTCCGGAACAGGTTTTCCGCCAGGACCCTTTCCAAAGATTACCTCCAAATCCTTTACCATATCATGTGCATCAGCACCAGTACGGTGGCGAGGCTTCGTCCGGTGATCCGCCTCACCTTTGAAATGCTTGCCTTTCTTTCTTATGGGATGCCTTGTCGGAAGAAATCGACGATGTCCCAGGTACACATTCTTCCTACAACTATCCAAATATATCTCGTCGGTATCATCCAAACAGTCGTGCATCCGCGGTATCCCTTGTTTGTCTGTCCTGAAAGTTTACTGAGAGCAGGCCAATCATTGATGGTCACGAACAGCAACGCCTTTAGGTCAAATTCTTCCTGTCCGTGCTCATCCCACGCATGTACACCTATTCCATTCCACAGTTGTAATAGTTCTTCAACTAATGGCCTTAGGTACACATCAATGTCATTGCCGGGTTGCTTAGGGCCTTGGATGAGCACTGGCATCATAATGAACTTCCGCTTCATGCACAACCATGGAGGAAGGTTATACAAACATAGAGTCACAGGCCACGTGCTATGGTTGCTGCTCTGCTCCCCAAAAGGATTAATGCCATCTGCGCTTAGACCAAACCATACGTTCCTTGGGTCACCTGCAAACTCCTCCCAGTACTTTCTCTTGATTTTTCTCCACTGCGAACCATCAGCGGGTACTCTCAACTTTCCGTCTTTCTTACGGTCTTCTGCGTGCCACCGCATCGCCTTTGCATGCTCTTTGTTTTGGAACAAACATTTCAACCATGGTATTATAGGAGCATACCACATCACCTTGGCAGGAATCTTCTTCCCGGGGCGCTCGCCCTCCACATCACCAGGGTCATCACGACTGATCTTATAACACAATGCACCGCATACCGGGCAAGTGTTCAAATCCTCGTACTCACCGCGGTAGAGGATGCAGTCATTAGGGCATGCATGTATCTTCTGCACCTCTAACCCTAGAGGGCAGACAACCTTCTTTGCTTCATACGTACTATCGGGCAATTCGTTGTCCTTTGGAAGCATATTCTTTATCATTACCAGCAACTTTCCAAATCCCTTGTCAGATACACCATTCTCTGCCTTCCATTGCAGTAATTCAAGTGTGGTGCCCAACTTTTTTTTGTCAGCTTCGCAATTCGGGTACAACAATTTCTTGTGATCCTCTAACATGCGCTGCAACCGTCCTCTCGGATCATTCTCGCGGTTTCTCGTTGCATCGGCAATGGCCCGACCTAGATCATCAGCGGGCTCATCTGATGCCTCTTCTTCAACTTCTTCCCGCATTGTCGACTCAGCTTCTTCCCCCATTGTTGTATCATCGTATTCAGGGAACCCATGGCCAGGATAGCCGTCGTCGTCCTCTTCTTCTTCATTGTCTTCCATCATAACCCCTCTTTCTCCGTGCTTGGTCCAAACATTATAGTGGGGCATGAAACCAGACTCAAATAGGTGGACGTGAATGGTTCTTGACGTAGAGTAACTGTGACCATTCTTACAGCCAGCACATGGACAAGGCATAAAACCATCCGCCCACTTGTTTGCCTCAGCGGCTCGCAGAAAAGTTTGCACGCCATTAATGAACTCGGGAGAGCATCGGTCATCATACATCCATTGTCGGCTCATCTTCATTACACACCCCCAAATAGACCAAATTAATACAAGTTCATACATAAAGTTCATATACAGCACTTAATTAAATGCAACATACCAATAACTCTCTAGCTAAAGAATTTAAATGCAACAACAAATGCGATGAAGATCGCAACTAAGGTAACAATTGATCCAACAACATAATGATACCAAGCCACACTATCAATGGCATATTTTCTAATCTTTCTAATCTTCAACCTCATTTTCTCCATCTTGATCTTGTGATCATCGACGACATCGGCAACATGCAACTCCAATTCCATCTTCTCCCCCTCAATTCTTTTCAATTTTTCTTTCAAATACTTGTTTTCTTTCAACTAAATTTAACCTCTCAACAATAGGGTCGGTTGGAATTTCCGGTTCACATACCTCCTAGATAAAAATATCTATGTCAACTTGATGGGCATAATTTGTCATAAACACAAAATGCAACAACTAGTTTTAAAAGAGAATATACCACATCCGAATCATAACAAGGACGAGGGCCGACGGGGACGGATATCAAAACCATGGCACTATGTATAACAAACAACGTACGGGTAAGATAATTATACGAGTAACTATATATCCAAATCACACAAACATCAATTTGGTAATGTAAAACATTCATGAACAAGAGCCTCACCACAAGGTGGTGCCGCGACGGACGCAAAGCGGCGATCGACGATGGTTACGACGGAGATTTAGAAGGCACTAAGTAAACCACACCTACATATGCAAAGTAAGTGTTATTTTTGACCTCAAATTGCATATAAATCAAATACTAGCAAATATAATTCCTCCCAAATTAATCACTATACAAAGCATTGCAAGAGCTAATCTAGCAATGAGAGTTGAAAGGACAAAGTTGCTAACCTTTGTGATCATTTGAATGGATGGGGGCCTTCAAATATTGACAAATTTTGGGCAAAATTTATGAGGAGCTCGAGGGGAAAGGGGAAGAACAGAGGAGAAGTGAGGGGAATGGGGAAGAACAGAGTGGCTCGGGTGGACGAAGGGTTTATGTGCGTGGACCTTTAGTACCGGTTCATGCCACGAACCGGTACTAAAGGTGTTGGACGGGCCCCAGACTGACAACACCCTGCCACCACCCTCTTTAGTACCGGTTCGTGGCACGAACCGGTACTAAAGGTTCGCCACGAACCGATACTAATGAGGACGGCCGGCTAGCCGTTGGAACCGGCACTAATGGACACATTAGTGCCGGCTCGAAACCAAACCGGCACTAATGTGTCTCATATTAGGTCTGTTTTCTACTAGTGAAACTCCTCCCTGTACTTTCTCTCGTTTTTTCTCCACTGCGAACCGTCAGCGCGTACTCTCAACTTTCCGTCTTTCTTACGGTCTTCTGCGTGCCACCACATCGCCTTCACATGCTCTTTGTTTTGGAACAAACGTTTCAACCGTGGTATTATAGGAGCATACCACATCACCTTGGCAGGAATCTTCTTCTGGGCGCCGCCCTCGACATCACCAGGTCATCGCGATCGATCTTATAACGCAATGCACCGCATCTCGGGCAAGCGCTCAAATCCTCGTACTCACCACGGTAGAGGATGCAGTCATTAGGGCATGCATGTATCTTCTGCACCTCTAACCCTAGAGGGCATACATCCTTCTTTGCTTCATACGTACTCTCGGGCAATTCGTTGTCCTTTGGAAGGATATTCTTTATCATTACCAGCAACTTCCCAAATCCCTTGTCAGATACACCATTCTGTGCCTTCCATTGCAGCAATTCCAGTGTGGTGCCCAACTTTTTTTGTCAGCTTCGCAATTCGGGTACAACAATTTCTTGTGATCCTCTAACATGCGCTGCAACTTCGTCCTCTCCAGATCACTTGCGCAGTTTCTCTTTGCATCGGCAATGGCCCGACCTAGATCATCAACGGGCTCATCTGATGCCTCTTCTTCGGCTTCTTCCCGTATTGCTGGCTCAGCTTCTTCCCCCATTGTTGTATCATCGTATTCAGGGAACCCATGGCCAGGATAGCCGTCGTCGTCCTCTTCTTCTTCATTGTCTTCCATCATAACCCCTATTTCTCCATGCTTGGTCCAAACATTATAGTGGGGCATGAAACCGGACTCAAATAGGTGGACGTGAATGGTTCTTGACGTAGAGTAACTGTGACCATTCTTACAGCCAGCACATGGACAAGGCATAAAACCATCCGCCCGCTTGTTTGCCTCAGCGGCCCGCAGAAATGTTTACACGCCATTAATGAACTCGGGAGAGCATCGGTCATCATACATCCATTGTCGGCTCATATTCATTACACAACACCGAATAGACCAAATTAATACAAGTTCATACATAAAGTTCATATACAACACTTAATTAAATGCAACATACAAATAACTCTCTAGCTAAAGAATTTAAATGTAAAAACAAATGCGATCAAGATCGCAACTAAGGTAACAATTGATCCAACAACATAATGATACCAAGCCACACTATCAATGGCATATTTTCTAATCTTTCTAATCTTCAACCTCATTTTCTCCATCTTGATCTTGTGATCATCGACGACATCGGCAACATGCAACTCCAATTCCATCTTCTCCCCCTCAATTCTTTTCAATTTTTCTTTCAAATACTCGTTTTATCTTTCAACTAAATTTAACCTCTCAACAATAGGGTCGGTTGGAATTTCCGGTTCACATACCTCCTAGATAAAAATATCTATGTCAACTTGATGGGCATAATTTGTCATAAACACAAAATGCAAGAACTAGTTTTAAAAGAGAATATACCACATCCGAATCATAACAAGAACGAGGGCCGACGGGGACGGATATCAAAACCATGGCACTATGTATAACAAACAACGTACGGGTAAGATAATTATACGAGTAACTATATATCCAAATCACACAAACATCAATTTGGTAATGTAAAACATTCATGAACAAGAGCCTCAACACAAGGTGGTGCCGGGCGACGGAGGCAGTCTTGAGCGATCGACGGTGGTTACGACGGAGATTTAGAAGGCACTAAGTAAACCACACCTACATATGCAAACTAAGTGTTATTTTTGACCTCAAATTGCATATAAATCAAATACTAGCAAATATAATTCCTCCCAAATTAATCACTATACAAAGCATTGCAAGAGCTAATCTAGCAATGAGAGTTGAAAGGACAAAGTTGCTAACCTTTGTGATCATTTGAATGGATGGGGCCTTCAAATCTTGACAAATTTTGGGCAAAATTTTGAGGAGTTCGAGGGAAAGGGAAGAACAGAGGAGAAGTGAGGGAATGGGGAAGAACAGAATGGCTCGGTGGACGAAGGGTTTATAAGCGTCGACCTTTAGTACCGGTTCGTGCTACGAACCGGTACTAAAGGTGTTGGACGGCCCCTGACTAACAACACCTGCCACCACCCTCTTTAGTACCGGTTCGTGGCACGAACCGGTACTAAAGGTTCGCCACGAACCGGTACTAATGAGGACGGCCGGCTAGCCGTTGGAACCGGTACTAATGGACACATTAGTGCCGGCTCGAAACCAAACCGGCACTAATGTGTCTCATATTAGGTCTGTTTTCTACTAGTGAAACTCCTCCCTGTACTTTCTCTCGTTTTTTCTCCACTGCGAACCGTCAGCGGGTACTCTCAACTTTCCGTCTTTCTTACGGTCTTCTGCGTGCCACCACATCGCCTTCACATGCTCTTTGTTTTGGAACAAACGTTTCAACCGTGGTATTATAGGAGCATACCACATCACCTTGGCAGGAATCTTCTTCCCGGGCGCCGCCTCGACATCACCAGGGTCATCACGACTGATCTTATAACGCAATGCACCGCATACTGGGCAAGCGTTCAAATCCTCGTACTCACCACGGTAGAGGATGCAGTCATTAGGGCATGCATGTATCTTCTGCACCTCTAACCCTAGAGGGCATACATCCTTCTTTGCTTCATACGTACTCTCGGGCAATTCGTTGTCCTTTGGAAGCATATTCTTTATCATTACCAGCAACTTTCCAAATCCCTTGTCAGATACACCATTCTCTGCCTTCCATTGCAGCAATTCCAGTGTGGTGCCCAAATTTTTTGTCAACCGCGCAATTGGTACAACAATTTCTTGTGATCCTCTAACATGCGCTGCAACTTCGTCCTCTCCAGATCACTTGCGCAGTTTCTCTTTGCATCGGCAATGGCCCGACCTAAATCATCAGCGGGCTCATCTGATGCCTCTTCTTCGGCTTCTTCCCGCATTGCTGGCTCAGCTTCTTCCCCCATTGTTGTATCATCGTATTCAGGGAACCCATGGCCAGGATAGCCGTCGTCGTCCTCTTCTTCTTCATTGTCTTCCATCATAACCCCTATTTCTCCATGCTTGGTCCAAACATTAACCGGACTCAAATAGGTGGACGTGAATGGTTCTTGACGTAGAGTAACTGTGACCATTCTTACAGCCAGCACATGGACAAGGCATAAAACCATCCGCCCGCTTGTTTGCCTCAGCGGCCCACAGAAAAGTTTGCACGCCATTAATGAACTCGGGAGAGCATCGGTCATCATACATCCATTGTCGGCTCATATTCATTACACAACACTGAATAGACCAAATTAATACAAGTTCATACATAAAGTTCATATACAACACTTAATTAAATGCAACATACAAATAACTCTCTAGCTAAAGAATTTAAATGTAACAACAAATGCGATCAAGATCGCAACTAAGGTAACAATTGATCCAACAACATAATGATACCAAGCCACACTATCAATGGCATATTTTCTAATCTTTCTAATCTTCAACCTCATTTTCTCCATCTTGATCTTGTGATCATCGCATTTACATCGGCAAAATGCAACTCCAATTCCATCTTCTCCCCTCAATTCTTTTCAATTTTTCTTACAAATACTGCTTTCTCTTTCAACTAAATTTAACCTCTCAACAATAGGGTCGGTTGGAATTTCCGGTTCACATACCTCCTAGATAAAAATATCTATGTCAACTTGATGGGCATAATTTGTCATAAACACAAAATGCAACAACTAGTTTTAAAAGAGAATATACCACATCCGAATCATAACAAGAACGAGGGCCGACGGGGACGGATATCAAAACCATGGCACTATGTATAACAAACAACGTACGGGTAAGATAATTATACGAGTAACTATATATCTAAATCACACAAACATCAATTTGGTAATGTAAAACATTCATGAACAAGAGCCTCACCACAAGGTGGTGCCGCGACGGACGGTCTGGGCGATCGACGGTGGTTACGACGGAGATTTAGAAGGCACTAAGTAAACCACACCTACATATGCAAACTAAGTGTTATTTTTGACCTCAAATTGCATATAAATCAAATACTAGCAAATATAATTCCTCCCAAATTAATCACTATACAAAGCATTGCAAGAGCTAATCTAGCAATGAGAGTTGAAAGAACAAAGTTGCTAACCTTTGTGATCATTTGAATGGATGGGGGCCTTCGAATCTTGACAAATTTTGGTCAAAATTTGTGAGGAGCTCGAGGAAGAGAGGGGAAGAACAGAGGAAGTGAGGGGAAAGGGGAAGAACAGAGCGGCTCGGGTGGATGAAGGGTTAATGTACGTCGACCTTTAGTACCGGTTCGTGCCACGAACCGGTACTAAAGGTGCTGGACGGGCCCCAGACTGACAACATCATGCCACCACTCTCTTTAGTACCGGTTCGTGGCACGAACCGGTGCTAAAGGTTCGCCATGAACCGGTACTAAAGAGAACGGCCGACTAGCCGTTGGAACCGGCACTAATGGACACATTAGTGCCGGCTCAAAATCAAAACGGCACTATTGTGTCTCAGATTTGCCCCTTTTTCTACTAGTGCTTGCTCGACTAGAGCGAAGGCACAATCTCATGAAAACTAAGGTTCCCATCAAGAATAAATCGAAACTTTTTTGAAAGAAGACTGGTGTGACCCAATAACCCAATGGGCCACCGGGGATAAGCAAGAATCAAAACCTTTCAGAGGGAACTTAACAATATCATTGATGAGCGCAATAGGACTAAATTGATGAATGGAGTCAGCACCCTTAACCTTAGGAACTAGATAAATTACCGCATAGTTCAGCCAAGAAATATCTACCGTCCTGAGGCAAAAACCTTGGATGATAGCGTAAACAAGGAATTTCATAACTGACCAGAACTTTTTGAAGAACGAGATAGAGAAACCATCCGGGCCAGGAGTAGAGTTAGACTTTGATGTCGCTAACACTTCATCAATTTCAGCCTCAGATAAGGGTGTCAAAAGTTCGAGGTTTTCAGCATAGGAGACGTGAGCATCAGTAGGCCAGGGCTGAGGTGAAATAGACATGCCAGAGCAGGACTAGCAGACAGAACAAACAAGGAGCACACATTATCCAAGATGATGGCGAGATCAGCCAGAACTTTCCCATTGGTAACTAAGCGCAAAATAGAACAATGAGGACGCCTTCCATTAGCAATAGCAAAGAAGTAAGCAATGATAGTATCACCCTTAAGAATCCAGGAAAGACGTCCTCGCTATTGCCAGTAAATTTCTTCCTGGCGATGGATGTCCAAAAGTGTGATTTCTAAGGCGTACATTTGAACCTAGAAAGGGAGAGACCCACAGAAACAACAACCGAATCAAGATTCTTGATACGAACCAAAAGACTAACTTTGTCTCAAAGAGACTCGACCACCGGATTGGTACCCCAACCCTTGAGGAATTTGTGAAGATTTTGAGAACAGAAATGCCAATCATCCATGGGTCCAAAAGAACGATGATTAGAGAAGAGAAGGGATAAAATCTTGTTAGAAAGAAGAGCAACAATGCCACCAATGACAAGACTGGATGAGTTGAAACGGAATCTATGTTTAAAACCAACCATAAGATCACCATAATCAAGAAGTGGGCGTGTGGTCACTACCAATGTGAGCTTTAGCAATAAAAGAAGAGCGAGGAAACAACAAATCCCATTCTAGGCATATAAGAACACAGTCCAGCACTGACCTAATGGGATTAAATTATAGAAGGCATCATCCCTAGCCCAAGAAAAATCAGCTTGTTCTTATCATCAGGTGTTCATATCAACTTAAAATCACCACCAATCAACAAAGGAAAGCTGGAGGAGGAAACCCGACTCATCTAAAAAACTGCAAGATCGAGGGGTCCGTAGGGCCGTAAACAACTACCACTTCCCAAAGCTTGTTAACAGAGAACCATGCAAGTGAACCAGGCTCGAAGGAGATAGTCAACAACATCTAGTTTATCCCCAATAAGGATACCGCCCGAGTGCCCATTAGCCGGCAACCACTTCCAAATAAAATTGTGAGTGCCCACAAGCGAAGAAAATAAGTTAGCAGAAAAGAAGGTTTTAATGGTTTTTAAAGGTGAATGATGTCAATAAGGTTGTCCTGGATGTATTCATGAAGATGGTTCCGGCGCCCCTACCACCGAAACCACGCATGTTCCCATAATGGCCCGCATTTGAATGAGTGGTTTTTAATATGGATAGTAGTCCAGCTAGGGGCGACATATCTTTTAGCTCTTTTTCCTCTGGTGCGAATAGCGGGGGCTAGCCCGTACTAGCCTGACTACCAACACTCGACACCAAAGAGACAGCAACCCGAGCTGCTGCTCGAGCTTTGGCCAAGGCATCTTGAGCAAGTACATTATCCCGGATTACATAAATCAACTTAGAAGGAGAAACAAAAGAGGAATGAAATACTAAACCAGAGTCCCGAGCCACATTAGAAAAATGTATGTCTAAGTGATTAGGAAGGATAGCATGCGCGGGAGATTTGGGCGACGGAATACCTAGGGGTACCAGATTCTTCTCCTCGTGTGTCTCTTCGCATGAGCCACCACTGACTCCCCAATGTCGCGATTGCGACGACTCTTGCATGTCATCAAAACTAGAGCTAGATATGCATGGAGCGCCCAGAAGGCGAAGACGAAAAGCGCTCAGGCACGTCCTCCCCAGCCACCTTTCCAAGGTCATGGTCAAGCTTGTGGCACAGGCGCGCGTTGGATTATTTGGAGGCACTAGATGCACGACTACGGTTGCGGGAGGAGAACTTTCTGATAGTGGACTTGCTCTTCGGTATAGGAACAGAAATCTCAGCATCGTTGGTAGGTTGCTCGGGATAATCTTCGATACCAGAGAGAGAAGGAGACGTTGGATGGGTCAGGAGGTTGGAGCACACCACAGAAAACGGGATAGGGCGAGCCTCCGTCATCGAATTGGCATGCACCCTCGGACCAACTAGTAGCTTGATACGTTCCGAACGTAAGAACTTTTCCAAACCCTTTTGCTCTTGTTTTGGACTCTAATTTGCATGATTTGAATGGAACTAACCCAGACTAACGTTGTTTTCAGTAGAATTGCCATGCTGTTATTTTTGTGTAGAAATAAAAGTTCTCGGATTGAGCAGAAAATTTACGGAAAATATTTTTAGAATATATAAAAATATTGACCAAGAGAACTACCGGAGGGAGGCCACCCAGGAGCCACGAGTTCAGGGGGCACGCCCACCCCCCAGGGCATGCCCTGTGAGCTCGTGGGTCCAACAGGCCTCCGTTTACCCTAAGTCCAACTCTATAAGTTCCCTCTTGTGGAGAAAAAAATAGAGAGAAGAAATCATCGCGTTTTACGATACGGAGCCACCGCCACCTCCTGTTCTTCATCGAAAGGGCTGATCTAGAGTCCGTTCGGGGCTCAGGAGGACGGAAATCGTCGTCGTCATCATCATCAACCCTTCCCCATCAACAATTCCATGATGCTCACCACCGGGAGTGAGTAATTTCTTCGTAGGCTTGCTAGACGATGATGGATTTGGATGAGATTTGTCATGTAATCGAGTCAATTTGTTAGGGCTTGATCCGTAATATCCACTATGTTATGAGATTGATGTTGCTATGACTTTGCTATGCTTAATGCTTGTCACTAGGGCCAGAGTGCCATGATTTCAGATATGAACCCTCAATGTTTTCATGAATATATTTGAGTTCTTGATCCTATCTGCTAGTTATATGCACTTGTTATTGTTTTGATCTGTAGACCCCAAAGTGACAATAGTTGGGATACTCTCCGGGGATGACTATAATATGAGGAGTTCATGTATTCACCATATGTTAATGCTTTGTTCCGGCTCTCTATTAAAAGGAGGCATTAATATTCCTTAGTTTCCTTATGGATCCTGCTGCCATGGGAGGGCAGGACAAAAGATGTCATGCAAATTCTTATTATAAGCATGTATGACTATATACGGAATACATGCCTACATTGAATTGATGAATTTGAGCTATTATGTATCGCTCTAGGTTGTGACTGTTACATGATGAATATCATCCAACACGAGTATCCGTCGTTGGTCCAATGCCTACGCTTTTCTCATATTGATATTTTCTAAGTTACTTTCGGTGTTGCTGCTGGTACAATCACTATAACTGCTACTGCTATTGTTAATGTTACTATTGGTGTTGTTACTACTGCTACCAAACTATCATACTTCTGTGCTACTAAATACTTTGCTGCAGATATTTAGTTCTCTAGGTGTGGCTGAATTGACAACTCAACTGCTAATACTAACAAATATTCTTTGGCTCCCCTTGTGTCGAATCAATAAATTTGGGTGAAATACTACCCTCGAAGACTGTCGCGATCCCCATCACTTGTGGGTTATCACAGCTTAGCAGGATCCTTGGCAGCACCACTACCACCACCGCTAGGCACTCGATTAGGGTAAAGTTGTGGCAGGTTTGGCCCACTCCTGTTGTGTGAAAGGAGGAGCGAAATCATTTACATTCATGCTGTTGTTATTATTGTCGTCATCTCGAGAAGGTGGAGAGGGTGGAGGTGGGGTAGGGTTTTGGGCGGTAGGCTGCCCCTCCACCCGAATAGAGATAGAATAGCCAAACTGCCTGGGAAAATCTCCACGAAATAACGAACACGAGATGGATCAATGTCACGAATTTTGTGTACGCATATGTCCAAAACGAGAGAGAGAAACTTCATCAACAACCATTGGCTTTCCAATGAGTTTAGGAAAGGCCACCAAAGAGGAATAATTGCGCATAACAACCTACACATCGTCCAACAGAGCCCATGAATCGACGAGGGAGCCACAGGTTTTGCCACCATCCATTGCGTGCTTAACATAAATCACAAGCTCATTTAGTGGTAGGATAAAGCTGGTGCAAGCGGACACCATCCGCAAACTCTCCATAGAAGGAAAAAACAACCCCAAATTCCGACACCGAGATCTGTTGAATTTGCCAATCCCAGCCCTTTGGCACCCATTCCCGGAGCTTGTCAATCATCATGTATAAAGTGACCTCTGGAGATTGCGCTATAATCACCGCAGTATTGTGGATGGTGTGTGTAGCCACAACTGCAGTGCTTGAGGACCGGAGGTGGGGCACAATTGTTACAGTCCAGAAGATGTGGCCATCTTGGCGGAAAATCTGTGAACACTGCTTAGCCATTCTCTAGTAGTGTTATGCCATCATCTATACCAGCAACAACACCTCTTGGCCTTGGCCCCAACCCTCGAGTCGCCTTGCTGTCCTCCCGATGTGCTCCAGCACCGCCCTGCTACTCTCCCTCTGTGCTAGTCGCCCTCGCCCTCAATCTCGATAGACGCGGAGCAGCCGCTAAAGACTGGGAACTTGGAGAAACCTCGTGTGCTAGAGTGAGACCTGAGAGTGTGCCATCCAATAGTCACCAGCCCGATGCGTCATTCGTGCTGCAGATAGTGGGGCAGTGGCGGATCTAGGATTTGAAACTAGGGTGGTCCACAATTCTTTTTGACAACAAACATGACATGCATTCGAACGTTCTAAGTAATTACCAATACCAAATAAAAATAGATCAATCGAATATGGTATTACAATCATACTAAAATTCTCAATTAAGTATTCGTTTTGCATAAAGAAATTACATAGTACATACCTTGAGAAGTTAAATAAGACTATGTTTTTGGCCTACGCTTTTGCATGGTCATGGGAGTACCAATTATATCATCTTCATTCACCTCAGCAAAAAAAAAAAAAATAGTCAATGTATGTGACTAGGCAATCATACTTGCTCTTAACTAAATTCATGGCCGAAAATGCTCTCTCAACATTTGTCGTTGCCTTATCCGACATATCCTTCTTCCTATCTGCATAGCATGTTTGTGAAACACTTCTGCAATATCTTTGGTCCTCTTCATTCTTCAGTTCTGCAATAAGAATTTACTTTCTAATTTCTATCAATCACAGTGACACAATAACAGAAATTATGTGTGTGTTTGTGGGTTCTTGTACTGGATAGTGCACAACAAATAGCAAACCCTAAATCAAAAATTAGGAAATGGTCAATCGGCGAGCTGATACCTCAAATCAGGCACAACAGAGTGTCGGGGTGTGGATTGGGCGGCTGGCGCTGACTTGCAGGGGCGCCATGCAGCCGGGGGCAGGGCAGGGTCACAGGGGGCTCGGCTGGCGCCGAGCAGGCCGCGGGCGCGACCGAGAGGAAGGAGCCGAGGAGTCTCCGGGTGGCTCGGCGGCCGGCAAGGGCGGCAAGGACAGGGTGGCTGCCGGCTGGGCGCCCGGCAGCGTCTCTCATGCATCTTGCTACTGAGGGAGACCATCGCCACAAGACCATCCGTACTCCACAAGACCATCGCCGGTGCGACGACCAACTGTCACCGAACACCGCCCAATCATATAGCACTAGTTACAAAATAAATGATGGACGCACTTTGTGGACCCATCCGGGAGACCCACGCATCATTCAGAGGTCGTCTGTGGGACTGTGGCCAAATAAACAAAGACCACTTTCCTACTCACTCCTCACACACAAAGAGGTCGACTTCGCTTTGGTCTCGATCGATCTTTCTCAGTAGGAGAGCAATGGCCACCCAAGCTCTCGTCTCCATCGCCATGCTCCTCGCCGTCTGTGCAGCCCCGGGAGCGCTCGCGCAGACGGTGCAGGTATGGTCCTTGTGCTCGCAGGCGAACTACACCGCGGGGAGCGCCTACGGGGCCAGCCTCCGCGGCGTGCTCAGGGACGTGGTCGCCGCCGCCGGCCGCTCCCGCGACGGCTACGCTGCCTTGTTCCGCAGTCAGCAGGAGAAGGATGGCGCGCCGTACGGGCTGGCCTTGTGCTACGCGGACGCCGGCCCGCCGGAGGTGTGCCGGCTGTGCCTGCGCATGGCGGCCGGGAACGTGACGCTGGCGTGCCCGCGCGCTGCGTCCGCCACCATGCTGTACAACAACTGCCTGCTCCGGTACGCGGACCCGGCGGCGGACGGGAGGGAGCTCGCGCGGCCGGAGCCGGACACGGTGCAGAGGTTCTCCTTCTACAACGGCAACATGACCAGCGCCGGCGAGGCCGACAGGTACGGCGTCGCGCTCAATCGGCTCATGGACCGCCTCGCTCCCGCCGCCGCCGAGGCCGGAGCGAACGGCCGGCCGCGTCCGCTCGCCGCGTTCGGGCAGACCAACATCACCGGCGACGAGAGCCTGTACGGGTTCGCGCAGTGCGTGGCGGGCCTGTCCCCCGCCGGCTGCCGCCTCTGCCTCCAGAGGATCGCCGCGTCGTTGCCCATGTAAGAGTAAATAGCACTGGCGGTCTAAGAACTTGCACCGCGGGTGCAGTTAAGTCACACTACTTGCAAACTGGAAAAACCGGTCACAGAACTTGCCTTTCGGGTGCAATCAAGTCACACACGCCAGCTGAACCGCGCCGACGCCCGGTTTTTTCTGTTTCGCTGTCACGCGCGGCGCACGTGAGGCCTCTGGACTGCATCTTTTTTTGCACAAAGACCCCTGGATCCAGGGCAAAAGGCGCATAGCCCCCCTTTCCTCTGTTCTCCTCTGTTCTCTCGCTGCTCGTGTTCTTTGCCGATGGGAGAGGAGATAGCGGCGCTACCGGCGGGCGAGCTGGTCGGCGGCAAGCCAGTCATCGGCGACGACGGAGGATCCGCGATGGAGTTGCCAATCTCGAGGACCGAAGCGCATGGGAGGCCGATATACTGTAAGTTTTTCCCCAATTTAGTTAGGGTTTTCTCCTTCGCCAATAGTGAAGATCGCTTGCATCGTAGTAGTTTTACTCCATGAATCAATAGTAGTAGTTAGGGTATGTTGGTATTCACCTACGATTTGTATCACACAATATTATTGGGGATGGCAGCTAGGGTTAGTAGTGTCCTTTTTTGAATGTATTTATTGAATGCACTCGCCCATTGTTGAATGTAGGTTTTGAATCAGTGAAATTCAGTGTGGAGGTGCATTATGGTGGGTTTTTGTGGGGAAGGGAGTGAATCGACATATTTGGATGAGAAGATATGTTGGTTTGACAACCTAGATGTAAAGAACTCTCTGCAAGGACTGCATCTACTACATGCTAGCACTATTGAATTATCCCGATGACGTGAAAATTATGTATTGGTGCCCACCGAAAAACACTTGCAGATCTGGTGGAAATAAACCGGAAGTCGACTGTCAAGATGGCCAAAGCCTCTGCTCACTCAAAGGTACTGGTTTTGTTTGTCGTGCATATGAGAAAACCCGAGATGCAGGAGGAAGATGACATTCTGCTCAAAGGTTGCCCTGTTCTACCCAAAGTTATACCGAGTCCACCTAGCAAGAACAAGATTAGGGAGATGAAATCAGAGAAACTGTCGGTAGTTCAAACAATTCAGAGCAAAAAGAAGATCCAGCTGGTACAGAGGAGGCGAAAATTCAGATTTATCGAAAATTCAGAAGTTTCGTAAGAAGAGTATGAATGTGATTCGACATAGATCCTACTTGGTATGACAAAGATTATGGAATGGAGGAGGATGATGAGGAGTATGACAAGAATGTAGATGATGTTGTGCATGATGCTTTGATTGAGAAAGGCAAAAGTATTGGTGCTGAGTACAGGCATGTTCCTCGGGACAGATGATGTATGAAGATGATTTGCAGCTGCCGAAGAGGATGATTTGGAGAGAAAACATAGAAGTGACTCGATGATGAGGAGTATAAGAAGAAAAAGAAGAAGGAGAAACCCATTTATAGGTTTAAACCATTTAACATAGCTGTTGACATGGAAAACCCTCAATTCAAGGTGGGTATGGTTTTGATTCTGTGGAGCTCCTTAGGAAAGTAGTAGCACAAAGATGCAGTCAAGAACAGGTGCAAATTAGGAAGAAAAGAAATAATAAACAAAGATTTGAGGCAGTGTGAAGAGGGTTGCCCTTGGAAATTAGTGGCTGTCAATGACAATAGGACACAGTCTTTTCTTGTGAAGACTTTAATTGGAGAGCACACTTGTGAGAAGGTCTGGGATGTCAAAGAACTAACAGCCCCCTTTCTTGCTAGCAAATATGTGGAGAAGTTCAGAGACAATGAGAAGATTTCTCTAGCTACATTTTCAAGGAAAGTTAGGAAGAAATTTAACATGGAAGTTAGCGTACACAAGCTTGGTAGAGCTAGGAAAGCAGCATTGGAAGTGGTGCATGGGGATGAGGTGAAGCAGTATTCATTGCTTTGGAGATATGCAGAGGAAGTGAGACATAGCAATCCAGGTTCATCTTTCTATCTAAACCGGAGAATGGGCTGTTTAGTACTTGTTATTTCAGTTTGGCAGCTTGCAAAGTAGGGTGGTGAAGGGATGTAGGCCAATCATATGTATTGATGGCACATTCATAAAGACAAAGTATGGTGGCCAATTACGACAGCAGAGGTATAGATGGAAATGATTCAATATATCCAATTGCAATGGCAAAGGTGGAGACAGTAATGCTATGGATCTTGGGCATGGTTCCTTGCTACATCAAGGTGATCTTAACATAATGAACACCAAAGACATTCAGTATTATGAGTGATAAATGAAGGTATAATAAGTTCAGTTCGTTCATAGGTGCGATTCTCGCTCATAGGTTCGCCATCGCTCATAGGTGCAGTTATTTTTACTTACACTAGTGTGATAATTCTGTTCTTTTCACACGTGGGCTCATAAAAGCTGTAAATGAACAGTTCCTCGACTCGAGCATAGGTTTTGTGTGAGACACCTGTACCAAAACTTACACTCAAGACACAAAGGTGAGACAATCAGACAAAGAACTATGGACTTGTGCCAAATCAACCACTCCAACCATGTTTGAAATTAATATGGAGAAGATGAAGGAAGATAATCCGAAGCTTATGCTTGGTTGGAAGATAAGCCTCCAAATCAATGGTCAAGGGCATTTTTGATGATTTTCCCAAATGTGACATTTTGTTGAATAACACTTGTGAAGTTTTCAATAGGTAATAGCACTTAATCTTGTCTCAAATTGAACAAAGAATCAAACTGATCTTTGTCTGAAATTGAACAAGAATCAAACTGAACTTTGTCAAAATGTTGTGTTGTAGGTACATTTTAGAAGCTAGAGAGCTACCTCTGCTGACCATGCTTGAGAGGATTAAATCACAGATTATGCATAGGCATATGTCAAAGAAAAAGGAGGCTACCGAGAAGTGGACAGCAACATAACTCCAAAAATTAGAGACAAATTAAGAAAAATGTAGAGTTGTCAAGAATTGTCACCCCGAGGCGTCGTGGATGGGTGTCTTTGGTGTGTTATCAAATGGCAAGACATACATAGTGGAGTTGAATATGCATGCATGCACTGCAGAAGGTGGCAACTCACTGGAATTCCTTGCAGCCATGCTTGTGCCTGTGGTAGACATGAAAGGATTAAACCTGAATCCATGTTGTCTTCTTGCTACTCTATGCAAACATACTTGTCACTTATGGAGTTCAAGTATATCCTACAAGGGACAAAGATGAGTGGCCACATGTAGATGCAGACCTATATTGCCACCACTATATGAGAAAAGAGCCGGAAGGAGAAGAAAGAATGAAGGCAGCAACCAGAGGAGACTCAAGATGGTACTAAACTCAGAGACATGGGGCTGTTATGCAATCGTGGATATTGCAAAGAAGCTGGTCACAATGTAAGTGGTTGCCCAAAGTTGAAAGCTGCTGTACTAAGAGAAGAGGAAGATCAAAATGAGCAGAATGGGAATTTGGAAGTGATCCACAGGATCATGGCACAACAGATAATGTTCAAAGTGATCAACCCGAGCATGGCAGGACAAATACTGTTGGAAGTGAGCATACAGAGAATGTTGCAACTCAAGCAGATGTAATCACGTAGTAGGAGGGAAGAAAAGAAAGCCCACCGACAAAATGAGGGAGCAAATAGAGCAAATGAGGGAGCAAGCTAAGAAAAAGAAGTCAAAGATGGTTATTGATGAAAATGGAGATGTTGACTTCCCATAATTCTAACTGTAAGTTTACATTAGAAATTAATAAAACAAAAAACATATCAATAACTCGACATGCTCTTGTATGATGTGCAGACATTCGTAATGACCTATGAGGCCAGATCTGGACCCAACACAGGTTGAAGGCAGCATGATACATATTTTATCACATGAGGTACTTGTGCCACAATTTCACATTTTTCTATTCCTTAAAATTGCTTTTTCATAAAAACCTGACAGTACCACTGTTTCTTTGTACAGGGAACAGCACAAGGAATTCCAGTTACTAGGATACACCAAATTCCAGAGGAAAGTGCATTTGTAGTCGAGCACAGGTCCAACATAGCAGCTAGAGGAAGAGGAGTTGGAGGAGCTAGTGCTTCTGCACAAGCACCAGGCAGAGGTGGAGCAGCTGGAGCTGGAAGAGGAACAAGAGGAAGAAAAGGAAGTGCCACAAGAAAGAAGAAAACAAAAACAAAGGGACTGAAGTGGCTGCTACTTGGAGAAGGGTCTACTACTATGAGGAGATGAAGAATGAGATGGTTTACATTGCATTTGCTTTGGTATTTTGTAACTTAAATACTACTACTATGTACTGAACTATTTGGTGTGCTATCAGTCTGTGTAAACTTGTTGATGTAAGACAGCAAGCATATGTGAACGTAGACTGGTTAAACATTGCTTAACAAATGTACTCTTACAACATTATAACACTGAAGTTCACAAAACAGATTGGTTCATCATCCAAACATTACAAACTGACAATAACCAAACTGATAGAAACCGATGTAAATGACATAACAGGGTACAAGTTCAGCTAGTTGAAATGACAATGACCAAACTCACAATACATAACTACATTGATAAGCACTGCATGCCCATATTGACCAGGGCCAGTGCCATCTATTTTGCCGCGCCATGTGCTGAAAGTATGCTTATGGTAAGGTCTTCATCTTCATCGGGAGAAATTCTACAGCCAAGCCTTCGCTAGTAACGGGCCACGGTCGACGACCTGTTTGACATGCATAATCACCGGAAAATCTACGGTTGCACGCCTGTGGGAGAATTTGGAGCCGTGGTGAATGTGCATTCTCGCCGCCGAGTCTGGCTTCCATGGCCCCGTGGGAGGTGCGGAATGACACGGTGAGCACCTTTGGCACACCAGAAGGGTTGCGCAGCCACGCGGTGACCGGCAACACCCACTTGTCGGTGGCCGGAGCATGTCGATGAGCTCGCCGTCGACACCGGGCGAGCACCAGGTTGACGGTGTGTGCATCCCAAGCCTCCTCCGGAGCCCCTCCAAACTCAGCAACGCCTTGTACTCGAGCTTGTCCGCTTGCCACGCGAAAAGCTTGACCAGCGCTGAAAGAAATCAGGCTGCCACAACAACGAAGCTTCTCCGACGCGAGCACCACACGAGTGCAATCATCCGTCGAGTCGGTGAACGAAAAATGGAACGGTGGGCAAGTGACCTCCACCTTAGTTGTCGTCCGTCGGACAAAGACAAGGAGACTCCATCGCCGCCGCTTAGTGCCTCCGGCGCCACCACGCCCGCGGCTGTCCAATGATGGTGGCATACGGACACGGCCATAGAAATCTCGCCGAAGCGCCGCCATGCCAGCGGTCGCGAAGCGATGACAACCCGCCCGCGCTCGCCGCATCTCGGCTCGCCCGCCGCCACACCTCTTGAGGAAAGATACGCGAGTCCGGGATGCGAGGCTATACCACGGCGGTCTCCGAAGACCTGCCATCGCCGACGCCGGCGGCGGCGCTGCTAGCCAATGCCACGCCTCTCGCCGCCGCCCACGCCGCCATACTGCCCGCCACGATGATTGCGCCACGGAGGAGGAACACCTACGCCGAAGGAATGCCGCCACCGCCGAACTACCGCTGCCACCGCCGAGCTCCGCTGCGCCGCCCATCTATCGGCGCCGCCGAAAGGTGTGAGTGGGCGAGATCTAGGGATTTCGTTCCGATTTGGGAACTAGGGTTCGATTCGGTTATAAATCTGGCGACTTTGCAATACGGCCCTCACACAATATTGGGAAGGACTTCTAGGCAAAAGAACAGAAAAAACCGGGCGTCGGCGCGGTTCAGCTGGCGTGTGTGACTTGATTGCACCCGAAAAGCAAGTTCTGTGACCGGTTTTTTCAGTTTGCAAGTAGTGTGACTTAACTGCACCCGTGGTGCAAGTTCTTAGACCGCCAGTGGTATTTACTCCCCATGTAAGTAGTACTATTATACTGTATTGGTCAATCGCATGCGTTCATCTACGTCGTAGTAGCTGCCTGCCGCTGGCCGGCGGCGTATGAGGACTGACACCACGGCCGGACATGCATGCATGGATACTCTGTACTGTATGCGTAGGACGAAAGGAGGGCGGGCCTACTCGCTGACATGCTACACGAGGTTCGAGGTGGTGCCCTTCTACATGCCGCCCAACACAACCAGGATCGTCGTGGCGCCGGCGTCCTCCTCGACGACGTCGCCGCAACCTGCAGCGGATTCCTCCTCCTCCTCAAGAGGTGAGTTAAATGTGGACTAGTAGATTCATTATTCAACTGTTGGTGGGGAAGCGATGTACTAGTACATGGTGAGGTCAGGTGAGTGAGTGAGGTCGTTATCTTTCACGTACGTTTCGATCGACCGATCGAGTGCGATCTTAATTTCTCGGCCCTCGTGATTAAAGCAGCAAGCTGGTCCCATGAAAGGAATTCATTCACTGAATGATTCACTGAATGAATTGAGGCTGGCCATGGTGAGGGTAACATATAGTATCATGCATTTGAGACTCGTAAATATGCTTATGTGACAGGCAATTAAAGAAGAAAGAGATGGTTATAGTAACATAGGTAGATACCGTAATATAATAAATATAATGCTACTACTCCCTCCGTTCTGAAATAATTGTCTTTCTAGCCATCTCAAATAGACTACAACATACGGATGTATGTAGACATGTTTTAGAGTGCATATTCATTCATTTTGATTTGTATGTAGTCATTTGTTGAAATCTCTAGAAAGACAATTATTTAGGAACGGAGGGAGTATGTGTCATGCATGGCAATAAATGAGACCATCTATGATACTAATCTATGATATTATGCACTATAGAGGTAGTAACATAGACTAGTAACATATACATCTTACTAGTCTAAGTTACTCTCCACTATGACTAGCCTGAAACAGCGGCAGAACGTACAACCAGCCCGTATGAGCCGCTTGCTTGACTGGCGGTGGTGTCAATGTAGAACGACGAAGCTTTGCAATAACTGATTAATACAACTAAATATAATGTATCCGTTACAAAATATATAATGTATCCGGGAAGTAGTCTATATTAAATTCAGTTTTTAAAAGATTCCCTCAAAAAGAGATTCAGCTTTTGAAAGTGAAATTTAGATCAAGTTTAGAGTGTTATCAACATCTAGAATACCAGATCAATATCATTAAATTCATCATGAAATATAATTTTATATAATATATACTCTTTGGTATTGTAGATATAGATATTGTTCTCTATAAACTTGATTAATGTTTATGAAGTCTGACATTTGAGAAAACTATAAATGCACATTATATAATATGAAATGGATGAAGTAGCATTTATCTGTTGTAAAATGTATCATATATATTCATACGCAGTTCGACTGAGAATCGCCATAATTAACCACGAGTTCTCTTGTTGCAGCTTCTAAGCGTCGCAAGTTGGGCATAATTGCGGCAGGTATCACTTCAAAACCCTTCCATGCCCTTCTAATCGACAAGTTGAGCAGCAAAAGGATGTGTTTTTCCCCTGATTACCTTGTATATATGCTAGTTGTCATACTAGTACTCCCTCTGTAAATTAATATAAGAGCGTTTAGATCATTATTTTAGTGATCTAAAAGCTCTTATATTAGTTTACGAAGGGAGTACTACATAATGAGATAGCATATCTTGCCAATAATTATTTGCTGAAAAAGTAATTACACATTTTTTTTGTTCCAGTTTCGGCTGTTGCAATAATTGTTTTGGTCACGACGTGCTCCATTATTGCGCTGAAGATTCACAGAAGTGGAAGATTTCCGTTTCCATCATTGACAGGAAAGGACTACAACAACCGTAGGGACAACATCAAAGAAATATTGGACAACTACGGCTCACTAGCTCCCAGGAGGTACAAATTCTCACACCTCAAAAAAATGACCAAATCATTTGGTGAAAAGCTAGGGGAGGGTAGCTATGGGATGGTATACAAGGGCACCCTACCGAATGGCCGCCATGTCGCTGTCAAGTTCCTTCATGACACGACCGGAAATGGAGAAGAATTTGTAAATGAGGTCATCAGCATTAGAAGGACATCCCACGTCAATGTTGTCACTCTGCTTGGTTTCTGTTTGGAGGGTTCAAAGAGAGCTCTCATCTATGATTATATGCCTAATGGGTCACTGGACAAATTCATCTACACCGAGAATTCGAAACAAGCTCTTGGATGGGAGATACTATATGAGATCGCAACGGGCATCGCGAGAGGATTGGAGTATCTTCACCGAGGGTGTAATACACGAATCATACACTTTGACATCAAGCCCCAAAACATCCTCCTGGACCAGGACTTCGTTCCGAAGATCGCCGATTTTGGTCTGGCGAAGTTGTGCAACCCCAAGGAGAGCTACCTATTGTCGATGGATGGCATGAGGGGTACGGTCGGGTTCATCGCGCCTGAGGTCTTCTCGAGGCGGTTCGGGGTCGTGTCGACAAAGTCGGATGTGTACAGCTTCGGTATGGTGCTCTTGGAGATGGTCGGTGGAAGGAAGAACTTGCGAGCAAGTGTTGAGAGGGAAAGTGAGGTGTACTTCCCGGATTGGGCTCACAGTCACCTCGCACAATTTGGGAGCTTGCAACCATTTGACTTGGGATTTGATGGACCTGAAGAGATCGCAAAGAAGATGGCCACTATCGGGCTGTGGTGCATACAAATATCGCCGGCGTCTCGCCCGACGATGAGCAAGGTTCTGGAAATGTTTGAGAAGAGCGCAGATGAACTTGAGATACCGCCAAAGCAGTTCATCTACTCACCTATACAGTGAGTTTTTTATCACTCCCTATTTATGTTAAGATGTTCGTTTTGCAGATAACTATTTGCGGTTAGCACTAGATTTAACTCGCTTTCTAATTCCATGTGCACAGTGATGACTCGGATGAACTACAGAACGAGAGCCGAGTTTCTACGGACACTAGCAGAACTAGCTAGCTAGGCCAGTTCCTGGTTTAGCTGAAGTACCTCAAGCATGGCGAGTTGCCATGGACATGGTTTTGCAAGTCTCAAGGGAGGACAAGAAGAAGAAATATTAAGTAGTGCCCACTAGTTCCAGATCCTCTGTTGCGTTTCAAGGCTAATAAGCTCAGGTGATAGCCGGTCGACCTTCTGCGTGTGACAAAAAAGACTGTCCATTCAGTTAATATTATAAACAGCCAACGTTTGGTAGTTTAGACTTCAGACACGTACGGATATTCCAACATTTGGTTCATCGCTCCTACCTTCCATACTGAAATCACGTATTAGTAATTAAACAGCTTAGAGCATTCGCAAAAAGAAAATTTAAATAGCTTAGGGCATATCCAAGGCGGATCCGTAAACCTACCGTAACTGTCCGGACCGCGCTGTCCGGATCACGGAAGCGATCCAACGCCAACCTATATCGGTCCGCGGGATTGTCCGGACGTGATTTCTACCGCAAACCGGAGACAAAAGTGGGGGAGATTTGCGAGAGTCCGTACCACTCCCAAACCCGCTTCTTACCGCTCTGGCCCACCAAAACCCGTTACCCGGCCCTCCCGCGCTTTCTTTCTGATGCACGCACCGCTTAACGCGCATCATTCATGCCGGCCTAGAGCACGCGGAGGCCGGCATTGATTGCGCTGACACATGCGACCTCTCGACAGCCACCGCTTCAATGCGGGCGTAGGTACCCGAGGAACTAACTCTGGCCGCTGCGCCCCATTTAAGCCACGCTCCGGCGCCATCCACATCGCATCCTCCTCCTCCTTGCCCATCTCCCTCCACGTCTCCCGTGACGGGAAAGTCCTGAGCGTCGACACCGGTAGGCGGTTCTGGGGCGGGATCTGGCGGCTCGTGGAGACACCGCCCTCGAACTCTAGGGCTGTCATCCTTGTCGGCTGGCGGCGACTCGACGCGGGTGGAGATCGTTATCTCCTCCGACAATGAGGAGGACAAGCAGCCGCCGCCGCTGTCCGCGCTAGCGGTGCCGGGCCAGGTTTACGCCGACACCGACACCGAGTTCGAGTAGCATATGGAGCTGATGCTCACTCGCTCCATCGTCCACACCAACGGCCCGGCTCTGCCACCGAGGACACTCCTCCCCGTGTAGCCTGAGCCGGCATGCCCTCCATGCTATCCGCCGCTGCGCAGCCGCGATGTCCAAATCGGACGCCGCGTCGAGGAAGATTGGCTCTCGCCGCCGCTCCAGCGCGTCGTGAAGGAGGAGCGCCGCTCGCCGCCGCCGCCCCTGCCCAAGGCGCGTGGACGCATTCTGCACTACCTCCGCGGCAGCTCCTCGTCATCGTCCCAGAGCTCCATGACGGCGCAGGAGTACGCCGACCGGGAGCAGCGCCGGCGTGACAGGCGCAACGCCGCGCGCCGATCCCAGTTCGTGGACTCCGACGTCCCACCACCACACATCGCGGCGGACCCAGACCTTACATACGACTGGGACATGGACCGCTCTCTGACGATGTTGGAGACAACCAAGCGCCATCTCCGCCGCCTTGACGGGGAGATGGCCTGGTACGGCGAGGAATGGTCCCTCGCCGAGATCGCCGCTGCCGCCAAGGACGACGCCTCCAATGACCGCCGCCCTCTCCCCCAGCCCACGTCCTCGGTGGCCGCGGCCGCACTGCGCACGACGCAGGAGGAGGCCGAGAGGATCATCCACGAGCGTCATGCGGCCGCTGGGAAGCCCTTCCGCGGCGCCACCACCCTCCGCTGCCCCAAGCCCGACGACTCCGACCCCGACTCCGATGGCGGGTCGGACAACGATGAGGGAGGAGGAGCAGCCGGCCAGCCCGACATGGCCTATGAGGTGACCGTGAAGAATAGGATAGTTTAGGGTTTTAGTTTTAAGTTTTTAGTTTGCCTTATGTACAAATTATCCTACTTTCAATGAAATATGTTATGTTTGTATCAAAGTTCTTCTTGTTTGATCAAATTTCGTTCGATTAGCTCAAGTTGTTGTGAAAATATATGCGGCTAGCGTTGGATGTCAACATCCCGTATCCGTGTCCAGGGATTGGTCCCAGTCTGTCCGTGAACGGATACGGAAGGTTTTTTACAGGTTGCGGCTGGAGATTCCCTTAGGGTTGCAATGCCAGCCAAACTTTAGACAGCAACTTTTCAGTGTAGATGCACCACCATATACTCCATTATGTACGCGTTTTAACAAAGCCATCCATCCATTCAGGTTTTAGCAAAACCATTCAGCGGGGCGTGCTACTGGAGAAGAGACCAAGGGACCCCTTTAGTTTGTGAGTAAATTTGCCTTAGTTTATGACACAGATTAAATAAGTTTGATCAATTTAGAAAGGTGTTTGGTTCAAATCTTGCCTTAGACAAAATACTTTTTGCCACACCACGGCCTCACATCACACACTCAAAAAGTGTTGCAAGGGCAACTTACTATTACGAGTCTTTCTTTCCCCTCTCGCAATGTGATTAGGACAAAGCCTTCCTCCCCTCAATCTCCATCGGCAAGCCTGTGAATTCGCCCTCGCTCTGCTTGCCACTCCAGCGGACAGTGGTAGGAAGGGGAATCCTGGTGCCTTGTTCTGGCTAGTAGATAGGTTATGGTTTTAGTCTTCGCAGGGGTGGCGCTCGGGCCAATGGCGGTGCTTCATCTTTAAATCGGTCATCTCGATCCGGTCTCCGATCCTCCTCAAGTTCGTCCTTTGAAAAAAAAATAAGTGGGAGCACGATAACATTTCTAATACTTTATGTGTCTAGGTCGCGGTTCGTGGTGCAGCTATAAAAAATTGATCACTGTAGAGGGGTCTTTTTTTTCTTCTTCTTTTTGTCTTTTTGGTGTAACTGGTATTTTCGCGATATTAATATATTTCTTTTGTCGTAAAAAGAACTTCTAAGAGGATTTCGATCATCAGGCTGCCCAGTTCTGCCCGACATGAGTCTCGGGGGCCACTGCACATCAGTTTGATCTAGTTATAAGCGTTTGAGGAGTACTTCGATCCTTATTTTCAAACTGATCTGAGTGGGGGGCTAATGGATTGGCGGTTTTGCAATAAGAGCTACTACCCGAGAAGATATTGATCGCCAACCCGGCCACTTCTGCCCGGCCTGAGCCTAGGGGGATACTGCACCAATTAATGTTTTTTGCTAATAAGTCTAAATTACATGACTCGCAACCCAGCTTATGTCAAGCTAGACTGCGGCTCAGGAACTAGCATACGCGTGTTAGGTTAAAGCTGCATGGCTCATGGTGCAAAACGGATTTAGTGCCGATCAGCATTTGAGGGCTATGGTTATACTAGCATGCAGAAATTACAATGCATTGATGATAGTTACCTTCATCCCTGGCACGAAGGCATCCGTCACTCGCATCATACCTTGCCACAGTCTGTCGGCTTTCTCCTTCAGATATTCCAGAGAGTCCGGCTCCTCCTCATTCAAGTACGAGCCAGGACTTCTTGGTCTGTTGGCGGTGCAGGGAACAAATGTCCTCTGAGGGGTCATTTGGTTGCATGGAATCCCTCCTGGATCCCCGCTTATTCCCTGGCCCAAGAAACCATGGGCCAGATCAGCCCGGGAAAGTCAAGCATGGCATTTGGGCACCTATCTGGGTGGGGGACCCCGACCCTTTCCACGGCCTTTCCCCGGGATACAGTTCCACGACTCGGTAGGTCGGGAAAGCGAACCCGCGCTCGCTCTGGCGACCGAAACGCGACGACGCGAGCTTCTCCCCTACCCCCACTCCCCGACCAAATAGCTATAGAGAATTTACCCAGGGATCCGAAATGTGCAGGGAAATCTCGCCTTAGGAGTTTCCTGCCCAGGATTTACCATCCCCAAGAACCAAATGAGCCCTGATGTGGCCGCGAACATTTCCGACGGAGGCCACCGGGTCAAAACCGCATGGCGTATGTCCTGCGTTCGGCTGCCACCAGGGCAGGTTCTCAGGGATGTCTAGGACGGCTGACTTCCGAGGTTGCGAGGCCGGATCAGCCACGGAGGAGGGCGGCGATGGAGGATGTTGTTCTTTTGGTTGCCGGGTCAGGACCACAAGTATAGGGGATCGTCTGTATCGTTCTTCGATAACTAAGAGTGTCGAATCCAACGAGGAGCTAAAGGTAGAATAAATATTCGCTCAAGTTCTGTCGACCATCGATACAACTCTATGCACACTTGACGTTTGTTTTACCTAGAACAAGTATTAAACTATTTTGCAAGAATAAAACTATAAGTACTTTGCGAGAATAAAACTACGAATAATTGCAAGATAACAAAAGTGGATAGCTATTGTCAACAAGAAAGTCATTTGTCCCTAGGCAATCGATAACAAGTACGGATAATCATTCTTGTAAATCTATATAAGGGAGAGGCATGAGTTAACATACTTTCTCTACTTGGATCATATGCATTTATGATTGAAACCCTAGCAAGCACCCGCAACTACTAAAGATCATCAAGATAAAAAAAAACTACTAAAGATCATTAAGGTCGTGAAAACCAACCATAGCATTAAGTATCAAGTCCTCTTTATCCCATACGCAACAACCCACCTACTCGGGTTTAAGCTTCTGGCACTCTCGCAACCCACCATAAGCGAATCATGAACGTATTGCAACACCCTACAATGGGGATCCCTCATGTTTGCGCGAGAAGGAGGGCACCGTAGGACATCACCATAATTAAAATATACAATCAGACCAACCAATATCACGATTAACCCACAGGACAAAACGGATCTACTCAAACATCATAGGATAACCATAGACCATTGGGAAATAATATATGAAGTTGAGCACCATGTTTAAGTAGAGATTGCAATGGGAAGAAGAGGTGTTACACCGCTGCATAGAGGGGGAGAAAGTTGGTGTTGACGGTAGCAATATTGTTGATGTAGATCGCCGTCACGATCCTTGCCCCAGCGGCACTCCGGCGCCACCAGGAGAGAGGGGGAGAGAGCCCCCTCCTTCTTCTTATTCCTTGGCATCCCCCCTAGATGGGAGGAGAGGTTCCCCTCTGGTCCATGGCCTCCATGGCAGCGGAGGGGCGGAGCCCCTCCGAGATTGAATCTGTCTCTCTATTCTCTTCTGTTTCGCGCTACCCAGATCTAGCCCTTCATGGTTTCTTAAATTCCTGGAGATCCGTCACTCTGATTGCGTTAAAAATTTTACACGATTTTTCCCCATAAATTATCTTTCTTGCGCCAGAAGAAGGGCCTCAACCAACTTACGAGGAGAGCATAAGACACCTGGGCGCGCCAGGAGGTGCCTGGCGCGCCCTGGTGGGTTGTGGTCACTATGGGCCCTCATTTGCGTTGATTCCAAGTCCCAAAAATCACATATATTCTAAAATAATTCTCCATAAATTTTTATCGTGTTTGGACTTTGTTTGATATGGATTTTCTGCGAAACAAAAAACATGCAACAACAGGAACTGGCACTAGGCACTGGATCAATATGTTAGTCAAAATAAATCATATAAAATGCCGCTAAAAGTGTATAAAAGTTGTATATTATTGGCATGAAACAATAAAAAAATTATAGATATGACAGAGACGTATCCGCATCCCCAAGCTTAATTCCTGCTCATCCTCGAGTAGGTGATAAAAATAATAATTTTTGATGTGGAATGCTACCTAGCATAAACTTGATCATATATGTAATCATGGAATGAATATTAAGACATAAGTGATTCAAAGCAATAGTCTATAATTTGACATAAAGACATTAATACTCAGGCATCCCAACAAACAATCATGTCTTTTAAAATATCAACGCTAAAGAAAGTTATCCCTACAAAATCATATAGTCTTGTCATGCTCTATCTTCTTGATACAAAGTATTTATTATGCACAACCCCGATGACAAGCCGAGCAATTGCTTCATACTGTTAACGCGCTTCAGCTTTTTCAACCCTCATACAATACATGAGCGCATGCCATGGATATATCACTATGGGTGGAATAGAGTATAATGATAGGGGTAACTATAGAGAAGACAAAAAATTAAGAAAGTCTCACATCGACGCGGCTAACCAACAGGTTATGGAGATGCCCATCGATTGGTATCAATGCGAGGAGTAGGGATTGCCATGCAACGAATGCACTAAGAGCTATAAGTGTATGAAAGCTCAACATGAAAACTAAGTGGGTGTGCATCTAATCCTATAATGAAAAATTCCCACTAGTATATGAAAATGATAACATATGAGACTCTCTATATGAAAAACATGATGCTACTTTGAAGCACAAGTGTGGAACTAGCATGCCCCTTCTCTTCCTTATTTCTTTCATTTTTTTCATTTTTTCTCTTTTTTTTCCTTTTTCCTTTTTCTTTATTTTTTCTTTTGGTCCGGAGTCTCATCCCGACTTGTGGAAAAATTATAGTCTCCATCATCCATTCCTTACTGAGACAATGCTCTAGTAATGAAAATTGATAATCATCACACTTTTATTTACTTACAACTCAATATTACAACTCGATACCTATAACAAAATATGACTCTATATTAATGCCTCTGGCACTGTACCAGGATGTGCAATGATCTAGCGTAACATGTATAAAAAATGATGAACGGTGGCCGAGCCACAACTACTATGTCAGTTATATGATCATGCAAAGCAATATGACAATGAATGCTCAAGTCATCAAAACGAAAGTGGTGGAAGTTGCATGGCAATATATCTCGGAATGGCTATGGAAAGGCCATAATAGGTAGGTATGGTAGCTGTTTTGAGGAAGATATAATAAGGTTTATGTGCGATAGAGCGTATCATATCACGGGGTTTGGATGCACCGCGAAGTTTGCACCACGTCTCGAGGTGAGAAAGGACAATGCACGGTACCATAGAGGCTAGCAAATTATGGAAAGGTGAGAGTGTGTATAATCCATGGACTCACATTAGTCATAAAGAACTCATGTACTTACTATAAAAGTTTATTAGCCCTCGAAGGAAAGTACTACTACGCATGCCCCTAGGGGGATAGATTGGTAGGAAAAGACCATCGTTCGTCCCCGACCGCCACTCATAAGGAAGAGAATCAATAATAAATCATGCTCCAACTTCATAGCATAACGAGAGACTATACGTGCATGCTTCGGGAATCACAAACCTTAACACCAATATTCCTACTAACCACAACCGTTTAATAGTATCCAACATATTGCCATCTCTATTCGCAAAACTATTGCAAGGAATCAAATATATCATATTCAGTGATCCACAAGTTTTATGTCAGATTTTATGACTAACCATGCAAATGACCAATTCATGTTGACTCTCTAAATAGATATAAGTGAAGCATGAGAGTTTAATTATTTCTAAAAAAGACCATGCTCTAACAAATATAAGTGAAGCAAAAGAGCATTCTACAAACAACGGTTTTCTATGTGAAGAGAAACAGGCAATCCAAACTTCAAATGATATAAGTGAAGCACATGAAGCATTCTATAAAGCCATACTCAAAAGATATAAGTGAAGTGCAATGAGCATTCTATAAATCAACCATGGACTATCTCATACCAGCATGGTGCATGAAAGAAAAGTGAAAACTAAATGCAAAAGACGCTCCAAGATTTACGCATATCACGTGAACGAAACAAAGACGAAAACATACCGATACTTGTTGAAGAAAGATGGGATGCCTTCCGGGGCATCCCCAAGCTTAGACGCTTGAGTCTCCTTGAATATTTACTTGGGGTGCCTTGGGCATCCCCAAGCTTGAGCTCTTGCCTCTCCTCCTTGTCCTCATATCGAGACCTCCTCAATCTTTGATCACTTCATCCACACAAAACTCAACATAAAGCTCGGTAAGATCCGTTAGTATATTAAAGCAAATCACTACTCTAAGTACTGTTGCAAACCAATTCATATTTTCTGTTTGCATTGTATCTACTATAATATAACTTTTCCATGGCTTATACCACCGATAGAATCGATAGTTTCATCAAAAGAAGCAAAACAATGCATCAAAAACAGAATCTGTCTTAAACAAGACAGTCTGTAGCAATCTGAACATCTACCATACTTCTGGTACTCCAAAAATTCTGAAACATTAGGAAAGCATAAACAATTTGTATAGCAATACTATGCAAAAAGTTTCAGAAGCTTTTGATGTTCCAGTAAAGAAAATGAAAATTCACGCGCTACAGCCAAAGTTTTTGTTCCTGCACCGCACATACCAACAAGCAATCTACTCATCCTAAAGGCAAATCTTGGCACAATAATTTTACAATACAAAGGATTTGTACAAGGGGATAATTATTTTTGTTGAAAAGTTTTTGTAATTGAGATTCACAAAGTTTCCATGGTCATGAACAAAGTTCAAGGACGTCCCCCACTTCAACGGTGTTCGTCTTTCTCACTTTCACTTTTCTTTTTGTGAAGTTTTAAGTTCCCCTCTATATTTTTTGTTTTTAAACTTTATAAAATCACTCAATAGAATAAAATGACTCTCTAAAACTTCCGGGTTGTCTCCCTGGCAGCGCTTTCTTTAAAAGCCATTAAGCTAGGCATAAAGTGCTCAAGTAATGAATCCACCTGGACCCCGAGGTATATCAAAGCCAATTTTAATTAACAATGATTTTGCATTTAGTAGTGAGCACAAATCAACACATATCGTGCAATGACGAAGTCTAACTCTCTTCCTATGCATCGGCATGTCATACAAGAACAATTCATGCACATCAAGTAAAGGAAAATACATAGCATAAGAAGTTTCTTGCAATTCTATCGTGTTGGAAACATAGAGAGGCGGAGATGTAGTTCCTCTCTCATAATAATTGCAAGTAGAAGTAGCAAGCACATGCATATTATATTCATCAAAATCATCATGTGCAATGGTTAAAGGCAACCCATCAATATAATCCTTAATAAGAACAAACTTCTCCGATATAGTGTAGTTCGGAGAATTCAAAAAGATAATAGGACTATCATGTGTGGGTGCAATAGCAGCAATTTCATTCTTAGTATAAGGAACCATAGCAAGTTCATATCCATAAGCATAATTCATATTGGCATCATGGCCACAAGCATCAAGTTCATTAAAAAGGGATATTTCAAAAGAATCAACGGGGTCATAGCAATTATCATAGCATTCATCCTTCAGTAGAAATTAAACAATGTATGAGTTGAAGAGTTACTCTCATTAGAAGGTGGGCATGGGTAGCTAATCCGCTCTTCCTCCTTTTGTTCTTCGCTCTCCGCATCATCTTTTTCATCCAATGAGCTCGCAGTTTCATCAATTTCTTCTTCCATAGACACCTGCAAAATATTAGTCTCTTCTTGGACAGCGGAGACTTTCTCAATAAATACATCAATATCATAATTAAATTTATAATTATCATAGCAATATTTAAGTATAGAAAAGTTTTCAGGCCTATAAACATCATCATTAAAAGCTTCGTACTGTTCAAACAAAGATTCAATTTCATAAGTATCCTTAAAAGCAACAAATTCTTCTATTCGTTCCACATCATAGTAATCATATCTACCATTAGCATAAGAATCAAAGGTTTCATTATCAATAAATTCACATGAAAAGAGAAGGTGTTGAGCCTTCATCCTAGAGCAACAAGTATAATCGTATCTCGAGCATAAATTCCAAGCATACCATTGCAACATTTCAATTTGATCCCATAATAGTTTCTCTTTTTGTGTCAAGTGATAATCCCTAAAGTATCCACGTTGATACAACGTGTCTCCCATTATCAATTTGAATGGGGTTTTCTCAGGATTATCAATGTATTGCATAATATTTTCCACATAACGAGCATCAAGGGTTTTAGGAGGTTCCCCATCTCCACGAGTAGCAAGTACAACTATTTTTTTGGTATTTCGTGTACCATATCCGTAACTAAAGATAGAGAACAACTTAGAACAGAAAATAAAATCTACTTAGTGATAAAGCAAACAAGCACACACGAGAATATTCACCCCACGCTATTGCTCCCCGCTGATGTCGGCTAGAACTACGTAGGTATTTCCCCAAAGAGCAAGGGATGATGCAGCACATCAACGGTAGGTATTTTCCTCAGTGATGAAATCAAGGTTATCGAACCAGTAGGAGAACTAAGCAACACTATGTAAACAACACCTCCACACAAATAACAAATACTCGCAACCCGACGTGTTAAATGGGTTGTCAATCCCTTTCGGGTAACGGCGCCAGAAATTGGCAAACGGATATGAGAGAGTTGTAAATATTGATAGATCGAACGCCAAATAAAATAAAGTGCAGCGAGGTATTTTTTTTATTTTTGGTTTAATAGATCTGAAAATAAAAGGAAAATAAAATATATCAGAAAGGCAAATATATTAAAGAAGAGACCCGGGGACCGTAGGTTTCACTACTGGCTTCTCTCGAGAAAAAATAGCTAACGGTGGGTAAACAAATTACTGTTGGGCATTTAATAGAACTTTAAATAATCATGACGATATCCAGGCAGTGATCATTATATAGGCATCACGTCTAAGATTAGTAGACCGACTCCTGCCTGCTTCTACTACTATTACTTCACATATCGACCGCTATCCAGCATGCATCTAGTGTATTAAGTTCATGGGAAAATGGAGTAATGCAATAAGAACGATGACATGATGTAGACAAGATCTAATTATGTAGAAATAGACCCCATCGTTTTATCCTTAGTAGCAACGATACATACGTGTTGGTTCCCCTTCTGTCACTGGGATCAAGCACCGTAAGATCGAACCCATTACAAAGCACCTCTTCCCATTGCAAGATAAATAGATCAAGTTGGCCAAACAAAACCCAAATATCAGAGAAGAAATACGAGGCTATAAGCAATCATGCATATAAGAGATCAAAGAAGACTCAAATAACTTTCATGGATAAACAAATAGATCTGATCATAAACTAAAAGTTCATTGGATCCCAACAATTTACATCATATGGATCTCCAAAGAGACCATTGTATTGAGAATCAAACGAGAGAGAGGAAGCCATCTAGCTACTAACTACGGACCCGTAGGTCTATAAAGAACTAATCACGCATCATCGGAGAGGCACCAATGGACATGATGCACCCCTCCGTGATGGTGTCTAGATTGGATCTGGTGGTTCTGGACTCTGCGGCGGCTGGAACTAATTTTCGTCGACTCCCCTAGGGTTTCTGGAATATTGGGGTATTTGCAGAGCAAAAAGGCGGTGCGGGAGGCCACCAAGGTGGGCACAACCCACTAGGGCGCGCATGGGCCTCCAGGCGCGCCCAGGTGTCTTGTGCTCACCTCGAGCCCCCTACTTGGTACTTCTTTGGCCCACTGGATGTCTTCTGGTCCAAAAAAATCCACAAAAAGTTTCGCTGCGTTTGGACTCCGTTTGGTATTGATTTCTTGTGATGTAAAAAACATGTAGAAAACAGCAACTGGCACTTGGCACTATGTCAATAGGTTAGTACCAAAAATGATATAAAATGACTATAAAATGATTGTAAAACATCCAAGAATGATAATATAACAACATGGAACAATCAAAAATTATAGATACGTTGGAGACGTATCAGCATCCCCAAGCTTAATTCATGCTCGTCCTCGAGTAGGTAAATGATAAAAAGAGAATTTTTGATGTGGAATGCCTCCTAACATATTCATCACATATTATTTTCTTTATAGCATGGACATTTGGATTTTTATATGGTTCAACGCAATAGTCTAGTTTTGACATGAGACTTAAATACTCAAGCATATCAACAAACAACCATGTCTTTCAAAATATCAACGCTAAAATAAGTTATCCCTAGCCCATCATGCTCAATCATTGATCCATTCATGAAACCCACTCGCATATTAGCTACGCCCAATGCTCAAGTACGATCATAGTGCCCCCTAGTTGGTGCTTTATAAGAGAAGATTGAGACTCAAATTCTCTACTTCTTATATAAAACCGAGTTGGTGATGATGGTGTGCCTGCCATCTTGTAATATAGACCGTCCGATCTAGATCTGACGGATAGAAAGAAAACTATGACAATTTTACAAAAGATACCTGCACCTCTCTCCAGATGTACAGATAAGGCCTTGCCTCGTTCATCCTTATCTCCCACAACCTCATTGCTGAGTGATTAAAAAGGAAGTCTCTGGAACAATCTAGCATGGTGGCCGCTGCCGCCTGCCGGCGCCGTCCATCCCCATGCCTCCGCCCAGTCCGACCACCAGTCATCACCACGCCCCACTCCTCCTCACCTTATCTCTCATCTTTCTTGAGATATCATTTTTTTGATGAAATTCTCGATATACCATTTTTCCGATAAAATTCTCGAGATATCATTAGTTTCTACACATGGGTTTACTCCTGCATGGGTCAATCACAACAGGTGTTTTGTAAAAAAATGCATCTTGATGTTCCGCGCAATGCACGGGCATCTGGCTAGTAAAATAAAATTTTCATAAAGTAAAAGAAAGGCCCTTCGCAGAGGGAAGTAGGGATTTGTGGAGGTGCCAGAGCTCAAAGCGAAAATTGAGAGATAAAAACATTTTTGGGAGGCATACTTTTCCCATCAACAAAAATGACTTAGAGCTCCCAACACTTTCCATGCTAGATATATCATAGGCGGTTCCCAAACAAAAAATAAAGTTTAATCCTTTTTCAACCATACTTTCACTTTCCATGGCTAGCGTATCCACGGTTGCCCTCCATACCAACACTTTCCAAGGAATTTATTATTTGAAAACATAAAGTAAATTCATTTTTCATTTCAGGACTGGGCATCCGTAATACCTTTGCCTTACTCTCATGCAATGACAAGTGAATAAACACTCATCGTGAGAATAACACATCTAGCATGGAAAATATTCGCCACCCTTCACCACCTCGCGAGCGGTACGAGCACAAAAAAGAGAAATTTATTTTGAAAATTAGAGATGGTACATACAAATTTGGTTAGAACGGCAAAAGAATACCACATATAGGTAGATATAGTGGACTCATGTGGTAAAACTGGTTTAAAGGATTTTGGATGCACAAGTAGTGATCATACTTAGTGCAAAATGAAGTCTAGCAAAATATTGAGAAACGACCAACCAAGAAACGAATAATCTCATAAGCGAGCATTAACCATAATTAACACCGAATAATGCACCACAAGTAGGATGTAATTTCATTGCATGACTATTGACTTTCGTGCTTTGATACGTCTCCAATGTATCTATAATTTTTTATTGTTCCATGCTATTATATTATTTGTTTTGGATGTTTAATGCGCTTTATTATGCACTTTTATATTATTTTTGGGACTAACCTAATAACCAAAGGCACAGTGCAAATTGCTGTTTTTTTGCCTATTTCAGTGTTTCACAGAAAAGGAATATCAACCGGAATCCAAACGGAATGAAACCTACGCGAGAATCGTTTTTGGAACAAACGCAATCCAGGAGACTTGGAGTGGACGTCAAGGAAGCAACGAGGTGGCCAAGAGGCAGGAAGGCGCGCCCTAGGGGGGTGGGCGCGCCCCCCACCCTCGTGGGCCCCTCGCAGCTCCACCGACCTACTTCGTTTGCCTATATATACTCATGTACCTTGAAACATCCAGGAGCACCACGAAACCCTATTTCCACCACCGCAACCTTCTGTACCCGTGAGATCCCACCTTGGGGCCTTTTCCGGCGCTCCGCCGGAGGGGGAATCGATCACGGAGGGCTTCTACATCAACACCACTGCCTCTTCGATGATGTGTGAGTAGTTTACCACAGACCTTCGGGTCCATAGTTATTAGCTAGATGGCTTCTTCACTCTCTTTGGATCTCAATACAAAGTTCCCCTCGATCTTCTTGGAGATCTATTCGATGTAATATTTTTTGCGGTGTGTTTGTCGAGATCCGATGAATTGTGGGTTTATGATCAAGATTATCTATGAACAATATTTGGTTCTTCTCTGAATTCTTATATGCATGATTTGATATCTTTGCAAGTCTCTTCGAATTATCAGTTTGGTTTGGCCTACTAGATTGATCTTTCTTGCAATGGGAGAAGTTCTTAGCTTTGGGTTCAATCTTGTGGTGTCCTTTCCCAAAGGATGTTAGGGCAGCAAGGCACGATTGTATTGTTGCCATCGAGGATAAAAAGATGGGGTTTATATCATATTTCTTGAGTTTATCCCTCTACATCATGTCATCTTGCTTAATGTGTTACTCTGTTCTTATGAACTTAATACTCTAGATGCATGCTAGATAGCAGTCGATGTGTGGAGTACTAGTAGTAGATGCAGAATCGTTTCGGTCTACTTGTCGCGGATGTGATGCCTATATACATGATCATGCCTAGATATTCTCATAAGTCATAGCTATGCGCTTTTCTATCAATTGCTCGACGGTAATTTGTTCACCCACTGTAGAATTTGCTATCTTGACAGAAGCCACTAGTGAAACCTACCAGGGTCTATTTTACATCATATTAGTTTTCCGACAACTTGCCAATTTCTGTCGCCGTTCTTTTACTTTTTAATCTATACAACAAAAATACCAAAAATATTTATCTTATTATCTCCATCAGATCTCACTTTTGCAAGTGGCCGTGAAGGGATTGACAACCTCTTTATCACGTTGGTTGCAAGGTTCCTACTTTGATGTATCACCCTTTCCTCTTCAAGGGAAAACCAACGCATGCTCAAGAGATAGCAAGAAGGATTTCTGGCGCCGTTGCCGGGGAGATCTACGCACAAGTCAAGACATACCAAGTACCCATCACAAACTCTTATCCCTCGCATTACATTATTTGCCATTCGCCTCTCGTTTTCCTCTCCCCCACTTCACCTTTGCCTTTGCTGTTTTATTCGTCCTTTTTTCATGCGTCTTTTTTCGCTTGCTTCTTGTTAGCTTGTGTGTTGGATTTATTGTTCGTCACGATTGCTTAAGACAATACTAAATTGTGTGACTTTTCCAATACCAACAACAATGATTTTATTAGCACTCCGATTGCTCCTATTACTGATGCTGAATCTTGTGAAATTAATGCTGCTTTGTTGAATCTTGTCACGAAAGATCAATTTTCTGGCCTTCCTAGTGAAGATGCCGCTACCCATCTAAACAACTTTGCTGATTTGTGCGATATGCAAAAGAAGAAAGATGTGGACAATGATATTGTTAAATTGAAGCTATTTCCGTTTTCGCTTAGAGATCGTGCTAAAACTTGGTTCTCTTCTTTGCCTAAAAATAGTATTGATTCATGGAATAAGTGCAAAGATGCTTTTATCTCTAAGTATTTTCCTCCCGCTAAGATCATCTCTCTTAGAAATGATATTATGAATTTTAAGCAACTTGATCATGAGCATGTTGCACAATCTTGGGAAATGATGAAATTAATGATACGTAATTGCCCTACACATGGTTTGGATTTATGGATGATTATACAAAAAAATTATGCCGAGTTGAATTTTGCTTCTAGAAATCTTTTGGATTCGGCCGCGGGAGGCACTTTTATGGAAATCACTTTAGGAGAAGCTACTAAACTCCTTTATAATATTACGGCTAATTATTCTCAATGGCACACCGAAATATCTACTATTAAACAGGTTCATGCGATTGAAGAGATTACTGTTTTGAGTGGAAAGATGGATGAACTTATGAAATTGTTTGTTAATAAAAGTGTTTCTTATAATCCTAATGATTGAGAATAATAATTAATCTATGGATGTGAATTTTGTTGGTAGGAACAATTTTGGTAACAACGCGTATAGAGGAAACTTTAATTCTAGGCCGTTCCCTAGTAATTCCTCTAATAATTATGGTAATTCCTACAACAACTCTTATGGAAATTTTAATAAGATGCCCTCTGATTTATATACTAGTTTTAAAGAATTTATGAATTCGCAAAAGAATTTCAATGCTTTGCTTGAAGAAAAATTGTAAGATTGATGAGTTGGCTAGAAACGTGGATAGAATTTCTCTTGATGTTGATTCTTTGAAACTTAGATCGAGTCCACCTAAGCATGATATCAATGAGTCTCTCAAATCCATTAGAATTTCCATTGATGAGTGCAAAGAAAGAACCGCTAGGATGCATGCAAAAAAGGATTGCTTTGTGAAAGCGTGTTCTTCTAGTTTTCATGATAACAATGATGAAGATCTAAAAGTGATTGATGTGCCTCCTATTAAATCTTTGTTCTCCAATATGAATCTTGATAAATATGGGACTGGAGATGAGTCAACTTTAGTTAAAAGGCGTCCCAATGATTCGGAGTTTTTAGATCTTGATGCAAAAATTGGTAAAAGTGGGATTGAAGAGGTCAAAACTTTACATAGCAATGAACCCACTATTTTGGATTTCAAGGAATTTAATTATGATAATTTCTCTTTGATAGATTGTATTTCCTTGTTGCAATCCGTCTTAAATTCTCCTCATGCTTATAGTCAAAATAAAGCTTGTACTAAACACATCGTTGATGCTTTACTGCAATCTTATGAAGAAAAACTTGAATTAGAAGTTTCTATTCCTAGAAAACTTTATGATGAGTGGGAACCTACTATTAAAATTAATATTAAAAATCATGAATGCTATGCTTTGTGTGATTTGGGTGCTAGTGTTTCCACGATTCCAAAAACTTTGTGTGATGTGTTAGGTTTCCATGAACTTGATGATTGTACTTTAAATTTGTATCTTGCGGATTCTACCATTTAGAAACCTATGGGGAGGATTAATGATTTTATTATTGTTGCAAATAGGAATTATGTGCCCGTAGATTTTATTGTTCTTGATATAGATTGCAATCCTACATGTCCTATTATTCTGGTAGACCTTTCCTTAGAACGATTGGTGCAATGATTGATATGAAAGAAGCAAATATTAGATTCCAATTCCCATTAAGGAAAGGCATGGAACACTTTCCTAGGAAGAAAAACTAAATTAACTTATGAATATAGTATGAGAGCCACTTATGGATTGCATACCAAAGATGATAATACTTAGATCTATTCTTGTTTTATGCCTAGCTGGGGGCGTTAAACAATAGCGCTTGTTGGGAGGCAACCCAATTTTATTTTTCTTTCTTGCTTGTTGTTCCTGTTTAGTAATAAATAATTCATCTAGTCTCTGGTTAGATGTGGTTTTGTGTTTTAATTAGTGTTTGTGCCAAGTAATACCTTTATGATAACCTATGGTGATAGTTAATTTGATCTAGCTAAAAAACAGAAACTTCTGCACGCACGAGATTAGTTTTCATAAATCACAAGAACCTGATTTTCAGTTTATTCTTTTAGTAGAAGATTAATAAACAAATTGCTTAGGACTTCCTAATTTGGTAGAATTTTTGGAGTTCCAGAAGTATTCTAAAGTTACAGATTACTACAGACTGTTCTGTTTTTTACACACTACAAAAATAATACACTTCCGTGATGATACGTGTTTGTCACAGTAGGTCGCGTTTTTTGTCATGCATGTTCATCCATGACGATTTTATGATAGAATCAAGATAGTCATACCTGTGCTGTCGTAGAAGTTTTCCATGACATTACCAAAATTATCATCACGGAAGTGTCCACTTCCATGATAATAAATCACACGTGGCATCCACCATAACGGAATGCCGTTAAGCTATCGGGTCCAGTTTTGGATCCGATAACTCGTTAACAGCCCGGACCAATGGGGATTTTCCACATGTAAAATCATCATTGGCCGCAGGAAACACGTGTTGCCTCACCGTTGGGACAGATGCCATCCACTCATTAGACAGGAGGCGTCTATGATGGGTCGACACGTGGCACGGCCCAACAGTGGCCCATTCCGGTGAAAAAGGCCGGCCCATATAAGGCCTACTTGTGTCAGGTCCATTTAAGCCCACGACCCATACGAGATGTGCCAATTCGGCCCATCAACGACCCGTTAAAGATTTGACACCATTCCAGCCCATTGTCAGTTCGAGCCCGTTAACAGCCCGCTATATAATTGGACTCAATATTGGCCCGATGAGATTTCGTTCGTTAACGCCCATTTAATGGATGGGCCAATTTTCGTGATGTACATCTTTCGCCTTTTAGCGACCCATTTAAATGTTGGGCTAATTTCCGGCCCGGTGTGTCTTTCAGCCTGTTGACGGCCCATAAATCTGATGGGCCATTTGTAGCTGGACCTGAGTTTCGGCCTTTTAGCGGCCCATTTAAGTGTTGGGCCAATTTCTGTCCTGGTGTCACTTTCAGCCTGTTGACGGCCCATAAATCAGTTGGGCCATTTGTAGTCGGACCTGAGTTTTGGCCTTTTAGCGACCCATTTAAGTGTTGGGCCAATTCCCGGCCCTGTGTGCCTTTCGGCCTGTTAACGGACCATAAATAAGTTGGGCCATTTGTAGTCGGACCTTAGTTTTGGCCTTTTAACGGCCCATGCCCTTCATGGTCCAATACCAGCCCGATTTCTCTTCGGCTCGCTAAAGGCCCACAACACGCTTGGGCCATTTACAATCGACCTGACTTTCGGCCTCTTAGCGCCCATGCTCTTCATGGTCCAAGACAAGCCGTTGTCTCTTTCGCCTGCTAAAGGCCTACAAGATATTTGGGCCATATGTAGCCCAAACTTAGTAATGGCCTGTTAACGGCCCGTGAAATAGATTGGGGCCACCTGTTGCCCGCTTCGATGTCGGCCTGTTAACGACCCGGGAGGTAAGACGGCCGGCCATTAACTTTCGGCCTAGTAACGACCCATTAACTTAATGGGCCCACTAAAGTTCGTACATGTCTTTAGGCCAAATTAGATAATTTGAGCCCATTACGTCGAGCAATTATGCACAGGACCAAAATCGATCAAGCAAAGGTACGGCATACAGAGAATAATGTTGCACATCCAGATATATTACAGAAATTACATCCACCGGGCAATCAAAGATTGATGCCAAAATAAATGAGCGTAACCTAACCATCTACAACGTCACAATCTGCAACCTCAAAGATGATGACGCCCATAAGCATGTGGGCAAGTTCTTGCTTCTTTGCTACACTGCTTCGAAAACATTGATCGCTTGTTGTGTCGCACGACTCTGCACCTCGATTCATCCACCATTTCCATCATTGCTTCAGCCATTAATTGGTTCACAAACATACATTTATTCTGTTGCATTCGAGGCGAGGATATTGAATGATTCAGATGGCGATTTTGGCAGCTTGTATTATTGATAGTGGAGAGTGTCTCACCATCGCATCATAACATAAATTAGGATGGGAACCAAACAGATTAATCATGAGTTATTGCCATATTACCTCGCCTAGATTTATCGGAAAGAAACAATGGGGTTGCCTTGCTGTTTTCGAGTTTGTCTTCTTATCTTCAAAGAGCCTGCACAAAATTAACACACTAGCATTGTTATCATTGGCCAAGTCGATAATAGGAAAGAAACATTGACACAACGAACGCTTGGGCAACTAGCCTACACCAAATTAACACAATATGGCACAACTATCATCAGCCGTAAGGTAGTATGAAAGCAACATTGACACAATGAATGAATGGGCAACCAGAGAAGCACTACAATTCAGAATGTGCATGATATGAGATAGTACATTCATGCAGCTCAAGATGCAAAACTACCAGCAGTTTTCCTTACAAAAATCAACATTGGCGCCTTTAACATTTTGCTACAACTAATTTTAGATTATATAAAGGTTAGATTCACGCCGATTAACAAAATACATGTTGATGTAAAAATATAGTGATATACAATAGGTACTTACATCAGCATTGGAGCACAGAGAATTCCCGCAAGATATTTTCCTCGAATACGATCCCAATGGAGGAAGTCTTCTATCGTTTAACCTTATTTTCTAAAAGAGAGATGGGTAAGAAACATGTAGAAAATATGATCAGAATGCTATAAAATTTCACGATGCAAGGATACGCACACGCTTCTTAGAATGGAGTTGATATTCTTTTGCTGGACTAGAGCGGACTAGTTCTTTGGCCACTGGAATCTGCTTATTATCAGTGGGAGTTGGGTTTCTCTGTGCTGGAGCGGTATCTATGAAAAATGGAGTTGGTTTACTATCTCCTGGCATTTGGATCTTTTGCAAAGACCTGGTTTGTAACCCTTCAGATTCTAACATAATCGTCTTCCCCTTGCATGCCTTATATAGAAGAATGGTGATTCAGTTATAAAACATGCTACAACAGAGATGGAATAGGTACTGAAGAATAGAAAGGCATGACATATTGACATGTATTCTCTCCATCCGGAAATAAATGGATGGGTCTAGGCGTATTTCAGTTCTAGATACATCCAGTTTTATCCATTTCTGCGACATTTAATCCGGGCGGAGGGAGTATGATGTAAGAGCTAGGGATACGACATGACAACACAGTAAAAAAACACTGAAAAACCCACTACAGAACCAAAGTATTCAAACCCACTGATATGAGATAGTACACTCATGCAGCTCAGGATGCAAAACTACCGTGCAGTTTTCCTTACAAAATCAACATTGTGGCCTTTAATCATACATTTTGCTACAACTAAATTTAGATCAGATAAAGATTGGATTCACGCCAATTAACAAAATACATGCTGATGTAAAACATAGTGATATACAACAGGTACTTACATCTACATTGGAGCACGAGAATTCCTGCAAGAATCTTTCCTCATAAACGATACCATTGCAGAAATTCTTCTATCTGTTAAGCTTATTTTCTAAAAGAGAGATGGGTAAGAAACATGTAGAAAATATGATCAGCATGCTATAAAATTTCATGATGCAAGGATACGCACACGCTTCTTAGAATTGAGTTGACATATTTTTGCTGGATCGGGAGCGGACTAGTTCTTTGGCCACCGGAATCGCTTATTAGTAGGAGTTGGGTTTCTCTGTCTTTGGAGCAAGATCTATAAAAACTGGACTTGGTTTATTATCTCCTGGCGTTTGGATCTTTTGCAAAGGCCTTGTTTGTAACCCTTTAGATTCTAACATAGTCGTCTTCCCCTTGCATGCCTTGTATAGAAGAATGGTGCTTTAATTATAAAACATGCGACAACAGAGAGATGGAATAGGTACTGAAGAATAGGAAGGCATGACATATTGACATGTATTCCCTCCATCCGGAAAAAAATGGATGGGTCTAGGCGTATTTCAGTTCTAGATACATCCTTTTTTATCCATTTTGGCAACATGTAATCCGGACGGAGGGAGTATGGTGTAAGAGCTTGGGATACGACAGGACAACACAGCAAAAAAAACACTAGTTGAATGTAAAACTATATGCTAGCGGAATACGTACAGAAATAACTAAGGCAACATACACGTGTATGATTGGGAAAATAAGATGGCATTGCAATAGAGCACTAGAATAGCACTTCAATGTAAAAAACATAGTATGGCAGACAGATGAAGTACATACTGATGAATAACAATGCATAAGATATTCAGAAGCATGATGTCCAAATTAAGCGAGATGGCATTGCGATAGAGTAGAATGACAAGATTTGAATTTGAAAACATGTTATCATGAATGGAATAGCTATTGAAAAACAGGAAGGCATGACATATTTACATGCATGATCAGCATGCTAAGCACATGGCATTGCAACAGAGTAGATACACTCCAGACATTATATGCATGTTGTACCCATATCACAGGCCAAGTTAGAGCAAGGACCTTGTGGGGTGAAGAGGATTCATCATCTTTCTGCAAGTCTTCAAGAACTGCCTTTACATGTTCCATCATATTGGGTATCATTGACATCAACTTTATTGGCCTTTACATTGCTCGTGAGGTTCTTGTGGATATATCGGTGTGTGCAATTATATCCATATGCATGGAAGACAACTAGTAGTTAGATTTATGTAATGAGTGCCTGTAGGAGACGACATAAATAGTAGGACTGGGGTTAACTAGCAGAATGTGTCTCATAAACTAAAGGGAGAACACAGATGAAAGCTACGAATATGTATCGCTTGTAATCTAGATTAACTAGATGGCACACAAAAGTATTAAAGAACAACATAGGTAATACTAGAAGTGGTATAATACTATAATCACCAGCCAAAGGATAGCATTGGCTGATGGATGATAACTATGGAACAACGTTACCTAAAGAACAAGTATCTTATCTGAACTATGGAACATCGTGAACTCCCTAACAAGACCCGTAAGAGATCAGCATGAATATACAGTGAAATGTGATGATCTATTTTCCATGCTTAGATGAATAACAAAGCCATAAATGTTGCACACAAGTAAGATGAGGGTACAACCTATCTGGCTGCCATCCATAGGAGTGAGCATCATGTGCTGACTTGTCGATGGCCCTGCAGTTGTTGTGGCTGTCCATGTCGGGCACGCGCATTCGATGCAGGGAACTGTTGAGTGGGGACTATAGCTCCCTTCTGGTGTATGCTTCCCTTGTTGGAGCGGCTGCGGTGAGTCGGAAGACGGTGTGTCTAAAGATGCAGATAACGCATAATGTTAAGAACGACATATCTCTTTGATCTGAAGAAATACACTAAGAGATCAACAACAAGGTACGAGAGTGGTCACACGTCTGTTGACTGAAGACTAAATTGGGGTCACACGATTTTATTTTATTTTGGTACTGTCCGATCTATGCCGGATGGCTTGATGGCCGTCTTGTGCCTCCCGGCTGACACTGTTCGGAATCTTCCCCGAAGAGCCAGCGACCAACGGCAGAGCAGCCTGCCTCCGCCGTCCGTGGCCCCGGCCAAAACCCCGCTCCCCGCCCCACCGCACTGCCGTGGTTGCGCCGCCCCCGGGCCAATCCACAAAGACTCCCCGTCATCCACATCCGGCGGCGGCAGTACGTTCAACCCACACAACTCTAAAAGATAGCCATCTAAGCGCTGCTTCCGTGGCGAACTTGCGGCCCCGCACCCTTACGTTAGACACCAGCCAACCGGTAGCCTAGGAGCTCCACCGCCTCGAGGGGTGCTGCTTCCCATTGGGAATCGATTGGCCCAGCATAAAAATTCAGAGAACTGACGCCTAAATAAAGTGATTTGAGATGAGGGTGCGACCTATCTGGCGGCATGGTGAAGTAGGCAGGTCCAGCTACCGAGTCGGTGAGGCCGGCGCGGTTGCGGTGGCGACTGGCGGCAGGGAAAGAGCGATGTCGCGACGGTCGACGGCTACGCGGAAGCAGCGCCAGACTCGGGCGGACCGAAGTTGGAGCCGCTCCGCGCCGTGAACAACGGCGGGGTGAATCGGCTCGATGACGGTTCACGCGCCATCGCCGAGGTAGCACCAGCAACACGGAGTAAGAGGCACACGGCCCAGTGCACGACGGCAAATGGACAGCGTCTCTGGCATTAGTGAGGAGGGCGGCTATGAAATTGGTGCGGTGGGGGCGCCATGGAGGTGGGGCTGATGTTTCGCGGCTCGGGAGAAGGTGATTTGGCGCCCACGAGGTATGAATGGGGGCGGGGGAATTGGGAGGGGAGTGGAACCATGTCTTACGGACGCATTTTTCTGAAATGTGAGAGGGAGTTACAGTTCTACCCTTGCCTATAGGCTTCTCGGCTTGGGTCTGTGTACTGAGGGTCGGGGATAGTAGAGTAACTTTACTTCTCCCCAAATAGTGGGCGGGAGCGATTTTGGGCGAGGAGGGCGTGTTTTGAACTATAGTGGGCGCGAACGATTTCGGGCGAGGAGAGCATGTTTTCAAATAGTGGGCGCGAGCTATTTCGGGCGAGGAGAGCGTGTTTTGCCAACCATGGTTTATGAATTATTCGGCACATGTCATTTCGGCCGAGGAGAAGGCGCGCTTGGATGAAGTTATGAACCTACCCTCGATGTACAACAGGCCAATTGATGCGTGTCCCACATAGGACGGTAATTTCGCGTCTCCCATTTATTTGCTCAGGCGAATTCCACTGAGCAGAGAGGATGTTTAACGGTTCGTTCAAATTTTGGGAGAACGAGCATCCACGTCTACCTTACCAAGTCGATTCGAATCAAATTTTGAAATATTAGCTTGCCACTTCTTTTTTAGATGGAGAGATGATGCTCGGGAGTAATGTGTTTTTACATGCTCGTAGCTAGTGATTTACTATATGACAAATAGTTGACCCACTCAAAAACGCGAATCAAACCCAAAATGAATTATCTTGATTCAATGAAATAGCTCGTTCAGTAGGTCAAAATAGTGAACTAAATCCAAAATTGAACACCTCAATCGAGTAGCATGTTGTACAGTATTATAGTACTCCATGAACATGTTGAAAGTCAAATTAATGAACTTGTTTGATATACGCATATATCCGTTCATGTGTGGATTGCAGAAAACATACTCTCCAATTTAAATATTTGAATGCAAGTTTATATCGAAACATGGTTTATATCAGTCTTTGATGCATAAAACGCGACCTCCCCCTCTCTCGCACTCCTGTTCTCTCTCTCTCTCTCTCTCTCTCTCTCTCTCTCTCTCTCTCTCTCTCTCTCTCTCTCTCTCTGACAATCTTCAATTCATGCACGATCCGACACAAAAACCTTGTTGGTCCCTCTCCTTTCTCTCCATCTCTCTCTCTCTCTCTCTCTCTCTCTCTCTCTCTCTGTGTGTGTGTGTGTTGGGGGGGGGGTCTTTCTAGTTCGCATGCATATATACACCATCTATAGGTCTCTCTCGCACACTATGTATGATAATCTAGCTAGTCCAAGCTAGAAATCTTGGGTGCACTCATCGTACGCACACAAATTCCTTGGCTCTTTGCCCGTAACTCTCTCACGCACCACTATGTCGCCTCGAGCTCTCCCCTCTCTCAAACTCTCCATCCACTGGTCACACATACACATGCATATCTCACTGCACTGATAGGCCCATCTAAAACTCTATCTCTCTCCCTCGTTCTCTCTCCATCTCACACGCACACACACACAATCTCATGCCCAGCTAGCCAAGTATGATGGTCTCTCACTCAATTGTAGGCACACGCAGTCCCCTATATGTATATGAGTAGCTAATCTTAGTCTCCATCACAAACATGTGCATGGTCTATCTCGATTTCTCTCGGGCATCTTTCTATCACGCACGCACTCCCTCGATCTCCCACCCATATAGTCCCCTCACGATCTCGAGGGATCTCTATCACAAACACACCCTCTCTCCCTCCCCATGCGCCCATGCCATCCATGTGTCCCTCTCGACCTTTTTTCCTTGTTGGCCAGACCTCTATTGGACATGTGCTACAGGGGTGTCTCTCTCCGTTGCAAACAATCACACACTAGCTATCTTCGTGTATCTCCTCGCCTCGCTTTTCCATCTCGGAGATGCATGCGTGATATGTTCGCATAAGAAGCAAAAAAAACGCACTCTCTCTCTAATTTGTCGTTTGTTGTCACTTTCTCTTTCACACACATACTCTTTTTGCACACTTACTCATTCTCCTTCACATGCACTTGATCTGTCTCGATTGAGGCACTCTCCTCGGTCCATAGCATATAGATTTATTGAAAAGTCAAACATCACAAAGTTTGACCATGTACGCGGAGAAAAAGAATTACATCTAGTACGGCAAACATATACCATTAGATTCACCATGAGACGTAGTTTTGTATGATGTATATTTGGTATTGTAGATATAAATAACATTTGTGTAAACCTGATCAAAGTTTCCAAAGTTTGGCTTCTAAAAAATTTACATGCACTGCATTATCGAGCGGATGGAATATCTCTTTCCCCCTCTCAGCTATCTGACGCACCACTCAGCCTTATCGGGGCTCCTCAATCTCTCTCAAACTTTATTGGTCAGTTTGGTTCATGACCTGACCCTCATGCCTTGATGGCCGGTACTGCCTGGTGTGGACGTGAAATGTAAAATATTTCTGCCTGGCCAGGCTTGTGTGGTGCTGAAGCGTTTGGTTCATGCCTGGGCCAGGCAAAGCATCAACATCCCATCAATCAATCCATGCATCAATTATGTAATGCTAATATCCATCCATGTTGTTGTTAGCCTCGTGGCCGCACGACCAGGCACGGCCAGGCGTTCGAAGTTGGTCGCCTAGGCCAGGCTACTTGTAGTGTCTGGAGTTCAGCCAGGCTAATTAAAGTGCAAGGGAACCCAGGCCAGGCGGGCTTTCTTTTTCACAGGTAGCAACCAAACAAGCGTGCATGAAATCCAGCCACAACCCCTGTGCCGTGCAAAAGATGCTCAGGGCGCAAGCCAAACTTGCCTTATATCTCCCTAGTTCACACATACACATTTCGCTTCGCGCTATACATATAGACCCATCCAACACTCTCCGCCTTGTTCTCTCTCCATGTGACACGCACCCCCTAAGTACCATAATCCTCACTCCATCATAGGCTCTGTTAGGATCCATGGGTTAGAGTTAGTTTGGGTTAGTTTGGAGTCAACTAACCCAAAAAGATCCAAACAGGAGGGTCAGTTTGGGTTAGATGCATCTAACCCATCCAAGAGGTGCTTATTTGGGTTAGTTCTTCTCGGGACCACTAATAAACACTTTTTCTCTTGCTCTCCCCGCAGCAGATCCTCCCCACTTCCTCAAGCTTCTCGTCCTCTCCCTCCTCCCTCTCGCACCGCCTGTGAAGGTGCCTCGCCAGATCCATCTCCATCTAACCCTGCCATCCAAACACCTCTTTACTTAGAGTTAGTTCAGGGTTAGTTCAGGGTTAGAATCTAAATCTAACCTCTAACTGAGTTAGAGTATCCAAACAGGGCCATAGGGCGCAAGCACTCCCCCTAAGTATGATTATCTCTTACTAACCATCAGGAACACACGTATTGTCTCCTTCCATCCATACGTCTATCTCGATATCTCTCGGGACATCTTCTATCGCGCACACACCTTGTCACTCGATCTCCCACCCATGTAATCCCATCACGATCTCCAGGGGATCTCTCTATGATAAACATACACTCTCTCCTCCCCATGTCTGAATTTTCTCCGTACGTCTCTCTCGACCTCTCTCCCTTGTTTGTCAGACCCCTCTTGGCCACGTGCTAGGAGTCTTGCTCTCTCGGTTCCAAACAACCACACACTATCTCCTCACCTTGCCTCCGTTGTCGACGATGCATGTGTGATATGTTTGCATAAGACACGCACACTTTTTCTCTACTTTTATCGTGTGTTGTCCATGTCTCTTTCACACACGCACACACACTTTCTTCACTCTCTCTCTCTCTCTCTCTCTCTAGTTAGGGACTCACACCGTCCATAAGCATATGGATGTTTTGAAAAGTCAAACCTCGTAAAAGTTTGACCAGGTATATGTGGAGAAAAACATTTACATCTGGAACGATCATTAGATTCATCACAATATATAATTACTTCATACTATCATTTATCTTTGGTATTGTAGATATAAGTAATTTCTTTATAAACTTGGTCAAAGTTTCAAAAGTTTGACTTAAAAAAATGTTGGAACTACATTATCGAACGGAGGGAGTAGCACTTTCTCTCTCTCTCTCTGATATCTCTCACGGGCCTCCCCTCTCACTCGAACTCTCTATACCGACGGATTATACGCTCACTGTATCAGTGTATAGCTCCGTATATTGTTTAGTTGACCGGTCAACCAATCCACATGCTGCCTTGTCAGCTCGTGTTCTGTATCTTCGTGTGCTGGCCCATGTGGCAGTGGGTGAAAATAAGTAAACTAGAGGCCCATGTGGCAGTGGGTGAAAATAAGTAAACTAGAGGCCCATCTGACACGCGGTGAAGTAAACAAAGTTGAAACCACTCGGGGTAGCACCCCGCACGCTAGTAAATTGAGGGTGCATTGAGGACAAACTTCTTGCGCGCGAAGGACGCACTCGCACATAATTCACCACTTCGCGGCGGCATGCACAGAAGGACGCACTCGCGCACACCCAGCACACAACACACACCAGCACACGTGTACACCGGCGTCGCCGCCGGTTGAGATGGACGGCGAGGCAGCCAACAAGCGGAGGCGGCTCGAGCCAAAACCGCATCCGGCGAGCCTGGACTTAATCAGCAGCCTCCCCGACGACATGCTGCTCGTCATCATCGGCCTCCTGCCCACCAAATCTGCCGTGCGGATCGCCCTGCTCTCCCTGTGGAGGCGCCCCCTCTGGCGCTGCGTCCCCCTCAACCTCACTGTCGACAGCTGCCTCTGCGACGGGGATTGCAAACGGACGGCCACAGTCTCCAAGATCCTTTCATCGCACCCTGGGCCAGCCAGACGCCTTGACATCCGCATGTTCAGTACCAACTGCAAGTTCCAACCCAAGTTCGACGAGTGGTTCTTATCCCCCGCCCTAGATCAGCTCGAGGAGCTCAGCTTTGAAGCTGGACGATGTCGCTCTCTGCCGCCGTCCGCGCTCCGCCTCACGCCAACGCTGCACCGCGCCAGCTTCAACTCCTGCTATCTTCCCCAGATTAATGCCGCGCCCCCCTTCTTCTCCCTCAACTCAAGCAGCTCGACCTCTTCGACGTTGTCATCTCGAAGAAGGCTATGGAGCACATGCTCCGCAGCTGTATTGCGCTCGAGTACCTTCGTCTTGAGCAGATCCACGGGTTCATTAGCCTCCACATCGCCTCGACGAATCTCCGATGGATTTATGTGTCTAGCTGGCCCCGCAACAAGACATCAATTGGGAAGAGATCACTCCAGCTGTTCCACGTTATGGTCATTGAGAATGCGCCTTTCCTTGAGAGATTGCTTGTATCAGATCTAGAAGGTCCAACAAAAATCAGGGTCATTGACGCGCCGAAATTGACAGTGTTGGTGTACCCGTCTGCCAAATTCTCTGAACTCTTTATTGGATCCGTAATCGTTCAGGTACAGCACTCATCTCTTCTCCGTCTTCTTGAAATTCACATTTTTAAATTTCTTCTTGATGTATTTACGACCGCCTTACAGAAAATGATTCCCACAAGCTTGACCCAGTCCATGCGCACAGTGAAGATCTTAGCACTAAAATCTATCGGCCCCAATCTGGATCAAGTTGTTGGATTCCTTACATGCTTTCCGTGCACGGAGAAGCTACTCATCAAGGTGAAACTTCTTTCCTATATGTAAACGGTAATCACAACGTAGCTCAATTTTTTCGTAATTTTCCCAAATTATGATGACAAGTGCAGTGTTCAAAACTGCATCTACGCACTGCACCGAAAGAAATGTTTTTAGTATTTTTTCTCACGTGATCACCTGCATCGTGTTTATGCTGTACTACTATAGTAGCCTAGGCTAGTCATAGTGGAAAGTAACTTAGACTACTCCAGTAACTCTATGGTTACCCTAAGAGCAAGTACTACCTCCGTCCTGGTTTACTCTTCCAATTTTGTAGTATCAAAATTTGACCATAGATTTAACTGACAAAATGTTAATGCATGTCACTAAGTACTATATCATTGGATTCGTATTTGAACATAATTTCAAATGGTGTAAGTTTTAGTGACATGCATTGGCATTTTCTTTGGTAAATCTATGGTCAAAATTTAATACTAAATACGAGGTAGTATTCCCTCTATCCCAAAATTCTTGTCTTACATTTGTTTAGATATGGATGTATCTAACACTAAAATGTAACTAGATACATCCGTACTTAGACAAATTTAAGACAAGAATTTTGGGACGGAGGGAGTACAAAAGTGGGCTATGTAGGCCAAAAAATGTGCAAATTCACTTGTGATGCATTTGGCATCGATGCCCCTCCATTGCTCACCTGGTGCCCCAATCTGGATCACCTACTTTGCTCCGGTGCCAAATTAACTCACGCAATGAAAAAACACTGCATGGGGGGAGAGAGAGGACTGAGGCAATAAAAAACACTTGTTTGGGAGAGTGAGAGGCTGGTGTAGTTGGTTTGATTGATTTGTTTATACATGTGGGTCTGTGTGCACAGCGGTGCCAACTCTCTCACATCGCGAGAGCGGTGCCAAAATCTTTTGATTTGACATCGATGCGTATTATGTGGCATACTTTTGCGAAATATGGCATCGGCCACATAGTGGAAGGCAAAAAATGCCCAAGCTCTTCACGTGATCCTAGTTAAATGAGAGGAAACAGAAAGAGAGAGAGAGAGAGAGAGAGAGAGAGAGAGAGAGAGAGAGAGAGAGAGAGAGTGAAAAAATATCACTAGCCAGCCAACCCTATCGTATGTGCGAATGATATTGGTACCTCTTGATGACACGGCAATCTTATGCAGCCAACTGCTCTAATATGTTCTCTTCTTTTGTAGATAAAAATAGACCCGAAACTGAAAAATGTGATGCACTATAACAATCTCATCGAATGCCTTGATCTCCATCTTACAGAAATTGATTTGATCGACTACCGAGGCAGCATATGTGAGATTAAATTGGCCAGGTTCTTTGTTCTGGAGGAAAGTGTGCTCAAGGTAATGAGGTTTGGCGTTCTCTGGCGCAACAATGAATGGCGTGCCAATCACCGCAAACATCTAAGCCTAAATGACAAAGTCTCCGCAGAAGCTGAATTTGTTTTTGAAACATCAAGTGGCCGAGACTCAAAACTTATTTGCCCATTAGTGACTTGTCGTATGTGGATTTTAGTTTGTACGATAATGCTACATCCACCTAAAGTAACAAAAGTTCTTACGTAAACTTCCTAGCAATTCCCTCTTCGTAGGTGCAGCATTACTCCTAACATTTGTAATATCAGTTTGAAACTTGTAATATTGCCGTGTCCTATTCCTGCGTTTTCAAAATCCTGCGAATCAAACAGGTCCTGAGTTGGTGATGATGTTGTGCCTCCCATCTTTCACCAATGGCCGTCGGATCTAGATCTGACGCATACAAACCAAGCTTCTCCATTTTTGCAAAAAGATGGCCGCACTTGTTCCCTATTTACAAACAACTCCTTGTCTCTCACAATCAGCACTTGTTCCCAGGCCATGGAAAAATTTGGCGCGATGGCCGCTGCCGGAGCCGTCCACCCCCAATCTTGGTGTTCCGTGCAATGCACGGGCATCTACGCATGGGAAATTATATCGAACAGGGCTAGTTGTAAGCAGGCTAGCTCTACAGCCATTATGATAGTGAATGAAGATGGTGAGGCTGACTATGGTATGCCGAACACGGCGCCTATACTCAGGTGTCATCTCCAGCGCAGGGTCTTGTCACTTCACTGTGAGGAGCAGCACGTAATAATTTGACCAACGGGTAGTACAGCGCTAGTACTCCTACTACTACATTGGTAGTACTACTACTAGTACTAGTAGCACCACCGTCTGGATTTAGGAGTACTACCACGTCCATCTGGATTTTAGTATTTGACTAGCAATATCTAGTACTACTCCCTCTGTAAATAAATACATGGTGTTTTATTCCTATCGGCGAGAGAACTTAATGTTTTTTTGCTAACTAGAGTACTAATAGGATTACAAGCAATGAACTAAACACTGCATGTCATGTTTGGTAGTCTCAAGTCATTGAAAGCATGCATGGCCCACATCTCTCATTGGTTGATATGTCAAGAAAAAATAAACAAGGAGGGAGTTAATGCACCGTGCCTAAGTGTTTTGGGATTATTTGGTTTTCGTAAGGTGACTTACACAACATTTTTGTTTACATGCATTAACATTTTATTAGTTAGATCAAAGGTCAAAACTTGGCGCAAAATGCAAAGGGGACCAATAAACCAGTAAACATGAAACTTCTCTCGTTTGGACCCAACTAGAGGTCTGGTGAGATGACTATACTGCACCAGCACGGAGGGGGACGCAGCTTCATTGACTTACGGCAACTGCCTTTGGGTGAATGACACGTGGGCCCAAGGGGTGGCTGGCCCACCTATCATACAGCCAAAGGAAGGTGCAGTAGAGGGCTGAGTAGTACGAAATCCTACGCACCTACGCACGCTAACCAAGGGCAAGAGTGATCACTCGAATCGCAAGATCAGTTGACTAGAAGCTAAGCTAGACCCACAGAAGCGATGAGCGCGAGCATCGGCCGGCTGTGCCAGATGGTCCACAAAGCCGGCCTGCGGCCCGGCATCGAGGAACGTCTCTAGGTAGTATTGCTTGAGGCCGCCAGGGCGAGGGGCCGCTTGGACGACAGCTTCGTCTCCTTGTTCGACGAGGTCCTCGTCGGTTTCCTCGACAAGTTCACCATCATCAAGAAGCTCGCGAACGACTTTGACGTAAGCCTCCAGCCGACGCGCCCAGGCTCGGCGATACCCGCCACCCTCAACGGCCACTATGGTGACAACCTCTTCGACGCACTGGTGGCCCTGCGACTGCCCGCCGTCGTGCCGGAGAATGTCCACCTCGAGGTCGTGCTCGCCGCGCAGCAAGACACCATTGACATAATCACCCACGTCTACGCGCAAATCGTCCACAAGGACTACTACGTGCAAGAGGAGGACGATAGGACGCTGGCCTTCTTGGACCGCAGGGCAACCTTGGACGGCACTGTTCAGAAGCACGTTGAGCTCGCCGCCAACGCCGCTGCTTCTCACACGTCGGTTGGTGACCTGGCGCACTAGGGCGTGAGGATGTCGTTGATGGATCCGTATGTATTTTTATCTTTTCGTTAAATCCATGTAGTAGTATATGATACTACAATAATTATCTTACCTTTCGCATCAACTTCATAATGTTCGTATGTACTCCATGCATGAACGTCGCCAGAACCAAACTTCTCATTACTCTAGGCAAAATCGTTATTTTCTATCTATCGGTCGCACCATGGAGCACAACCAAATTTTACAAGTTACGAGTTCAAAAGGAAAAGCCTACCGCGTTCGCGTCGCACCCCCACACGGTTGGTCCGGCACGCCGCTCAAGAGGGAATGCATGTGGTGTTGCTTTTCACTTACATGTGGGACCGCAGTTGAGCAAACCGACTATCGGCAAACCCCCACCCCGCCCACCGCGCGATGGCTGAGAAAACAGGAGGGAGAAGAGATGGCTGTAGCATGGACTCCAAGAAAATTGGTGTCGGATGGGACTCGTGTGGGTGGCGTGTGCCGTACTGCTAGACGTGAATGCTAGTTATGGCCCATGCCACCCCACTATATCAAGCCTATATCGAGGTACGTAGAACAAATTTCTTGCAGTTCGTGCTCAGCCCTCCTCTATCTCTCTTCTCAGCCAGCCAGCGGACGCACGGAGCCCATCGTCTGTTTGCTCACATGCAGCCCCACATGTCAGTGAAAACGCAAGAGGACCCACTGAACCTGCACATCTTTCACCTCGACGTGCTGGTGATGAAAAACAAATTCAATAAATATCTTTGGTGGCCGCTTTTGGAGTTACTCAAGAGTAGTAAGATTCTATTTTTAGTTTAACCCAAGATGCACATCTCGTGGATTCAACTACCACTCTATTTTCTTTCATGACACGACCTGGATGCTGGATGTCCCACGTGTCGGCAAAAGGAGGAAGAACCCGACCAAATCTTCGGTTGTGCTCTCGGATTAGTCTAGTTGTGGTAACTTAAATTTTTTATTGTGTACTCCCTCCGTTCCAAAATGCTTGACTTCCATTTGTCCAAAAATGGAACCTATATACTAAAACATGTCTAGATACATATATATTTTGACAAATAGAAGGCATGTATTGTGCAACGGAGGGAGTAGAATGGATGCAAGTTTTTGTATTGTGAAGAAGAGTACATCTATATATTGATAGAGCGCAATTTAGTAGATGTTCTATCACTTTTAGCTAGCACAGAGGCTAGAGACGAGATTAGTGCACTTGTTGATACTCCTACTAGAATAGAGGCTAGACATGAGACTAGATGCGAGGAAGCAACGTCTACTTCTTTACACTCGAAGAAGAAAGAAGCACGCAAGATATAGCCTCTGCAGATCAACAATGAATGCATCGAGAAGGCACTAATCCAACTTACAGGAGTAGTAAAATGTATTCTTGTGGTTCTTGTTTTCTTTGGTCTTGCTTTTCTAGTCAAAATTATTGTTGGAGTTCGTGCAAAACGGAGGTCCGTTTGGGGTCATGCGTTGGAGTTGGCCTTACAAGTGGGACCGCAGTTAAGGAAACCGACTATCGGCAAACCCCACCTCGCCCGCTTGCGCGATGGCTGAAGTTAGAGAAACAGCGAGGTTGAAGAGATTGCTCTAGCACGAACTCCAAGAAATAATATGGTGTCAGATGGAAGTCGTGCTGGTTGCGTGTGCCGTACTCCTGGACGTGAATGCTTATTCTGGCCCATGCCACCCTACTACTCCTACTACTTACTCCTACTATATAGTATTGAGGATTCAAGGTGCTGGTTACGTACAACGAACGCATTAACATATGGCTACAGTAAAAACATCCGCCCGACGCGCGAAGCATGTGAAGCTAGTACAAATAGTGTACTACTATTGTTGATTGGCCTCATCCAATAACCTGTTGCAATGCACGTACAATTATGTATTCGGAAAATATTTTTTGCCTCGTCGCACCACTCACTCGGAGAAGCGACTCAAAGCCATTCATAAATTTAGTAAGTTTATCACAGGCATATCATTTTATTACATACAACAGGTCATCAACCTACATCGATAACGAGGATACATTATAAATACTAAAGTTTTCACCACACAACAAATAACAAGCAATGAAATTAACTTCAACTCAACCATTCCTCGGCGTTGGAAACACTTGCTTTGAACCACAAGTGATTCTCTGAGACGGGCCATCCATTGTCGATCTGGAGACCAACGCGGGACTGATCATCCAGGCTAAAGCGGCCTACTATATCAGTACCAGGGTAGGGAACCACCCAAATGTCCGAGATATAGACACAGTTGCTTCTCATAAATGGTAGTAACATTGTGTCAACAGCAGTTGGATCACCTTTCACCATCATTGGATAGATTTGTCCAAGGAAGAGCGAGTTTTCTCCAAGACTATCAATTCTTTACCAGGGAGAAGGAGTTGGCGCTAGCACACTAGTATCCATCCCGAATACCATGCAACGGGTGTTGGAATAGGTCTGGAGAGTGCAACCCCATGAGAGACTACACCTGCTTCCTTAGCAGTAACATCATCAGTGGGCTGTATACACACAAGAAGAGGTGATCCATCGGAATTAGTTGCCAGGCGCCAAAGAGTATATGAGCGCTGCTCGTCCTCATGCTCGTGATCATCACCATCGTCATCTCCCCCTTGGTTATAAATTTTTTCAAGTATAGGTGGTGGAATGTTCATAGAACCTTGGAAACACAAGAAGAAGGTTAATTAGTAAAGGGAAACTTGCTAACCCGCATGCATGTGGATGAAACAATTATAATTACGGTGGAAGACAAACGTACCGAAACTACGAGGATGCCATGCAAAAACAGTGCCACGAGTTGTGGAAGGAAACACAAGGCCCTCGTATTGAATTGCATCACAGTACTCATCCGTGTACAGAAACTGATTTTTGAGCAATATCCATCGAGTCAAACCACCAATGACGGCAACAAGCTTGTCGAAGATAGCAACAACTTCATAGTTGTTGTAATTCCAAGAGCGGTTGGGAACTCGACAAATTGCTATCATCCATAGAAGACAGTCACCATGATTGTATTTGAACGTGCGTACAATACCGGTGTGCTCAACCTCTAGGCAGTCTGCTGAGATTTTTGGAAGTGGAACCCGGTCACGAGTGTACACATTCACAAGTTCCCACTCGCAGTTGGACCCAATGTAAACAGCCCAATCTTCATTTGCGCCTGCCCAAGCCTTGCCCTCAAGCGATGGCATCTTAACATCATATGTATCATTATCAAGCGGCATCAACTTGCACAGGGCGAGGCCTCCGTCGTGACGGCGCCAGTCATCAGGGTCACGACGAAGAAGATAGGGGAGATCAAACCGCTCTTTGACTCTTGGGTTCCTTGTAATGATGTTATTAGTTGAGTCGAGAATGGGCTTGAACGAACCTGCCATGCTAGCCGAGGTGATGACGTCGCACTGATCAATGAGTTCCTCCACCACGTCATCTTTCAGATTGGGGCAAGAATAACGGGGTCGTTTCCAGCCTGTTCCCTCCATGGAGAAGACAATCGAACAATGGCAGAAGAAAGGGTGAAGGGCTGAAGGAAAATGGAGGAGGGAGAGGAAGAGCGTGCGACAGTAGTTCCAAATCGAGAGGGAAAGGCGAAGAGTCGATGGACGGTTGCCATTTTGCCATGGTTCACGAAGAGGCACCCCGGCCTACACATCCGTTCAGAAATACTCCTACTACTCGCCGTCGTCTCACTGATATGTTGGAACGGGACCACATGTCAACGAAACATGGTGTGTAATTTCTCGTGCAAAATGCGATCTGCCCGCGTTGGCCCGAGGTGCCGCATTAGTTATCGACCTTTATTTTTTTAATGGCGTGCCGTTCAGTTTTGAAGCACGACTAACTGGTATTGTACGTAGAGAAAATATAAACTACTCTACCACTAGTCCACCTCTAGTACTAGTAGTGTAAAAAAGATATATAGGCTGGAGCTTCAGCGCTTTCTTGCCAAGGGCTGCCCACTTGCTTCTCACACTACCACCCTCTCTCCAGATCTAAAAAATACGGCCCCTCTCTACCTCCTCACCGGTGGTCATAGATCCGCCAGGGAAGAAAAGGACGTGCAGCGTTGACGCACTCGTCGTCGGCGAGCGAGGTCACGCACTGATGACAAGGCCTTCCTCTCAGACCTAGCACCCGCGCGGGATGGCCTACGTCCCCAAGCTCGCTACCATAGTGTGTGCGGAGGACGACGACCACGAGCGAAGCCACTCCTGCCGACCATCAGGTATGCTACCTCTTTTCGAACCATACCCTTGTTCTATTGACCCATCTGCCACGTCGTTGCATGTGGATCTTTTTCCACTCCACCATCTTCCCAATTTGCTATCCTCTCTTTCTGCTGGCCACGCAGCGAAAACCATAATTTGCACTATTAAAGGAAACCCTACTTCATGCAGACTAATCCATATGCAGGTTGAATAAGGAAAGGAAGGAGACTGTACTATCCAAGAGAGTAGGCATCGAACCCGCATCTATGTTGAAAAGGGGAAAATCAGTAGCTAAGGAACGAGTCTCATGTCTCTTGGTTGAAGAAGGGTAGAAAGGCATGACAACGCAATAGAGAATAACCAGGTCGATCGGTTTGTTGTCCTCACATAGGAAAAAGGTGGCTAAAGAGAACAAAAATGGGACGTAATCCACATATGCTGCCTGGATATTTGTTGCTCGGGCAACCATACCTCCCTCACCACTCTCGTCCATGGAGGTACATCGTCTTGGTCCACTTGTCCGAATGGGCCTCCCATGCTCTTATTGCCACTTTTTTTGCTGTTAGTATAACGCCAGTAGTCAAGTCAAGCAATGCTACTGCTAAAGTGATGCCACATTTAACTAATGCCGCTCTCAGTCTAATGCCACCGATAAATTTAAGCAATGCCATTTAATGTCACTTGATTATTTCAGGGTTAGCTGTTGATTGTGGATGTATTGAAGATTTTTCTGCTAAGGCATTCTAATGCTGTTGCACAACCAGTATACCAACGATGAAACTTGTTACTACCTTCAGATTTTTGCACTGTTAATGCTTATAGATTACATACCTCACTTTCATGAGATAAGTTAATTTTTTTGTATAGTGTCACCAAAATGCCAAGGCGCTGATGTCATTTTATTTTGTTTAAACTGCATAGACAATTATGAAGACAAGAGGAAAGGTCAAGAGTGGGCACCTCCTCCTCCGGCTGTTCTCTTGATTCGTTCGATCAAGTTTTTATGTTTGATCAATTATCAAGATTGGGATAGCAATTTTTAAGGTCCCCCCGAGTTCGAAATGATATTTACCTTGGAGGTACATGGTTTGCAATTTTTTATACTGTCATTAGTTAATAATGCTAGTTACCTTCAGACTTTTGTATTTGGTTTAATGCTCATGCACAGCTAGTATACCAATGCTGAAACTTGTTACCTTTACATTTTGTATTGTTAATTCTTATAGAAACCTTCCAGTGCTAGAGTTTATTGAAATCTATTCAGTAAAACCATTGTACTGTACCCTGTAATAAAATAACTACTCTACTGTTGCACTAGCCACTGGATTAGTGTAGATTTGTAGTATTCGAATGGTGTTGCATTAGCGTATGGACATAAATAAAGTGTGGCAAGCTTTCCCAGATATGTGCTCAAGAAAACTACTACGTGTTTTTCTAAATACTAGACATTTGGGTACTTTAAATTGAACCGCGAAAACGTATTATATTAAGGAACCGAAGGTGTAGAGTTCACTCAAATTATCCCGGTAAAGCTAGTCACACCTTTGTTAAAATTAATGTTAATTATGTTATCGGAGGAGGTTTGTTTGTTTTTCTCTAATGCCTGTCGACTACATACCTGATATCATGATGTAATGTTAAGTCATTTCCTTTTGTACAGTGTCACTGAATTGTCATGGCGGTGATGGCATTTTATTTTAGTAGAACTGCACAAAATTTTCTTAAAAGAAGAGGAAAGGTCAGGAATGGCTCAGTTTTTCAGAAAAAACTATGTATGCCTTCCTGACATCAGCCGCTATTGCTTTATTTATTCCTGCAAACAGGTGGTTAGAAGCAGTCTTGCTACCTTTTCCCATTAAGAAATTGGAATGCTTATATTTGTGAGTATATGCTTCAACTAGTGCCACTTTTATAGTAATCACACTTTCAAAATCTATGCAAACAGGGATGCTCGATTTTAGTGGAACTGCACGAAAAGTCCAACTGGTTCAACATTAGGAGCATGTTTTTTTCCAAATCTTTATATCCAATTGGTGGGACTATGAGCTGTTCATTACGAAGGTACATGGTTTGCTACTATCTTGCTACTCTTTTTGTACTGTCATTAGATAGTAAAACTAGTGGTGGACCTACATTGGAGGTGCAGGACAAGATTCAATGATTGGATGTTCAATTTCGGTTGTATCGATTTCACCTCTTCCATCACTGCGAACATGGTGTGGTATATGTTTACTAGCTGCTTGATATTTGTGCAGATAGAGATGTCTGCCCATTGCTATTTTGGTTGAACTGCATAAGAGAATAGTATAGTCACTGCATGTAGTGCCATTTGAAAATAGACACAAAGATTGGATAGTCACTTCATGGACTGTAGAAAAGTAGTACTGTACTATCTACTGGCCAACACTAGGTGCTTCATTGCTTTGGTCTGATTATCCAATGGGCATCATTTTTCCTGAGTTAAAGTTTGTATTCCAAAAATAGTCTCGCGGTGTGATCGAGAGAAGACCAAATCATATTGTAGTGGATGTTCCTCCATCATGTGTGGTTCATTCTCATGGTTCCAGCTGTTGGTGAAACCACTTACGTTTGCAAGAGGAATTGTAGACTTCACAAACAAATTTGTCTTTCATCAGACTTGAATGTTGGCCAAGAGAAGCATCCATGTTAGTAGGAAGAACAGTTGTTTTTCTAGATCTTTGCTTTTGGAGCTACATATTTGTATATGATCTGTGAATCATTGAGATGCATTAACATGTTGATCTTATGTATGGGAATCGTACTAGTTAGTTTTAGTTGCGACGCAAGATCCGAAGTGGCTGATCTTTGCTTTTGGAGCTACATATTTGTATATGATCTGTGAATCATTGAGATGCATTAACAGTTACTTATTTCTATTAAGCTCGGTGTTTACAAGTTCTTGATCGATCACTAGCTAGCTTACAAATGCGCTCTGGCAGTTTTATTTGCGACGCAAGATGCGAAGTGGCAGTTTTTGAATAAAAATGCCTACCTCTGAAGAAACTGACAAGCTACACTATCGATCCTACACGGATAAAAATGCCTACCTCTGAGGAAACTGACAAGCTACACTATTTATCCTATGCGGATAAATAGCGGATCACGCACGTACTACCTCCTTTCCGGTTTGCAAGGCTCAATTCAAGAAACGACCTACTTGATCCTACACGAATAAATAGCAGATCATGCACGTACTAGTACCTCCTTTCTGGTTTGCAGGGCTTAATTCAAGCCTCTCACCAACCAAGGTACTCCCTCCGTCCGGGTTTATTAGTCCCGTGAGCAAAGCAGCAAGACCAAGGCATGGCAATAATTAATGGCATGCAGAAGTTTAAGCCTAATTAATTCCAGCGATTTAAGTGGCTGCATGCGTGCCCTCGACTGCGACTCGTTGCACGCTGCTTCCGTACTGCCTGCGAGCGATTATGAGTGCCTGCATGCAGCCGGCCGTAATTAAGGCAGCTAACTGATGCGAAAAAAGATAAGCTTTAATTATTGCGGGCTTTTTAAATCCGTGGAATCATTATTGATAAGGAGGGAGATGATTCGAGTGCACTCGTTTGACCGCCATGCCGGCGTGCGACCCAGACGAGACGGGACGGCACAGTCATAGTTTCAGTTTCCCTAGTTTTCCACGGCAAGCTGGCGCGCTAAGCCATTATGCATTGAATTCCGATGACCGTCGTACTACCTTCCCCCTATAAGTACTGTTTCTCGGCCTTCTCCGGTGCCACCGTGACCCAACTTGCCATATACTCATAAGCGCCCACCGGCCCGACGTTGCTCGCCACGTCCGCCATGCCCCCGCCCGTCCGCGGTAGGCGACGCCGGTGGCGGTCACCGCCAGAACTAGTGTTCGGTTTTTCACTGGAAGGCAGACGGAGGGAGGAGGCATTCTATCTGTCTTTAGATGGCAATGCGCGGATCGAGGAGTTGTTGGAGCACGACCGCATGGCGGAGGAGCAGGAGTCGGAGAAGCCTGACCGCCTGGCGGAGGAGTAGCGTATCGCCGATTTCCGCCGCCAGCGGGACATGGAGCAGCAGCGCACCGACGCTCTGAGTCGCGAGCAGAGCGCCCGCAACAGGGCCGACTACGTGGAGGCCGGCGCCTGACAAATAGCCCTGGAGGCTGTCGGGCACGCACGCGTTCACGATGCCGATTTTTACTACCAGCTTGTCAAGTGGGTTTCCCGCTTGGAAGCCGAAGCTTTGGTGGACCACGCCGGCATGGAAAGGGCCAACGCGCGCGAGCAACGCGCCCTATGCACCTCTGGCAAGTCCGATGCGAGGCGCAGGACGCCGGTGCCGGCGTTTAGCGTGTACCATAGATGGCGGCCGGCATCATCTAGTTAGCTAAGAGTAAGTTAGTATTTGTACACTACTAGAGTATTAGTGGGAGTAGATAGTTAACTTGGCTATGATGGTTGTCAACGTGGAAGTACAATTACTCTATATGGATCGACACTGTTACTTTGCTCAAATGTTGATCTTTCCGTTTGAACGTATGGAATGGGCTATTATTTTTTTAAATGGGTTGTATTTGTCCTCCACGGGTTTAGAGGCTGACTTGTGGGCCTAGCAAGTTGACGCGTACACAATGAGGAGATGATTGTACGTGGAGAGGATGACAGCAGGGACCCGCTAAGGTCATGGCAGTACGCAAGCAAGTGCCTCCTTACACTACTAGGGAAAAGCCTAGCAGCAATGCATGGTTTAGGCCTCTCAATAGCGCGGGGACCGGCGCTACTAATAAGGCGCTACAGCTAACTTATAGCAGTAGCGCCTGTTGTCCCACGCTACTCCTATACATGAATAGCTGTAGCGCTCTTTAGGAAAGGGCGCTGCTGATATTATTTGCAGCGTTTTTTACAAGGAGGAGCTACTGGTAAGGCGGCGCTACTGCTAAATTCCCCCCCCCCCTCGCTACTACTAGTTTTATTAGTTTTTTCCCTACATATTTTTTTTGTATTTGAATAGGCTTTGTACAATAATCTTTAGCATATCATACACATACAAATGTAATCATAGCATATACATACAATTAGTCTCATCAAATCATGTCATCATCATAATCATCATCCAACACAAAGTGGTCTCTCGTCATCATCTCGAAAATAGCGATACAAGTCTCGATTACTTGCAAATACATCGTCATCCATCTAAACAACGATATACGCGGGAAGATCTATCACTTTGAGTACATGAGTTCGTATCCCTCTCTCGCATTAGCGTGAACCTAAACTAACTACTACATGTCACTCAGAAAACGGAAAACCGGTACACCTGGGCCTGACACTCCGGCCACTCGTCGTATATATACTCCTGGCGTAGCACTTCTTCGCCATCTATGATCTATGCACCTGCATCGTCACATGAGTCGATGCTATGCAACATATATAGTTGAGCAACAGAAAGAGACAGACTTGGCAAAAATAGAAACAACATATCATAAGCATAAATAACAAAGTTCATCGTACCCAAAATGCCCTAACTAGAGTGATTTTCGCTAGTCGAGGAGGAGGACGGTTTAATTACATCACAACTAAAGTTTCACCGTGCATAACTCAAAGTTTTGTCATACAGAAAGTATGGACTAAACGGACACATTGTCATATATCGACAATCACTCCACCATGTCGTACAATCAGGCTATCCATGTTCGGACGTCTTCCAGCGACATTTGTCCTTCTATGTAGAACATCCCTGTTTTTCCGACGACCTCCTTCATGATGATTTGGGCAAGTTCGCGCTGGATGTTATAGAACTCAGCTCGAAGTCGACGATCCTCGATATCTCATATGTCCTTTGCCCATTGCAGAATATGGGCATCGCCGGATCTAGGTGACATGCGAAGGTTCTGGTGATCCCGTCTGTACTCCGGCATGTGGTGTAGGACATAGAATCCATCATTAAGAGAATCGTTCGGTTCTTTGGATGCAGCAGAAGTCATCTTATGGCTGAAGGCGACCCTGCCGCCCCTTCTCTTCTTGTCCCTGACCTCTCCACCCCTTGCTTGGTAGTAAAACATAGCACTTTCGAGAACATCCTTGATGTGGGTGTAATCCTTTTTGTGAATGTTCTTCGACGAGTCCAAGTAAAAAGCGTGGGAGAATCGGGGGTAGAGGATGATGAGGACGGCGCGCCCGCCGCTGCACAAAATAGGTACACCTCAAATTAATTACCCTCCACCGTGCAAATGAATGATTGAAATCGAAGGAAGGATAGCAACGCGGATGACTTACACGGGATGATAAGGCACAAGAATCGCCTCCTTGTCCTTATTAGCGAGCATGAAACTGATGATGTAATCCCTCGCGTATTCACCGTGCTTTGCGTAGACTCTCAAGAAGCCCTCGTGCATGTAGTACGGGTCAGCGACACAGATATGAGGTATCTACTCAACCCCGATAATGTAGTTCATGAGCAAGGCATAAAGGCGGACAAACGTATAATCCAGCTTCTTCACGTGAAACATGTCGAATATGTAATCGAATCGGAGGAAGAACTTATCCGCGGGGAAGCAGTCGACGTACGACATTTGCCGCGGAATGTTAACCACGTAGAGTGGGTATCCTGGATCTTTCGAGGCGATGAGGCCTTTCTCTATCCGCAGCACATCGTCATGAAGTCTCCTTAGATCGCCGAATCTGGCCCATAGCGCTGCTGCAGGTAGGATTGGTTGACCAGGGATATGCCATATATCCGCATCGGGGATATCTATACGGTCCTGAAGCCGAGGCTGCTGAGGCGGCTGGATCATAGAATCAGCTTTTTTGCCTTTCCTCGCTCTCTTCCTAGACTTCTTTACTACCAGAAGGTCGTCCATAATACGTTGAGACGACAATTCAGGCACCGACTCATGACGAACCCTGAGGAGGCGCCAGTATAGACATACTGTTCAGCGCCATCGTCATCCTCATCCTCATCCATGGCGACGTCATCACCGACTAATGGAGCCTCCTCCTTACCCCATCTGCTATCACCCAACCCGACACCCGACACTAATTGGGTAGGTGGGGTGTTGATGTTCATACCTTGCTGAGGCTCCATGCTCGTGGGTGTGCTCCCGGCCGCCTCCAGATGAAGCAGACTCTTTGGCCACAACAGGACCCACCCATTGCAACAATCACCAAGCCGCCGCGGGGTCTCGTCGTCATCCCCCACTAATACTAGAGGAGGCAAATTCTCGTGGCCCGGTTTGACACTGGCCACGGATACCTTGAAGATGTTCGGGGGGATCGGCTGGTTGTGGAATAATGGTTCCTTCGGCTCCATTATCGTCGCCTTCCCCACGTCCACCTTCTGGTCACCGATGGTGTACAATATGGTGGACGGGGTTTCGTCGTCCTGGAAAGAAAAGTCTGCGACGTGAGACATCCGAAAGGCAATGAAAACGGGAGATTATACATTTATATTGAAGGGGGGCAGTGTGACAGATACCGTGAGGGCGTCGAGCTCAGCCAAAGACGAAGCACCGCCGAAACACGTCCGGCAAGGGAGCCGTGAGGAGCGGCTGCGGGGAGCAGGTGCGGAAGCCGGTACGGGAGCAGGTGCTCCCAAGAAGTCAGCAAGGGGAGAGTCCTCTGCATTTTTTTCTGGATTTTTCCTTGTCCAAGTGAAAACGGCCGGAACCAAGGAAGTAGACAAATCTGCAACCACCTGTTTTGCTGCAGCTACCGCTGTTGTGACTGTCTGAGATGATTTCTTCTCAACCGCAATCTCAACCTTCTTGTCGATGTTTTCTTCAGCTAACCTCCGTCTTTCCTTTCTCCCCTCCGTGGTCTCACGGTAGTACTTCTTCCACGTGGCGCCGTCTCCGACACCGTGCACGCGTCCATACGACTGTCGAGTATCCACCGGTTGTCGTTTCAATATGTTCAACGCCTGGTTGAATGGAGTGTCCCACTTGGGCCTCACCAATGTCTTAGACGGCGAGTCGCTTTCGGCCGCAATCCTGTGCTGCTCTCTCTGCAAAAGCACAAGGATCGTTTACAAATATGACTAACGTGTGCAGTCGAATTGATCAGAAACTAAAATTACTAGCAGTCTCATGAACTCCGTAATGACCGGTTTTGTCTCGTAAACCTTCTTCACTGGGTCCCAACGGTGCCGGGCCCTAAGGACGTCACGCTCCTGCGGGACGGTGAACTCCGCCAAGGGGTCTGGGATGCCCAGACTCGTGGCTTCCACGTCCTCCTTGGCCCATTTGGACCTCTTTCCGCCGTAACCACGGCTTCCGAGGTGGTGGCTCCCAATGTTCCTCTCTTGAAGCCCCTTCATGTACTTAGAATTTTTTTGGCAGCTTCGGGCTCGCAAGCCTCCTTTAATATTTGAAACTGCTCTTCTGTGATTGTCGGATTATCCTTTACAATCTCGGAGTAGGGTTCCTTCTTGTTGATGATATTTGCTTTCACTCAATCTTTCCAGGCGGCCAACGCGTCGCTAAACTTGGTGATGGCGTGTTTGTTTATCTTTTTCATTGCCAGGTCCTCATCCGGATCTTCATAATCCTTCTCATTTCGGCCCGGGAACAAGAATATCTGGTGAAACTTCTTTAGGAGGGAGCTCCTCATATTTTCTATCTTCTGTAGTTTCTCATCGTTGATGGTGGCGGTTGTCCGTACGATGCAGCCTATTTGATTGCCGTAGCACGAGCGCGCTTCCTCGGGCGCCTTTGGCTCAAAATTGCCGTCATCCACCTCCGTGACCACCAGTCTAGTAGTCCTGAGTTTGTTAGGAAGCCGTTGCCTCTTTGCTCTCGGTTCTACACCGGCTCCGCTCCCCGAGGCAGCGCCGTTCTCAGTCTCAGCACCGGTCTGTGTGTCGGTCTCAGTCCTCGATGCCACCGGTGGGCCCAGCAACAACATCGGTTGATCGTCAGCAAGGCTAAAAATTAAATGCGCGCCCGGTGAGCGTCGTGCATAATCACCGTAACCCTGTCCTTCATCGTTGCTAGCCATGTTTCCTATGATTAAATCTAGTCAATTAATTCTAGACCTAATAAAATGAATAATGACATAAAAAAGGCCTATTGTTTTGTAGAGCGTTGACTCCTTCTGGTGCGGCAAATCCTGGGCACTCGATATGTCCTAGTTTGTAGCACAAGTCATGCCGAAATTCACGGAAAATTTCGGCATGACCTTTGCTAAAAAGAGGACAAATCAAGAACCTTAAATTTGCCAGAACGGAAATGAATCAACATTCCGGCGAAACATATATAGGCCACTCACGTTTGCTAAAAAGAGGACAAATCGAGAACCTGAAATTTGGCAGAACGGAAATGAATCAACATTCCGGCAAAACATATATAGTCCACTCACCTTCATTGAAACAAAAAGCCAATTGGGCACAATCGAACCACTTCAATGAAAAGATATAATCAACAATAGAAGTCTAGGAAGGGATCATCTTTAAAATAAAACTTGCCTAAATAACCTAGATAATTAACCTAATTAAACTAGTTAACCTGACTAGTTCTGTGTCAAATCCCTAACTAAATTTTGCACTAACCTAGATAATTAACCTAATTAAACTAGTTAACCTAACTACTTCTCTGTCAAAGCCCTAACTAAATTTTTGCCCTAACCTAGATAATTAACATAATTAAACTAGCTAACCTATGCATGAGAGATAGAGAGAGAGGGTGGGGCTTACAGAGGATGGCTCCGGTGGTGGCGAGGGAGGCGATGGCGGTGAGGAGGCGAGGCGTCTCCGGTGGCGAGGGAGGCAGTTGTGGCGAGGAGGATCCGGTGGCGTCGGCGGCGGCTCGGTGGCGTTGATGAGGCAGCGCAGCTCCGTGGCGTTAGGCGGCTCGGTGGCGTCGGCGCGCACGGCTCTAGTGGCTCAAGGGGCGTCGACGTCGGCAGGAGACGGCGGTGAAGTGGGGCGACGGCGAATCAGGGAGACGGCGGCGGGGTGGGTCGAGAGATTTGGGGTTGGGGGGCAAGTGGTGGCCGGGGGGAAACGGTTTTTTGCTTAAGTCAAAATTAGTGGTAGCGCATTTCGCAAAATGCGCTATAGCTAAGGTAGCTATAGCGCTTTTACAAAAGCAGCTACTGCTATAACTATGTAATTTTCTCCTTTTTGATTTCCTTTTACATTTCTATAGCGGGGTTCTAGGAAGCGCGTTGCAGCTCGTTAGCTATAGCGCCTCTTACAAACACACGCCATCTGACTATGCCTTTCTCTGTTTTTAGCTTTTCATTTATTTTGCTTTACATTTTATTTTTCTTTCTCCTTTTCTGTTTCTTTCATTTTCATTTACTTTTCTATTTGTTTTCATTTTATTTTATTTCCATTAGCAGATAGCGCTCTTCTTAGGAAGCGGCTGCTACTCATGCTCCCTAGCGGTGGCCTTCCTCAAGCCGCTCTTTGCTATCGTAGCCTATCGTTCCACCAATGGGAATATTAGTAGTAGCGCTTTTACGGCCACACGCGCTCTCGCTACAATTGTATCTGCAGCGGTTTTTTCTGAACCGCTCTGCTATCTAGCACTAAGCGCCTTTTTGATCCGCTGTTGCTAAATTTCGTGTATAAGTGTAGCGACCCGACCTCGGATGGTCAAGTCTACGTGCTACATGTCATCCCTGGATCGGTAATCTTGACACACGATTACTCGAAAGATTTATAAGAGAGTAGCAATCACACACTTATTACATCGAATGTCTCAAAGAGAACTTATTACAATAATATGGCTTAAGGCCATCTAATGCGATAACAATGGAAGGCTTGGAAGATAAAGTGAGTCCATCAACTCCAGCGGCATAATAAGCGAGCTGCCGCACAACGACCTACCAATCCTTACTCCTCGTCGAAAAGTCTGCAACATAATATGTTGCAGCCCGAGAACAGGTCAGCATGGAGAATATGCTGGCAATGTAACACATAGAGAGTAATGAAAGAATAAGCTATACTACATGCATACATGGCTGGTGGAATAGCTCTATGGTTACAGTTTTGCGTAAAGCCAATTTTTCCCTATATCAAAGGAATAAATTTTATTTTAACTATCATGGTGGTTGAAACATCATTGAGAAGGTATAACCCCAACTCAATCCCAATTAGAGTAATTAACAACCCAACAGTATTAATTTAGAGTGATGAGATACATGTGAATACTCAAGTACTAGATACTAAGAATTGTCCATAACCGGGGACACGGCTAACCATGATTAGATTGTACACTCTGCAGAGGTTTGCGCACTTTTCCCCACAAGACTCGATCGCCTCCGTTGGTTTCTCGCACTACATGGTGTTTGAGAAACGGATGACCGAGACACAGTTTTTCAGAAACATTAACTCTCTACTCCGGATAGATCATACCAAACCTATAAAACCCACTACCTGTTGATCTACCTCTTCGAGAGCTTCACGCAACTTACTCAACTATGCTAGAGCCCATAATAGCTTGTGGCTGCACAAGGAAGTTTCTAGCATGAATAATCTCAGTTCCCTTTGAGCCTGGATGGCGGTCCTTAGGAAGATCACACGGGTACCCCGGGATTTCCAAAAATAAAAACAGACAACACTGGGTTCCCCAAGTGCCTCAATCCACCCAGATGTGTATTAAAGTTTCCACATTAAAGTAAACCATTAATTAACAATCTCACATTTGTCGTGAATATCTCTCAAACCCAAACCACGTCTACGAGCATAGCATGGCAATACAGGCAACACGTAGAAGTAACTCCCAAGGGTTTGATAGTAACAGGGCAATAGGTTCCTACCTCATCATCTACTTCCCAACCCACATATTAATGACATCCTAATCATGCAATGTTTGAGGATTGAGCTAATGCATAAAACTGGGTAGGAAAAAGGTATGATCAAGTGTTACTTGCCTTGCTGACGATCCGTGAATCCTAGAGACTCGTAGTAACACGCTTCGCACTCCGGGAATTCTATCGCAAGCAAACAATACATACATAAGCAACAAACAAATATGCACCAACGAAACTTCAACTGAAACAGGTTGACCGGAGAGTTCAACTTAAGAACTCCGGTTTGCAAAAAGAATCAAACCAAACGGAGCAATGAAATTCAAACGGCGAGAGAAACAAGATCCATCTACTAATCTGAACTAGGGTCAAATTTTACAGAGATAAAAACTGATTTAAGTTGGCTATTCGGAAAGAGGGTTTTGAGATGAAACTCCAGGCGCTTGAATCGCCTGATTCCGATAAACGAGCGAAAAGTTATACTAACTTGAACATTGGTTCAGAAATCGAAATCGGAATAATCGCGGAATAAAACCGATAAAAGAAAACGACGAACGGCTAAACGAACGAACGTTCGTTAGCGGAAACTAAACGACGAACGGTTCGTAAAAACGAACGAACGGGTGAACGTTCTCAAAATCAATAAACCGGGAAATAAAACCGATCTAAAAATAAAAAAAACGGGCTAGGGTTTTTCAAAAAAACCGAAGGGTTATTTAAAAACCGCGACGGGCTACCTCCGCGAGGTTCGGCGAGCTACTCTACTCGAGAGAGCGGATAGGGCGGCAGCTAAGCGAGGCGGGCGGGAGGCGGCGGCTGCTCGAGCTCGGGCTCGGCTCGGGTCGGGCGGCGGTGGTGGTGGTGGTGGCTAAGGGAGAGGCGGTATATAAGAGGGGTGAGAGGTGGCTTGGAGGAGGGCAAGGCGGGGGAGGAGTCCGCTCGGACTCCAGGTCAGCAGGCGGCAGCGCAGAGTGGAGGCGGCGGCTTGCGCTTGCTGCTCAGGTGGGCCGTTAGCCCGATCAGTATGATTCCTCTTTTTTAACATTCATGAAAATTGGAAAAATCCTAGAAAAATAAATAAAATCTAAAATGCCAAAACAAGTTTTCTTTGCCTAAATAAAATATTTAGAACAAGATGAACTTTTCTTGGCCCCTAAAATACAATTTTAAATATATGCAAAATTTTCTCTAGGCAAATAAAAATTCCAAATAATTAAAATAAAATCCCAAATAATGATTTTAACATTTTTCCTCCGGTATTTCAATTATTTTTGGAGAAGTCATATTATCTCCTCTCGTTTATTTTTAACATGAAATATTTTCCGGAGAGAAAAATACTAAAATCCAAAATCCTCGTCTTTCATTATTTGATAAAAATTTAAATATGAAAATCGGAAAATCCCCAACTCTCTCCGAGGGTCCTTGAGTTGCTTAGGATTTCGAGGATAGCAAATGAGAATGCAATAAAATATGATATGCATGGATGACCTGTGTATAACATGCCAAATTGAAAATTTGGGATGTTACAATAAGGTTTTCCCTAGTAGTGTTATTTCAAGCCAATAAAAAAATGGCTCCTCATAGTAGATTTCTGACATCTGGGTCCCATGCCATTGTCAACGTAGTCAATAAACGAGAGAATTGCACAACAAGCGGCTGGCACCAGGGACCCAGCAGCTCGCCTAGATTATTTTTGTTTTGGGTTAATTTGATAAATGCCTCAGAAATGCCATGCAATTTCAAACTTTAAAACGCCATTTCATGCCATTTCTAGTGGCATTTTTGAAATCTGAGTGGCGTTTTCAAGGTTTGCAAACTGCAAGTGGCGTTTTCAAAGTTTGCAAAATTGCGATGGCATTTTTGAAGTTTGGAAATTACAATGGCATTTTTATGAATCGCCATGATTGGAGTGGCATTTATCTAATTTGTTTTTGAGGCGCAGGTGTCAAGCTGGGCTGTGTGGACACTCTGCTTTGTCTAGACAGCCTTCTCTTTTATGTTTACCACATACCAGCCCAGTGGTTTTTTCTTTACGAAAATGGCTAGCCCAGTTTTTTGTGATTTTTCAAGTAAGTCGCTTTATCAGTGTCATTGGGTTGCAAATCTTTCAAGATGAGGAGAGCTTCATTAATTGGCGAGAAAATAGCCTATCGGTAATGAGAAATGGGCTGTACATTTTTAAAACACAACCGGCAATTAGTTTTAAATATATTTTTTTCATTTCAAGATTTTAAATTGCATTGATTTTTATGCATGGACAATTTATTGGATTTTATATGGATATACATTTATTTTTAAAATCAGTCTGAATGTATTTGAAATTTCGGGATTAAAAACAGTTCGGACACTTTTACCGACATATGCAAAATTTCATATAATTTTTTATCCGTGGCCACAATATGGGCTCTAATGCTCACAAAAAGAATATGGGCTCCAAAAAAACCCGTAAGAATTATCAAATGGGTTGTAAACTATTTGAAATAATGGCAGATGGGATGTATGCTGTTTTCCACAGATTTGAGGCTTTCCACAGATGGCTCAGTATCTTTGTTAGATGTCCATCCAACGGCCGTCGTGCTTCTTCAATCTCTGCTCTTCCTGCTCCAACTGCTCAAACAAGCGCCAAGGGA